>JAUIMM010000264.1:0-490000 GCA_031769625.1 Taudactylus pleione | reverse complement strand
CTCGATGTTACAGTTATTAAAAAAGGAGAATCTCTGGAGTATATGCTTTACAGAAAACCAACTGACCGTAACACTCTCTTGCACGCTCGTAGTTTTCATCCCCCCATGGTTATTAACAGCCTGCCTAGGGCTCAGTTTTTACGTGTATTACGTAATACTACTGATGTTGATGTCCTTGATAGTCAGCTATCTGAAATGTGACCGGTTCCGGGCAAGGGGCTATGATGAACATCTAATTCAACATAACCTTTTAAAGGCAAGAGAAATTCATTAATCTAGACGATTAATTGACTCTGTTGATACTGGATATAATGAAAGAATGATTTTTTCCACCAGATTCAGTAGTAGATCACAAATCGTCCGTAAAGCATTGCACCATCGATGGCCCTTATTGGCATCAGATCCCGACCTTAAGATGAACAATGTACCGCCCCCGATGCTTGCCTATAGGAGGAATGCCAATTTGAATCAACTACTCATGAGACCAACGTTATCTCCTAAGAAATCTAAAGGGACCGATTGGCTGTTAAAACAAAAACCTGGATGTGTGAGTTGCGGGAGTTGTATCACCTGCTGTAGTCTACTTACAGGCCCTACTTTCCCACACCCGCATACTGGGAAACTATTTAAGATTAACCATAGGTTACATTGCCAAATGGAGTTTGTCATCTATATCCTAACATGTCCGTGTAGTCTTTATTATGTTGGCCTGACCACTAGACCATTCAGGGAACGAATGGCCAACCACCGGTCTTCTATCAGGACTGCATTACAATTACGCAGCACTGATAAACCGGTGGCTCGGCATTTTCTCCTCCTGGACCATCAGGTGTCGATGTTACGGTGTCGCCTCATCGATTGGGTCTCACCACTGATTAGGGGTGGTGACCGTACTAAACGACTCCATCAAAGGGAAAGTTTTTGGATTAGTAAGTTTGACACAGTGGCACCAAGAGGTCTAAATGAGACCAATCACCTGTCTGTGTTTTTACCTTAATACTGGTTTTCTTTGATGCTTTTCATTTTATGTATACTGGTTTGTTTGTTTTATATCATTATTTATACTACTTTAATTTATTGTTTATTTTTTTTCCTTTTTTTGTTTTGAGTATATTATATTATTTTATTTATTTATTGTTGCATATATTTTCATAGTGACACGATTATATTTCTGCCATTAATTTTGCGTAGTGATATTCTTATGATCTGTTGCCTAGTGACCTTGGTAACTATATATTACTCATATGCTACCTTGTATATTCCTTTTCTGCAATGTACCCCAGGGTCCTTGTTTATATAACATGCTCATTGTATGCGTTACACTTATTGCTTTATATTCATGCCACATTGGCCCTGGCTCAAACCTGCCTACTACCTCGGAGGTTAACATTCCCGTTGCCCTGGTTACGCGTCCAGTGTGCGCGTGCAACCGTGTGTGAACCACATGGTATGACGCGCGTCACTGTTGGATGCTAGGTGCCTGTCACGCTGAGCGCGCCAGTGATGGTGCGTCAGTGCACTTCGCCGGATGGTTGGCATTATGCGGTATGGACGGTCGGTACCTTAATTGGTCCCTCACGCCTACCGCATTCTATGGTGCTCTCTGTTGTCTCGATCCTCCATATTTTGGTAAGTGGCTGGTTACCTATTTCCTTGATTGCTGATTGCTTATTAGTCATGAGTGTGTAAGCTATATAACGGGCCCTGGGAGACAGCACTATGTACTATTCGATGTGCCCAGTTGGTTTGTGACTCTTTTGGCCCCACGATGTATTTATGACTTCTGGATTGCTGCACCTTGAGAACGGCCCTTGTTTGGACTGAAACGTTGGTATCTCCACATATGTAGCACCTGTGAACTACTAACCTAATGCCTTAATTAAAACAAGTTGATCTGTTTTAGTGAGTGCCCTCATTCCACGTCCTTTTTTGTGTGTGGTATTGGACTATATTATTGAACTGGCCTTTTGACCTGAGGAGGAGCACCCCTGATATATTGTTTGCACTAGATGAGGATGTGAGTGCAGATATGAACTGTCCTTGTATATTAGTGAGCTAGCTTCGCTATGCTCATTTTTTCTGACACCCATCGCTTATTTTTTGATTGTTGTTCAAGTACATCGTATTATACTCTTATGTGCGGCACTTCTATTGCAAGATAGGATTTATTTCTTATTGAAAGCTATGCTTTTTACAGTTTAAGTATGGCTCAAGGTGGCATCTCTATATCTAATGATGCCACCCTGCTTCAGGCAGAAAAACATATTTTTACATTTTCTGATGATGACGCTGAAGGAATACTTTTTAGTGAAGTCGAGTATCAAGCCTTACCTGCTGAAACTACAATTGACTTATACCATCGTCTATTAAGACTAAGGTAACGTGAGGTTGATCTCAATCTGCACGGGCAGTTTTTGTCCGAATATTACAGACGTAAAGAGATACCCAGGGGCTTCAGGATTCGGAATGTCCCCACCATCGGCCGTAGTAATCCCGTATTCTGTGGTCGATGGTGTAGCATTCTTAATAAGTGCTCCCTGGATTTACTACTCTTAGTGGTTGAAGAAGTTAGGGTAGAATTGAAAAACATTACGGGTGAAATAGAACAGTTTAACACCACTTGTCTCTCAACTCTTAGCCAAGATAAAACTACTAACTGGCTCAATAAACTCTGATCAGGTTCAGAATTATCGACGGGATCTAGGTGTCTTTAAGAGGAAAAAACTTTCTACAGACTGGATTGATTATAACGATGAGATGCTGAGGCAACTAAGTGATGTCACCACTTATAAAAAACTAACGACTAATCCTACTCTTGAATTCAAATGCAAGATTGATCAAACACTCAGATTGGGTCTCACTAACGGTTGGTTGAATGATAAAACATTTCAGTATCTTACGGTGGACTTTCCCATTTGTCCAATCATATATCTTTTACCGAAGATTCATAAGACCTTAACTAGACCACCAGGGAGACCAATCATCTCCGCCAAAGGCTCATTATTGCAGCCCCTCGCGATTTTTATTGATAAAATTTTACAACCATTAGTACTCCAGATTCCCAGCTTCATCAGAGATACACAGCATTTTTTGACCCTCTTACAACAGTTAAATCCATTGAGTGAAGACACCCTGCTTGCCACTCTGGATGTAATTTCATTATATACCATCATACCACACACTAGTGGGTTATAAGACACATAACGGCTATTGCTGGCTAATGGGAGATGACACTTTAGATGCCGAGGATTTCCCCAGATGTAGGTGACCAAGAGCCCAGATACCACCAAAAAGGTTTGAGACTATCGATTCAAGTGCCCCACCCTCCTCCTCTGATAATGACTCCATGGGTTCTGAACAAAATCTTTTTTTAGAGACAGGCCCTGCACAACAAGCAGGCAAACCTTTGCTGGCCCCAAGAAACACAGGGCGCTCACGAGGAGAGGGGGCGGGGGGAAGAAGAGGAAGGAGGCGCAAAATATAAATGTTGTGTTTAATTTGTCTACCTACCCATTAGATCAAGCTGAGCTTTCACTGTTATCTAAGGGCTTATCATTTGCCCCTGTTTCTAATTTCAATGTACAAGATTGGAATATTGATATGTATAAAGTTGGACGAAAACTAAGATTGCGTGAATACTACCTCGATTCGTGTTCTACCTCTAGATCAGATGACTTAAAGAAACCCTCTACGTTCGATCCCATCTCAGTGAATCCTAGTATTAAGACTTTTCTCAGATTGACCTCCTCTGACGTGTCTTCAGATTCTACTAAGAAGAAATTTGATAATTTGTCTAAATTAGAGAAGGCCGCCCTGAATAAATTACGTGATAACCCAGAGATCGTCATTCGTATTGCTGATAAGGGCGGGGCTGTGGTCGTTATTGACTGGATTGATTATAACGATGAGATGCTGAAGCAACTAAGTGATGTCACCACTTATAAAAAACTAACGACTAATCCTACTCTTGAATTCAAATGCAAGATTGATCAAACACTCAGATTGGGTCTCACTAACGGTTGGTTGAATGATAAAACATTTCAGTATCTTACGGTGGACTTTCCCATTTGTCAAATTATATATCTTTTACCGAAGATTCATAAGACCTTGACTAGACCACCAGGGAGACCAATCATCTCCGCCAAAGGCTCATTATTGCAGCCCCTCGCGATTTTTATTGATAAAATTTTACAACCATTAGTACTCCAGATTCCCAGCTTCATCTGAGATACACAGCATTTTTTGCCCCTCTTACAACAGTTAAATCCATTGAGTGAAGACACCCTGCTTGCCACTCTGGACGTAATTTCATTATATACCATCATACCACACACTAGTGGGTTAGAAATATTACATTCCTTTGAATAGGCACTCACCATAAATCCACATGCTAAAATACCAACAGAATTCATCCTTGAATTAACTAATTTCGTTTTGGAATACAACTTTTTCATGTATGATGGGGACTATTATCTTCAGCGATCAGGAACATCGATATGGTCGAACTTGGCACCCGCGTGCGCCAATTTGTTCATGGCCGCGTTTGAGGCTGAATTTATTTTTCCGAAATTTGGATCTAACATCATTTTTTTCAAACGTTTTATTGATGACATCTTTATCCTATGGAAGGGGAGCCTAGAATCCTTTAACGAGATGATACAATGGCTTAATGATCTACCTCAACCAGTTAAATTTACCAGTACCATTGATACAGTGAAGATTAATTTTCTCGATGTTACAGTTATTAAAAAAGGAGAATCTCTGGAGTATATGCTTCACAGAAAACCAACTGATCATAACACTCTCTTGCACGCTCGTAGTTTTCATCCCCCCATGGTTATTAAAGCCTGCCTAGGGCTCAGTTTTTACGTGTATTACGTAATACTACTGATGTTGATGTCCTTGATAGTCAGCTATCTGAAATGAGTGACCGGTTCCGGGCAAGGGGCTACGATGAACATCTAATTCAACATAACCTTTTAAAGGCAAGAGAAATTCATTCATCTAGACGATTAATTGACTCTGTCGATACTGGATATAATGAAAGAATGATTTTTTCCACCAGATTCAGTAGTAGATCACAAATCGTCCGTAAAGCATTGCACCATCGATGGCCCTTATTGACATCAGATGCTTGCCTATAGGAGGAATGCCAATTTGAATCAACTACTCATGAGACCAACGTTATTTCCTAAGAAATCTAAAGTGACCGATTGGCTGTTAAAACAAAAACCTGGATGTGTGAGTTGCGGGAGTTGTATCACCTGCTGTAGTCTACTTACAGGCCCTACTTTCCCACACCCGCATACTGGGAAACAACTTAAGATTAACTATAGGTTACATTGCCAAATGGAGTTTGTCATCTATATCCTAACATGTCCCTGTAGTCTTTATTATGTTGGCCTGACCACTAGACCATTCAGGGAACGAATGGCCAACCACCGGTTTTCTATCAGGACTGCATTACAAATACGCAGCACTGATAAACCGGTGGCTCGGCATTTTCTCCTCCTGGACCATCAGGTGTCGATGTTACGGTGTCGCCTCATCGATTGGGTCCCATCACTGATTAGGGGTGGTGACCGTACTAAACGACTCCATCAAAGGGAAAGTTTTTGGATTAGTAAGCTTGACAAAGTGGCACCAAGGGGTCTAAATGAGACCAATCACTTGTCTGTGTTTTTACCTTAATTCTGATTTTCTTTGATGCTTTTCATATTATGTATACTCGTTTGTTTGTTTTATATCATCATTTATACTACTTTAATTTATTGCTTATTTTTTTTCCTTTTTTTGTTTTGAGTATATTATATTATTTTATTTATTTATTGTTGCATATTTTTTCATAGTGACACGATTATATTTCTGCCATTAATTTTGCGTAGTGATATTCTTATGATCTGTTGCCTAGTGACCTTGGTAACTATATATTACTCATATGCTACCTTGTATATTCCTTTTCTGCAATGTACCCCAGGGTCCTTGTTTATATAACATGCTCTTTGTATGCGTTACACTTATTGCTTTATATCCATGCCACATTGGCCCTAGCTCAAACCAGCCTACTACCTCGGAGGTTAACATTCCCGTTGCCCTGGTTACACGTCCAGTGTGCGTGTGCAACCGTGTGTGAACCACATGGTATTACGCGCGTCACTGTTGGATGCTAGGTGCGTGTCATGCTGAGCGCACCAGTGATGGTGCGTCAGCGTGCTGCGCCGGATGGTTGGCATTATGCGGTATGGACGGTCGGTATGGACGCCCACCGCATTCTATGGTGCTCTCTGTTGTCTCGATCCTCCATATTTTGGTAAGTGGCTGGTTACCTATTTCCTTGATTGCTGATTGCTTATTAGTCACGAGTGTGTAAGCTATATAACGGGGCCCTGGGAGACTGCACTATGTACTATTCGATGTGCCCAGTTTTTTTGTGACTCTTTTGGACCCACGATGTATTTATGACTTCTGGATTGCTGCACCTTGAGAACGGCCAAATCCAAATCTGCATTTCTGCCCTCAGCATCTGCTCCTGCAAAGTCTCGAAGCTCCTCCTTTCGGTCCTTTTATACCCAAGGAAAATTAAAGGGGCTGTCCTTCCCTAGGCAGTCAGCTGCCAAGAAGCCTACCAAGCCTAAGAAACAGGCCAGGAGCACAAGACGCCCGGCCTCCAAACAGGAGGATAAACCCACAGCCTGATGGGGCGAGCCTCCCTCTGGGGGACCCCAGAGTGGGAGGCCGACTTCTTCAGTTTGCCCAGTGCTGGTGTCAAACCACCAAGGATACTTGGGTAAGAGAAGTGGTCTCTCAGGGGTATGCCCTCTCATTCCTTTGAAGGCCTCCCCACCAATTTTTCTGCATAGGTCCTCCTTCCAAAAAGACCAAGGCCTTGCAGATCCAGAAAGCCTTACAGTCCTTGCTGCAGGTAGGGGTAATTCTACCAGTTCCACTTTCTCAACGAGGGACTGGATATTATTCTACTCTCTTTCTGGTTCAGAAACTGAATGGGTCTCTTCGGCCTATCCTCAACCTCAAATCTCCTTAGGGTGCCCAGATTCAGGATGGAAACCTTACGATCCATCATACTGGCTATGGAACCTGGGTATTACATGGTATCACTGGACATTAAGGATGCATACCTACATGTCCCCATAATGCTTTCTCACCAGTGTTACTTGCAGTTTGCTATACTACAGCAACACTTCCAGTTTTGGAAGCTGCCCTTTGGCCTATCCATGGCCACAAGGGTATTTATCAAAATTATGGCTGTCATGGCAGCTCATGTGCGGAGTCAGAGTATCCAGCTCCTACCACATCTGGACGACCTTCTCTTGTTGGCGAGTTTTCCAGAAGTGTTTCACCGCCATCTGCAACTGACAGTGGCTTATCTACAAGCACATGGGTGGTTGATCAATTGGAAAAAGTCCTCCCTAATTTCCTCACAGAGGATGTTTCATTTGGGAGCCCTTCTGGACTCTCACCAGCAGAGAATCTTTCTAACACCAGAAAAAATCTCAACGCTGCAGCTGCGAGTATGCAGATGTCTCCGCAGTCGCCTGGTGTCAGTCCACTCGGTGATGGAGGTACTGGGATCCATGGTGTCCACATTCGACATGGTGGAATATGCTCAGTTTCATTCCAGACCCCTGCAGGGGCTGATCCTCTCCAGGTGGAACAGATTACCCCACCAGATCAGGGCTCAGATGATGGTACTCTCTCCGGAGGTGCGTCTGTCCCTCTCTTGGTGGCTACGGTCATCTCATCTAACCAAGGGTCACCCCTTTTGGATCCTGGACTGGATACTCCTAACAACGCATGCCAGTCTCCGGGGATGGGAGCAGTGACCGGTCCACACTCCTTTCAGGGCCGGTGGACAATAGTAGAGGCATCCCTGCCCATCAACATATTGGAACTTTGGGCAGTGTACAGGGCCCTCATGATGGCAAAGCACATTCTTCACGGAAAGCCCGTGCAGGTTCAGTCCGACAACTCCACCACCATGGTTTACATCAACCATCAAGGAGCCACTCAAAGTCAGGCAGCAATGACCGAAGTGTCATGCATTCTGACATGGGCAGAATCTCATCTTCCGGCCATTTTGGCAGTGTTCATTCCGGGAGTTCTCAATTGGGAAGCGGACTTCCTCAGCCGTCACAATGTGCATCCAGGGGAATGGTCTATTCACCAAGATGTGTTTCAACTCCAAGTAGACAAATGGGGTCTACCAGAGGTGGACCTCATGGCCTCCCAACACAATCACAATTTACCAGTGTACGGGTCCAGAACAAGAGATGCCAAAGCAAGCCTAGTGGATGCTCTGTCAGTGAAATGTACCTTCCGGTTTGCATACCTATTTCCTCCAGTCTCGCTGCTTCCTCTGGTTCTTCGGAAGTCCTGCTGGTGGCTCCAGCTTGGCCCAGACATCACTGGTACTCAGATCTTTGGAGACTCTATATCGACACTCCGTTCCTGTTGCCTCAACGTCCAGACCTGTTGTCTCAGGGTCCTTGCCTTTACCCGGACCTGGACTGTATGTCTGACAGCGTGGCTCTTGAGTCATCCCTCCTAAAGGTACAAAGGATTCTCTAGCTTGGTCATCAATATGATGCTTAGAGCACTTAAGCCTGCCTCCGCCAGGATCTACCACAGAGTGTGGCATACATATTTCCAGTGGTGTCGTACAGGAGATTATGACCTTCAGGTGTTTCAGATTTCCAGAATTCTGGCATTTCTTCAAGCTGCATTGGACCTCGGCCTATGCCTGGCCTCATTGAAAGTGCATGTCTCTGCACTATCTGTGTGATTCCAATGTAGAATTGCTCCGCTTCCAGAGGTCCACACCTTCCTCCAGGGTGTCCTCCGGATTCAACCTCCCTTTGTCCCCCCAGTGGCTCATTGGGATTTGGCAATAGTTCTTCGGGTCTCCAGGGTCCTCCATTTGTACCACTAGATTCTGTGGAACTTAAGTGGTTGACAGCTAAGACTCTTTTTCTCCTGGCTATTGCATCTGCCAAGAGTGTGTCAGAATTGGGAGCACTCTCCTGTCATCCTCCCTTTCTGATATTTCACCAGGACAGGGTGGTACTCACCCTGAGTTTCTTCCTAAAGTGGTTTCTAGTTTCCATATTAATCAGGAATTTATAGTACTGGCCTTTCTGTCAGCAGGCCTCTCGGCAGGTTTCATTGGATGTGGTCCGCGCCCTCAGGATTTATGTGGACCGTACCAGTTCTCTTCGGAAATCAGAATCCTTGTTTGTGCTCTATGGATTTCACAAGAAGAGATGGCCAGCCAATAAACAAACTGTGGCTAGATGGTTTCGTATGACTATCTCAGAAACTTACACACAGGCAGGCCTACCTGTTCCGACTTCTGTTAAGGCTCATTCTAATCGGTCTGTGGGCCCGTTGTGGGCAGCTCACCATGACGCTTTGGATGTTCAGCTTTGTAAGGCGGCCAAGTGGTCTTCTGTCTTGACCTTTCTAAGGTTCTATGCATTTGATACCTTTGCCTCTCAGGATGCTTCCTGTGGGCGCCGGATTCTCCTCACCACAGGAGCGTCCCCACCTTTCAAAGGACTGCTTTGGGACATCCCCAAGGTCTCCCTGTGGAGTCTATGGACCCTGAAGAAGAAAATGAGAGTTATGGTAAGAACTTACCTTTGTTAACTCTCTTTCTTTGAAGTCCATAGGGTCCACGGGGCACCCGCCCTGATGCACCTGCCTTCATATGGGCTATATTGCTGGTCACCGATTTCCCGTCTCCTTTTCTGTGAGAGTCTTTCTTGAGTGTACCAGTCTTCCTTCTCCTCCTCCGGCTTTTGGCTTATTACCAACTGAGGTGCCTCTAGCTCGGGGGTGGGGTATAGGGAGAGTGGCCCCAGTGCATCCTGGGAGCTAAAGCTTTAACTGCGTGGTGCCCGGATTGGTTCCCATTACCTACACCCCAAGGTCTACCCGTGGACCCTATGGATTTAGAAGAAAGAGAGTTAACAAAGGTAAGTTCTTACCATAACTCTCATTTTAGTGCTTTAAGTCATAATCATATGATTAGGTGATAATATAATTATGATAAGTTTGGATACCTTCCATTAGGGAGTATAACTATAATTTGATTGTTTTTATGCCTTTAGGGGAGTATGACAATGACAACTGTTTGATTGGTTTATGTAAGAAATCATATTTGGTATATAATTCTTGTACAATCGATGTATTGCCAGCTTGCAATTATATTTTTGCCAGCTCTGTACAGGCGTACTTAATAAAATCTTCAAGGAGTCTTCTTTGTTTTTCTGATCATTTCCTTATCACACGATATGAACGATAACGATATCGATCATATCGTTATCATTCATATCGTGCATTTTTCGGTGCCTCCAACCCACCAACAACCTGCGATGCGCGGGTACGTATGGACGATAAAGATATCATCCATCGACTGTGCACGCAGGCCAACCTGGTCGATATCGTCATTGGTGGGTTGGTGGTGTGCTGGATGATCGATATTGATCATCCAGCACTCCGGGAAGGTGCAGGTCGAATAACTCAGCAATATCGTTATCGCTGACTGATCGTCCCATATGTATGCACCATTAGATAGAAACTGTAATAGTAGCCATTGCCAAAAATAATTTTCATCAGGTATCAGCCTCTTAAATAATCAACAAAAGTTGTGCAGTAGATTACAAAAAGAATGCCCAGTGAGTCTTTCAGAAATCAAAACACATTTGTTTTCCAGATAAAACACTACTTGGCCTACAGCCTATAGCAGCCATTTGCACAAAAATAATTCCATCAGGTGTACACCACTTTAATGATCACCGGGGATTTGTGCAATAGTGGAATGTAACACACATATAAAAAGCCTGCTGTTATCTCTATAGATCCATTAAGGCAATTATAAAATAGAGATAACAGTGGGCTTGTTATATGTGCTGGCAGTGGGGACCATATTGCTATCGCCATCTATAGATGTATGAAAGTGGTACAGTGACAAACAGCAGTAAACTAATCTTACTGCTGTTTGTTAAATACTGAAAGGTAAACATAACCTTTTTAGTAAGTGCTAAAGCGATAAAGAACCTCATTCAGAGGCGGTCGTTAGATACAAGCGGTCGCTGTGAATGTGGGCGGCCGCTGGCATCTTGTAGTGCCGCCTCTTGGTCGATCGCTAAGCTGTGGGTTACAGCCCACAGCTCTAGCGACCGACCAGGGTGATGGTCGCGATGGTCAAGACCATCGCGACCATCGGGGCTTGCAAGGTTGGGTCTCGGCCCTCGCAAGCCCCAGGGAGCTTCCTTCTCTGATCGAGCAGGAAGCTCCCCACTGACATCACTGCTGATGTCAGTGGGGCCGCCCCCAAACGGCAAGCGTTCCTTCGGGAACACCTCTGTTTGGCCGGCCACGCCCCCTGCCCACATCCCAAACGGGGCGAGCTGTCATCGACAGCTCGCCCCCTTTGGTGCGAGACCCCTAGCGACGGAGCGCCCGTCGCTAGCCGGGTCTCGCGCATGCGCACGTCGGAGCCGGCTCCGACGTGCACATGCCCAGTGGGGGAACATCAACCCGGTTGCGAGCGCTCAGCGCTTGCGACCGGGTCTGAATGACCCCCTATGTCTCATTTTAAATTGGGTACCAAGTGTCATGTTGCAATGTTGCAGTCATCCGCAGAATATATACAGCAAAATCGGTGATCTATAAAATTATATTCTAAAAGCAATAGATGTTACACAATTACTGATAAGGCAAATACATGATCAGTTTTTGGTTTCGGCAACACATGTAATAGCCAGCTAGTCTAGATTCCAATAATTTAACAGAATGAGACAGTTTTGTGCCGCTTTGCATTTAATATATACTGTAATAATAGTTAGTGATCCTCCATGGGATATATATCACATGATCAATGTTTTGTATAAATGAATCTATGGCTAACAACTGTTCATTTTTTATATACAGAACAAAAAGTATGAACAAACTGTGCATTCAGCTTGGCTTGCTTATCATCTGGGTACTGGAAACTCTATAGATTGTAAGCTTGCCAGCAGGGTCCTCTTACCTTTATGTCTGTCTGTTACTACTCAGTTTTGTTCTATTCCCTTCAGAGGGAAGAGGCCAGGATCTCCGTCGGCTAATGGAGATTTCCTGGCCTCTTACACTAATCTGTGGCGGCCAGCTGGGACCCCATGGGTCTCGCAGCCAGCCGATGGTCCGCAGAGTATCCGATGCTGCTTTGGACAACGCAGCTCGGTTACGTAATGCAGCGTGATGCCTCCTGCTGCATTACCATAATTGCAAGGATCGCAATTGCAAAGCTGCCTCCGTGCAGCTTTGTAATTGCAGTTCTTGCTGAATCAGGCCCCGAATCCCTAATGAAAGCACAGCAATGATTAGCAATGTTTGTGTATGCGGTCACATTGCCGGCGGACGGAATTCCGGGCGTCGATATCCTGACGCCCGAATCCCACTGCCTGGCAATTTACCGACACCAGTCAACGGGATACCGACGCCGAAGCAGCCTAACCCTAACCCTCCCGGGTGGTGCCTAACCCTATCTCCCCTCCCAGTGGTGCCTAAACCTAACCCCCCCCTTCCCCAGGGACTTTGCCATTACTTACCCGTCCAGACAATCGGAATTCTACTGCCTCG
This sequence comes from Taudactylus pleione, assembly GCA_031769625.1. Lineage (NCBI taxonomy): Eukaryota > Metazoa > Chordata > Amphibia > Anura > Myobatrachidae > Taudactylus > Taudactylus pleione. Next base: position 477,358 of record JAUIMM010000264.1, on the reverse strand, counting down.
TGATTCCGGCGACGGTATCGTGTTTACAGTCGGGATATCGCCGTTGGTATATTGCCGGGCGGCGGTATATCGATGCCCAGCATTCCGGCCGCCGGCAATGTGACTGCATACCATTTTTTGGTCTATTTTCTTTTTGAGGAGTGGATATTAGTACAGTTTCATTGAGTAATAATGAGTTGGTTTCTCAGTGTAGATACTTTACTAGAGATTTTAGATTCCAAACATTTTATTATCCATCCATAAATATTTAATGTAAGCTCATCTTGACAATTGACACAATATTTGTGTAATAATTATATAGCAATACATATAAGTATATACATGAACACTTCAAATGAAAAATAATGTTTTATTAACAATTCAGAATTACAGTTCAGCTGCTGCTTTGTGTAAGGCAATGGAATGTTTTCCATAGTACAGAGATTCATGCGTCATAGTATTATTTGACAGATTTGATTTCAAATGTTTCTTAAAAAAAAAAAAAATACCATTGTTTTACCATCCTCTATATACATATTTTTGTATGACCAGCATTATTTCTTGACTCGTGCAGTCCCCAGTTCTCTGTGGATTCTTAGATAGTCATGTTGTTTATATCCATTATTGTTTGAGTGATCAAAATTATAAGTCCTACTTTAAGATATGTTTCCTAATTGTCCTGCAGTTGAAGTAGGTAGGACTGCCACATAGTCTCTCTCATCAACCTCTGCAATAAATGAATACAATGAATGTATAGTCCTGATGTGTGTTTGGTATTACAATTGTACTAACAGATATGTACTGTATGCATATACAGTATGTACATTATAGATATTCGTTTGCTTTATCTTCTTTATGATGTTTTAGAAAACATAAGTTTCTTTAACAAACAACAATCCACCATGATTAATAAATTAAGGGCCTAACACCATATATCAAGGTAACTCATTTTAAAGTGAATTCAAGTCTCCAGGTAACAACCTTGCATATATATCTCTGCGGAGGTTTGATAAATTGGAAGCAATAATTTTGTATTGTTTCACTAATTACTGCAGATTAACGAGAGATTTATTCTGAGAATACAAGGTGTGATAAACTGTTTCTTAATATGAGTTTTAGGGTACACAAGCATAGGGTTCAGACTGTACCTTTGCTTTAATGGTGTTCTATTTAAGGTGGATAACACAGCTCCCTAAATATCTGTATTGTGATTGCAAGGGCCATTCTTATGGCCACATGAGAATGTACAGGGTGAGTGCTGAGCATAGACAGGGAAAATAATAATAATAATACTACTACATTCTGAGTTTGTAATCAGTCCAGAACTAATCGTGCTTTGCCCTAGGTGGCCATGTTGGTGGTCCTTGCATTTACAATATTTTAATTTTATTTTTATTTTTATTCCGTTGAACAGAACACCAAGTATTTGATCAACATGGCTTGTATACCCATTTAGATGAACCATAAAAACGTAATAAAAATGTAAAACATACAAACTTAATTTTAAATTAATTTGCTCCTATTCTAGTAGGAACAGATTTGATTGTATTTGGTGCACTATATATTGCCATATATTGGGAATTTTGTCTTTTGAAATATCTCTTTTTAGCAAATTCTAAGGTCATTGCTTATGAACACCCATATGACCATATACTAAGTTTTTGTAGTGGTTACAAATTAAAATATAGGGCCTGATTCACTACGGATCACAACTGCGATTGCGGATGCAATTACGCACACAGTCTGACTGCGATGATATGCTAATTCATTGCAATCGCTATGCCACCTCAGCACACATAAGGATGCCCACCTTACCTTACACACATCCATAACCCTTAGCAAGACTGCAAAACTATCTGTATCATCAGTACAATTGCAGCCTCACACACACTTACCTAAGGTCTGACCTTACTCAGAAATTGCTAACCTCATCGCACGCAGTAAGTACTCAAGCTGCATATGGCATCGCAATCGCTCTACGATGGGTCTGCGTAGTCACTGCGATCGCAGTCCCTAGCACACTGCAATACATACGCATGGGCAGAATGCAACAATCGTCCGATTGCATGCGTAATCCTTGCTAAATCAGGCCCATAATTCACAATCTATCAAACTTGTATACAGTATGTGTTTTAGTTTAGAATTTGTAGAACAAAGATGACACACCTATGAAAAAAATTGTATTCCAACTGCCTAATGCAGGCTGTTCCAAATTATGGACGTTCAAAGAAATAATCTAACAAATAAAGATACATTTCTTATTGTTATTGTGGTTATGTCAGTGTCGTACTTACCATAACATTTTCCCTACCTAAAACTATTTTATTTTATATAGTATAAAATCAGCCACATTCAGTTGGCATTACAAGTATGCAGCTGAAATCCTTATCATATCATGTTATATGCTCCGATTTACCTGTATATATGTCCTCTGGTTCAAGCCTACACTTGAAGAAACCTTTGCCTTGGAAGATAATCTGCTCGGATTGTTCTTTGTGTACAGGAAAAGTCAGAGAATGGACCAGTCCTTGATTAGGATTTTCATAGTTGGATATGAGATCCTTGAGATATTTGAAGAACTTTTCTTTAACTCCTTCTGCAGGCTAACATGAGCAGGTAATATAACATTAGCTGTGTTATGATTTGTAATATAAAATTGTGAATAGAGAATCACAGGCCAGTAAATAGCTGTACATGCAGCAATATTAAAAGGCTGTAGTACTAGTCTCAAACAGAGATCCAATTAATAAATCTTTCCTTATGGAAATAAACATGTAATGTTAAAAACTCGCAATGCAGGCTCCTGAGTAGAAGAGGCTTTAGCGGTCAGAGGGCCTGATTCAGACCCGGTCGCTGTGCACTCGCAACCGGGTCGATGGAAGGCCAGTGCACATGCGCGAGACACGGATAGTGACGGGCACTCCGTTGCTCCGGGTCTCGTACCAAAGGGGGCGTGCTGTCGATGTTGAGTGACAGCACGCCCCCTTTGGTGGGCGGGATGGGGGCGTGGCTGCCCAGATGGAGGCGTTCCCATGGGAACGCCTACCGTCTGGGGCCGGCCCCAGTGACATCACAAGTGATGTCAGTGGGAGAGCTTTCGGCTCTGTTAGAGCCGAAAGCTCACTGGGGCTTGCGGCAACGAGACCCTACCACAAGGGTCTCGTTGCAAGCCCGATGGTCGCGATGGTCTTGACCATCGCGACCATCATCATGGCGCTCGCTATAGCTGTGGGTGGCCCCCATAGAATAAAAATAACATTGGCCCCCATAGAATAAAAATAACATTGGTCCCCAGAGAGACAAAAAAAACAACACATTGCTGGACACACAGAAAAAAATATAAACCACATTGCTTCCCCCAAAATTAAATTATACTGCCTACCTGTCAGTTATTGGCTGTGGGTTCCCACAGTGCAGAGCTGTCTGCTGTGGCTGACTGGCCGTGGGCTGGCTTGGTGACTGGCCACGGATGGGAGGGAAGGGGTGGCTGTCCGTGGGCGGGTGGGAGAGAAGGGCTGGCTGGGTGACTGGCTGCCAGTGGGAGGAAAGCACTGGCTGGCTGGCTGCCGGCTAGTGCAAGAGAAGAGCTGGCTGGGTGACTGCCTGCCAGCGGGAGGGAAGCACTGGCTGGCCGCCGGCTGGTGGGAAAGAAGGGCTGGCTGGGTGACTGGCGGGCGGGAGGCAAGGGCTGGTTGAGTCTGTTGGAGTGGGAGGGCGGGCAGGCAGGCCAGGCAACATGGCATGCGTGACCTGTGATGTCAGGCCGCCGCATTTAGGCAGGTCACAGTCCGAGCGGCACCTGAGCCTCCCAGAAGAGCTCAGCAGCAGCTCTGCCCGGTCAGCAATTCTTTAATATGATCATTTGTGGGTGGTGACGGGGGATGGTTGGGGAAACGCAGGTGTGCCAGTGCGTTTGTGTACCATTGCAGGGGTGTGCATAAATTATCCACTGCGATGCCATACGCAGTATGAGGTCTCATAGCGTGCATGGTTGTTAGCAATTTATGAGTGAGATCAGAGCTTGTGCAAGTGTGCGTGAGGCTGCGATGGTACTTGAAGTATTATTGATGTATGCAATGTACAGTGGGCGTCCTTATGTAGGGCTGAGTTTGCATTGTGATCGCAATAGACTAGCATACTATCACAGTTGAACTGCGTGCATACGCAATATTGTGTACCGTAGTGAATCAGGCCCATAGTGCGTCTTATGGGTGTGTTATGGGAGTGTCATGGGTGTGTTGATGAAACTGGTTGAATACACAGATGCTCAACCTCTCACACAGGATGCCATAGTCAGACAGAGAAACTGCACCTGCCATACGGCTAGTGCAAGTGTTGGCGGTGCATCCAACGGTGCCTCTAAAGGCGCACCAATCATTGTTTCAGTGTCTACAAACACTGGGGCTGATTAAGCAAATGACGCACTTTCAAATTTTCACACATATTCCTGTTAATATGTGCATGACCCATTCTGTGCATGCATAGAACGGGTCCTGTGAGATCACACGCAGGCCCCCCTTTTTTGTGGGGCAGGGCAGGGAGGGCCTGTGGGCCTGATTCATCGATGCTCGCACAATGTGTATGCAAATTGCGTAGGCAGTGCTACCGCACAGCAATGCATTAGTATGCCCAGTATTTCTTAGAGAGCGATCACATAGTGTATGCAGACACCCACCAGCCTGTTTTAAGATGCCCACTTGTGCACGTCATGTCCAGGAAGTGTATGCAACCATCGGTACATGGGATGCTATCGCAGAGCTTGAGGTTGACCATACCCTGCCACAAGCACTGCGAGCAGTTCAGTGTAAAAACAAGCCAGGTGACGTGTACTATGATGCTGTCTTTTAATTATGCACACCTCTAAAAACACCGTTGAGATGCTCAGGCACGCCTGCGTTTGCACCTCCACTCCCCCGTTTTTAATGGCCAGCCCCTGTTACCACCTACAAACGGCTTCTCCTGTCACTCACTCTGCTGGGCTGTCTATGTGCAGTGAGCGAATGCGTTGTGAACTTTCGCTAAGATATGCGCATGCGGACAGCAACGCATGCGCACAATGCATACACACTGCAAACAATCGGCAGCAGCGAGAGTATGCATCTTAGCGAGTGGGTCTGAATCAGGCCCAGTGTTCCCAGAAACAAGGGCGTATTTCCCCATTTTCCAGGAGGGATGAGTTCAGGGTCAATGTCCATGGACGCAGACTTCCTGATCTCCCAAGCCACCCAGCCTGCGTAAGCTGAGGCTTACTCAGCTGGCCTCTGCCACACAACATTGTTCCCAGGCTGCAATCTCGGTCACTCGGACATTAAGGGGGTCATTCAGACCCGTTCGCGAGCGCAGGACGCTTGCAAGCGGGTCGATGGTGCCGAATTGCGCATGCGCACGACGGAGGGAGCTCCGTCGTGCACATGCACGAGACCCGAATAACGACGGCCAAGCCGTCATTATGGTTCTCGCACCAAAGGGGGCTGTGCTGTCGATGTTGATTGAGAGCACGCCCCCTTTGGTGGGCGTGCCGGGGGCGTGGCTGCCAGACGGAGGCGTTCCCATGGGAACGCCTACCGTCTGAAGCCGGCCCCACTGACATCAGTAGTGATATCAGTGGAAGTGATTTTGGCTCTGATAGAGCCAAAATCACTCCAGGGCTTGCGGCAGCGAGACCCTACCGCAGGGTCTCCGTCGCAAGCCCGATGGTCGCGATGGTCTTGACCATCGCGACCATCATCATGGACGCTCGCTATAGCTGTGGGTGGTCACCCACAGCTATGCGAGCGTCCAAGAGGCCGCTCCATTTTCATGTAGGAGGGCCCTGATTCAGAGCGAGCGCTCTGGTCAGAGCGTCCGGCTCTGAATCAGGCCCTAAGATCGCAGATGCTGACAGAAGGCTTCTCTTCACTTCAGAGGCCTCCTGCAGCATTACAATTTTAGCAGGACGGAATTGCACAGCCCCTATTGTGTGGCTTTGCAATTCCATTCACTGCTGAATCAGCCCCACTGACAGTAGGCATCTCACTCCTTGCACATTCGGATATATGTACACCAGGGAAGGACTTTGTAGCGGCAGTCGCATAGGGTGACCGCCAATAGATACAGACACAGGCACACCTGTGTCATACTTGTATTCAGCCCCATTGTGTCTTTGCATCCTTCTGACATTATTCATTTGGAATATGCTGTCCTATGCAAATATAAGACACCGAAAATAAAAAAAATACCTTCCATTCTCAATTTTAACATAAATAAAAAATTTTTTTTTTCAAAAAATGTTGTTACTGTTTTTATTTTCAGAGCCTGATTAACCATAAGCCTCACTGGGAGATTGCATGGTAGGCGAGTGGTCTCCATGAAGTCATAGTGCCGGCTGCAGGCCCGGCAACAGTGATCAGCAGGGTGCAGGCATGTACCCAGAGCCGGATTTAGACCTCATTGGGCCCTAGGAAAAATACTGATTTGGGCCCCACTTCCTCAAACAATACTGTGCATATATTACAGTAGCTGTCGCTGGAGCAAGATACATACATCATATTATATACACGCATCATTAATTATACAGTCAGGTGCATAAATATTGGGACATTGACAGAATTTTCATATTTTGGCCTCTATTCACCACCACAATGGCTTTGAAATGAAACAAACAATATGTGCTTTAACTGCAGACTTTCAGACTTAATTTGAGGGTAATTACATCCAAATCAGGTGAACGGTGTAGGAATTACAACGGTTTCTATATGTGCCTCCCACTTTTTAAGGGGCCAAAAGTAATTGGGAGTGCCGCCTCATTCTATGAATAGGAGCCATGGAGATTCTATATACATATCTATATAGATATAGATATGTATATACACATAGAGATTATATATATATTAGGGATGTGCAGGCTCGGATAGGTTCGAGTTTGCACGTGGAGTTCGGATTTTTCCCTCCAAAAAAACGGAACTCAGAACGAGGCAAAACGTCATCTTACATGGACGAACATCATCATTCCTGGTCTTTTGTCCAGGAATGATGATGTTCGTCCATGCAAGATGACGTTTTGCCTCGTTCTGAGTTCCGTTTTTTTGGAGGGAAAAATCCGAACTCCACGTGCAAACTCGAACCTATCCGAGCCTGCACATCCCTAATATATATATATATATATATATATATATATATAAATTAGGGGTGAGCGGGTTCAGATTTCTGAAATCCGAACCCCCCCCGTGCCCCCCCGATCCGAGGCAGATCCAAGTCCGGCTCGACTTTTCCCGCCTGACTCGGATCTGAAATCGAGGCAAAACGTCATCATCCCGCCTTCCGGGTCTCGCGGGTCTTGGATCCTATATAAGGTACCCGCGTCGGCGCCATTTTCTCACTCGGCTGTGGACAGTGAAGAGGGAGGGTGGGAGTTAGGGCTGGCTGGGCTGTGTAGTGTAGTGTTGTGCTGTGCTGCGCTGTGCTGCTGTTGTCCATAAGGGCTGTGTCCACTCCTCCAAAGTCCATAGGGGCTGGCTGTGTTGTGCTGTGCTGCTGTTGTCCATAGGGGCTGTGTCCACTCCTCCAAAGTCCATAGGGGCTGGCTGTGTTGTGCTGTGCTGCTGTTGTCCATAGGGGCTGTGTCCACTCCTCCAAAGTCCATAGGGGCTGGCTGGACTGTGTTGTGCAGTCAGTTGTCCATAGGGGCTGTGTCCACTCCAAAGTCCTGTGCAGAGTCCCAGTCCTAAAGGGGTGCTGTAGTGTTGTCCAGGGGGTGCTCTGTCCATCAGGGGTGCTCCCCCCAAGTGCAAAATAAAAAAATATTTTCTGTTTGTGAATTGTGTGCGCAGTAGCCGCACGTGCATCAACAAAGTAGTGCCAAGCGTGCGCCTGTGTCATAAGTAAAGGGCCGGCTGGCTTGACCATTAAAGGGTGCTGTAACCCCCAAAGTACACTCCAAACAAAATAAAAAAATATTTTCTGTGTTTGTGAATTGTGTGTGCAGTAGCCGCACGTGCATCAACAAAGTAGTGCCAAGCGTGCGCCTGTGTCCTATAAGTAAAGGGCCAGCTGGCTTGTCCGTTAAAGGGTGCTGTAACCCCCAAAGTACACTCCAAACAAAATAAAAAAATATTTTCTGTATTTGTGAATTGTGTGCGCAGTAGCCGCACGTGCATCAACAAAGTAGTGCCAAGCGTGCGCCTGTGTCCCATAAGTAAAAGGCCGGCTGGCTTGTCCGTTAAAGGGTGCTGTAACCCCCAAAGGGCACTCCAAACAAAATAAAAAAATATATTTTTTTGTGTTTGTGAATTGTGTGCGCAGTAGCCGCACGTGCATCAACAAAGTAGTGCCAAGCGTGCGCCTGTGTCCCATAAATAAAGGGCCGGCTGGATTGACCGCTAAAGGGCGCTGTAACCCCCAAAGGGCACTCCAAACAAAATAAAAATTTTTTTCTGTGTTTGTGAATTGTGTGCACTGTGGCTGCACGTGCATCAACAAAGGAGCAGCGCTAAGCGTGCACCTGTGTCCCATAAGTAAAGGGCTGGCTGGCTCATTTCTTAAAGGGTGGTGTAACCCACAAAGTGCACTAGTCTCCGACAAAAATAAAAAATTATTTTCTGTGTTTGTGTGCGCCTTAGCCGCACATATATATCAATATAACATAAATGGAGGACCAAACTTTCTCCGATAAAAATAAAATAGGGAAAGATCAAGAACCACTTCCTCCTAGTGCTGAAGCTGCTGCCACTAGTCATGACATAGACGATAACATGCCATCAACGTCGTCTGCCAAGGTCGATGCCCAATGTCATAGTAGAGGGCACATACAATCCCAAATGACAAAGTTCAGGAAAATGACCTTGAAAAAAACATTTAAATCATCTGAAGAGAAATGTAAACTTGCCAATATGCCATTTACGACACCGAGTGGCAAGGAATGGCTAAGGTCTTTCCCTATGTTCATGACTAGTGGTTCAGCTTCACATGACGATGGAAGCCCTCCTCCCACTAAAAAAATCAAACGAGTTAAACTGGCAAAAGCACAGTGAAGATCTGTGCGTTCTAAGAAGATATCACAAATCCCCAAGGAGAGTCCAAGTGTGGTGGTGGTTGCGATGCCTGACCTTCCCAGCACTGGACGGGAAGAGGTGGCTCTTTCCACCATTTGCACGCCCCCTGCAAGTGCTGAAAGGAGCACCCACAGTCCACTTGCTGATATGCAAATTGAAGATGTCACTGTTGAAGTACAACAGGATGAGGATACTGGTGTAGCTGGCGCTGAGGAGGAAGTTGGCGAGGAGGATTCTGATGGTGATGTGGTTTGTTTAAATCAGGCTCCGGGGGAGACAGTTGTTGTCCGTGGGATGAAAAAGCCCATCACGGTCATGCCTGGGCAGAAGACCAAACATTTCACCTCTTTGGTCTGGCAATATTTCTATCCAAATCCGGACAACAACTGTCTTGCCATATGTACCATATGTAAAGGTGGAATAAGTAGGGGTAGGGACGTTAACCACCTAGGAACATCCTCCCTTATACGGCACCTGCAGCACTTTCATAAAAAGTTACTGTCAAGTTCAGAGACTTTGGCTAAGACCGTAAGCAGTCCAGGGACACCTAAATCCCGTTGTCCTGTTGTATCCAAGCACCTGCAAACCACACCGTCAACTCCCTCCTCGTCAATTTCCTCCTTAGTCAGGATTGGAAGTAGTCCTGCAGGCCATGTCACTGGCATGACTGACTCTCCTATCCGGGATTCCTCTAGAGGATCCTGCACTGCTACGCCTCCTGCTGCCGCTGCTGCTGTTGCTGCTGGGAGTTGTTCATCATCCCAGAGAGGAAGTTGGAACACCACTACTTTTAGTAAACAACTGACCCTCCAACAGTCCTTAGCGAGGAGGATGAAGTACGATAGCAGTCATCCTGAAGCAAAACGTATAACTGAGGCCTTGACTGCTATGTTGGTGTTAGACGTGCGTCCGGTATCCGCCATTAGTGCAGTGGGATTTAGACAATTGATGGAGGTAGTGTGTCCCCGGTTCCAAATCCCGTCTAGATTCCACTTCACTAGGCAGGCGATACCGAGACTGTACAGAAATGTCAGAAAAAGTGTCCTCATTGTCCTGAAAAATGCGGTTGTACCCAATGTCCACTTAACCACGGACATGTGGACAAGTGGAACAGGGGAGACTAAGGACTATATGACTGTGACAGCCCACTGGGTAGATGTATCACCTTATGCAGCAACAGCAGCAGCGTCACCAGTAGCAGCATCTCAGAAACGCCAGCTCGTTCCAAGGCAGGCTATGCTGTGTATCACCGGTTTCAGTAAGAGGCACACCGCCGACAACCTCTTAGAGAAACTGAGGGAAATCATCGCCTAGTGGCTTACCCCACTTAGACTCTCCTGGGGATTTGTGATATCTGACAACGCCACCAATATTGTGCGGGCATTACATCTGGGCACATTCCAGCACATCCCATGTTTTGCTCACACAATAAACTTGGTGGTGCAGAATTTTCTGAAAAGCGACAGGGGCGTGCAGGAGACGCTTTGGGTGGCCCGAAAAATGTCTGGCCACTTTCGCCATTCAGCGACTGCGTGCCGAAGACTGGAGCGCCAGCAAACACTCTTGAACCTGCCCCGCCATCACCTGAAGCAAGAGGTTGTGACGCGGTGGAACTCAACCCTCTACATGCTTCAGAGGATGGAGGAGCAGCAAAAGGCCATTCAAGCCTATACATCCACCTATGACATAGGCAAAGGAGGGGGTATGCACCTGACTCAAGCACAGTGGAGAATGATTTCCGTGTTGTGCAAGGTTCTCCAGCCCTTCGAACTTGCCACACGTGAAGTCAGTTCAGACACTGCCAGCTTGCGTCAGGTCATTCCCCTCACCAGGCTTTTGCAGAAGCAGCTGGAGAAAGTGAAGGAGGAGCTAAGATGGAGCGATTCCGCTCGGCATGTGGGACTTGTGGATGAAGCCCTTCATTCTCTTTGCCAGGATTCCAGGGTGGTCAATCTGTTGAAATCAGACCACTACATTTTGGCCACCGTGCTCAATCCTAGGTTTAAAGCCTATGTGGTGTCTCTCTTTCTGGCCGACACAAGCCTGCAGAGGTGCAAAGACCTGCTGGTGAAAACACTGTCAGCTGAAGCAGAACGTGACACGTCAACAGCTCCTTCTTCATTTTCTCCCGCAACATGGGCTGCCAGGAAAAAACTTAGGTATCCTAAGCAACCCGCTGGCGGTGATGCAGGGCAGGCAGGACCAAGTTTGGACATCTGGTCCGGACTGAAGGACCTGGCAACAATTTCTGACATGTCTACTGTCACTACATATGATACTGTCACCATTGACAGAATGGTGGAGGATTACATCGGTGACAGCATCCAAGTAGGCATGTCAGACAGTCCATACCTGTACTGGCAGGAAAAAGAGGCATTTTGGAGGCCCCTGTACAAACTGGCTCTATTTTACCTGAGTTGCCCCCCCTCCAGTGTGTACTCCGAAAGAGTGTTTAGTGCAGCCGGGAACCTTGTCAGCGAAAGGCGTAGGAGGTTGCTTCCACAAAATGTGGAGAAGATGATGTTCATAAAAATTAATTATCAACTCTTCCAGGGAGACCAGCCTCCAGAACGTACAGAGGGACCTGTGGTGGTGGATTCCAGTGGGGACGAGTTAATACTCTGTGAGGATGAGGATGTACACAACACTGAAGAGGGTGAGGAATCGGTGGATGAGGATGACATCTTGCCTCCGTAGAGCCAGTTTGTGCAGGGACAGATTAATTGCCAGCTTGTTTTGTGGGGGCCCAAACGAACCAATCATTTCAGCCACAGTTGTGTGGCAGAAATGATTGCTTTGTTAAAGTGTGCATGTCCTGTTTATACAACATAAGGGTGGGTGGGAGGGCCCAAGGACAATTCCATCTTGCACCTCTTTTTTTTCTTTGCATTATGTACAGTTTGGGGCCTAGTTTTTCAAACTGCCATCCTGTCTGCCACTGCAGTATCACTCCTAGATGGGTCACGTGTTTGTGCCGCCCACTCATGTCGCTTAGCATAGTCCATAGGCAAACGCAGGGGGGGTTTCCATCTGCCTGGAAACCCCCCTCCCCATCAAACACCATGACCACAATATAAATAGTAATATAATAGAAGTTTACTAGTGCCACATTTTATTCTCAGTATCACAAATGAAATAATTAGTACCACCTGTGGATCTTTTAACATTTATCAGCCAATGATAAATAACCTGTGCACCAACTAGGAGATCTGGAAAACATGTACTGTTAGGGATGCACTGCTATAGAGCCCAATATGTACATATGTGTCCAGGGCAGTGCTAGGTCCTTCTGCTGCTCCTCCAGGCTCCTGAACTTGCTCCAATAGTCAGGAATGGTGCTCACATCTAAAATGAAAACATCCAGCTCAGACAGGATGACCTGCTCCCGCATCTAATGGCTTATTGTGATCACTGGTCCTGTATATGCCAGAATTATTACACACAATACACTATGTATGACACATATTAAAGCTGTTTAAGTACTAATTCTGCCCTCTTCATGGACTGGCCACACTCGCTCTAAAATCAAGCATTTGGAAACCCCCCTCTAGAAATCCTGCGTTTGCCACTGTAGTCATCCAGCTACCTCGGTGCAACCTTTTGGACATAAAAACACTATTGTGAGGTGTGAGGTGTTCAGAATAGACTGGAAATTAGTGGAAATTAAGGTTATTGAGGTTAATAATAGCATAGGAGCAGAAAAACCAACACATTCTGTGATTTTAGCTGTTTTTATGCTTTTTTTAGAAAAAATACAGATCCAAAACCCAGAACCCAAAACACGGAAGTGTGGTTTTGGCAAAACCAATCCAGATCCAAAACACGAAGAAAGATCCAGATCCAAAACCAAAACACAAAACACGAAAAGTGGCCAGTGCACACCCCTAATATATATATGTGTGTATATATATATATATATATATATATATATATATATATATATATAGCAGTGTTGTTTAACAGAGCATTATTCCAGTTAAACATACTCAGACTGGGAAGTCTCCCGCGGTACAGTACAGGGGAGGTAGAGTTGTCCGGAGGGGGAGTCGGAGGGTGCTGGCTACACTGTGCGGGGGTGGGGGAGGTGACAGCACTCACACTGGCCGGCTACAGCAGCACGGGCTGCAGTGGTTGGAGTAGGCTGACGATCAGTGCATGCTGCGGTTGGGGGGGCGGCTATAGTGGACGAGGGAGGCAACACCACTGTGACTGCAGGGGCTGGCTACAGCAGTGCCGGCTGCGGGAGAAGGGGGGTTTGGAGTGGGCTGAGCATGCTGCGGAGTGGAGGACTGGCTACAATGCGGGGTTGGAGGGAGGAGACTGGCTTAGTAACTTACTGTGTCCCCAGGCTGCCAGTGGAAGGACCGTGCTGCTGCTGATATGTGTGTGACTTCTCCTCTGCCCGGTTCCTGCTGCAGCAGGTTATCCCCAGGTCGGTATTTCAGAGGGAGAGGGGGGGGAGGAGGCCACGGGCCCCTTAGGACCCAACAGGCCCTAGGCGGGTGCCTAGGTTGTTTTATGGTAAATCCGGCCCTGCATGTACCAGGCCCCTGCTGATCACTGCAGCAGAAAGTTCAGTGGGGGCTAGGGGGAGCCGGGATACTGCATATACTAGCAGGGCCGGCCACTTACTCACTACTGGCTGCTGCCAGGGCCCGGATTGGTGAAGCTGAGCTCTGTGCGGTGGGGGTGGGGCTGCTGCCTGATGACTCCTCGGGTCACTGGCTGAGAGATAGAAGCAGTCATTAGGCAGCCCCACCCCCACCACAGTGCTCTGCCTCTCCCCAGTCCCGCCCAGCAGCAGCAGCAGTCAGGACTCAGCAGAAGCTGCCCAGGAAACTGGAGCGACAGACCCTCCAACATGACCCATTCCATTAGGTACAACATGCTCTGCTCCTGGACTTCCCTCTTCATTTATAATTGCAACCACTTGTGGTGAAACACCTGTCTCATCAATTACCTAGCTCAACACAGGTGACGGCAATCTTACATTAGGTGGGAAGTCTGCGAACAGAGCATTTTGTACCGTCGTGCGCATGCGATGTGGGCCACCATCGACCCGGTTGCGAGCGCTCAGCGCTTGCAACCGGGTCTGTATCAGGCCCTCTGTCATTACAGTCCAGATTTTAAGGATGTCCATACTTGAGTCCAGATGGGTAAATCAAATTGACTGAGGTTCTAATTAAGTCACCTGTGCGTAAGCATGGATATCCTTAAAACCTGGACTCTAATGGCGGAGTTTGGGAACTTCTAGAATAATGTTTAGTAGAACAAATAAAACAGAAAAAGCAGAAAATGTAGTTGTCTTACCTGAATCATGTATAGCCCATTACTGTTTTGGAATACTCTGTATGTATAGATCAATCTTCCATACCTATCAGGGTAAAATTGATTAATCAGACTCGTACATTCGCTTGTTTTATGTGTTCATCTGTTTTACTTTTTTACTGTTTTACTTTTACATACAGTATATCTTTACAGGACAAACCTGCTTATTAACATTTCTATCTTGCTGCTGAGCAAAGGCATCTAAGCATACCAAGCATAAACCTTCATTATAATGTCAGTTTTTTTATATTAATTTTAAATACTTATTCAAATTCAGAGATCAAAAACTGCACTAAAATACACTACATAGAAAATTGCACTTATCACTTCATTTATTTTGAAAATTTGCTAAAAATACTTAAAACCTAGCATTGTCCTGGTAAGTTCTGAGCATTTGGCAACTATGAACAAGCCTGTTAGATGAGTCAATGAAAATCCTTCTTGATTGGATGATAGATAGATGTATTCAGTGAGCCCCTAAGACCCCCAACGCATGCTTTTCCTTTGGTCCACATCTGGCAGAGGACCATATTTGGAGTAGCAGCCGATTCAAAAGTATTTGATTGAATTGTAAGATATTGTTGCTTGCATCTGTCATAAACATATTAGCACATTGAGGGTAATATTGTGTGTATATATATATATATATATATATATATATATAAAATTATACTATATTGTGTATATCTTATCTGCCAATATATTACAGAATATCTCACCCATCATAATATATACACTGTGTTATATAATGTGCCTCACACACTCTACTAAATTACTAAATACTGTAATGTACATATATATATATATATATATATATATATATATATGTATATACAGTGTATATATTATAATGTGCGCATTACCTGTGAATATATTAAGGCATATCTTGTCAAAGTATATACACTGTTATATAATATAATATACATATCTATATGCACATACATACACACTACAGTATATTGTGCACTTCACCTATAGATATATTAAATAATCTTTATCTCACCTGTCATAGTATATACAATTATACTACATAATATGCTGTACATCTCCCCCTGTCGCTCTATATAGCGCTCAATCCACATAACGTACATACAAAGCATGTATTACATTATACATGTTGTTTCCTGTATTGAAGTGGGAACAAAGTGTTGTGCCGATGGTAATCATACAGCATACACATCAGTGATGTGCCGTACATTCTTTATTATCATTGCAATAATTCTTAGACATATTTCTATACGTGTAATCATAACTTATGATTTATAATATGATATCTTTGTTATTGTGAGCTCAGAAGTACCAGGCCAGGGAAAGGAAAGTTCTGATTTTTGTCAAGATGTTCAGTAAGTGCTGATGTGCTTGTGTACAGATGTGTCCTCATACACTATTGCCACAGTCACACCGAACAGCCCTTCTAGGCATGCCAGGTCCAATGCCACTTTTTCCTTTTCTTACTACCAGTTATTTATATAGGGCACACATATTCTGTATCACTTTACAGAGAATATTTCAGTCATTCACTTCAGTCCCTGCCCCAGTGGAGCTTACAATATATGCTACCATTATTTGGGCAGTTATTGATTATACAAACCTAATCCATTACTGTACAGTATCTAATGTAATGGTAAAGTTTAATGTTAAATTGAACATAATTTGAATGTAGGTTTTATACGTTTTTATTTCGAATTCTATTGTTTTCTTACTGAAGTTTCACTTTAGCCACATGAACCGATGTAAATGGAAATACATTTAGGCTGTGCGTATAATATTGCAATTTAAAGGTGTCATTTTAAGTTTTCTAATTGTTTATGTCACTACTATTTTCATTACATTCAGTGATATTTGGGAATTATGATTTACGAGTAACATTAGTACAAAACATTATGAAGGATTCTGTTTGGTCTGATACAGGAGGAGGTCCATGGGTGGTGACACCAAGAGTTGCCGCACTGGGGGCCTGATTCAGAGATGGATGCAATTGCGATGTTTTTGCAAATGGTCAAAGTTTTTTGTACTCCGCATGCTCCGAGTCGCACTGCACATGTGCCGCAATGGTCTTCTGATGGCGATCGCAGGGAGTATTAATTTGCAAAGTGATTGACAGTCAGGAACCAGTAACAGGAGGTGGCGACTGAATCTCATGTGTGCTGCAACCATTTTCGGGGCATGTCTCAGCCAGCAACTGCAATCCCATATACAGTTGCAAAGGATCCGTCGTCTCAGTTCCAATGGCCATTCTGGTTAACCATAGGGTTACTCAGAAGTTCGATGATCAACTGATGTGTGATCGATGGTCAGGTCTCTGTACACAAGCACTTGGATTTACAAAGCTGTTGGTGGGCTTTTCAATACAATACAATGGGATTTGCATCCATCTCTAAATCAGGCCCTGGGTGAAACCAACTCTAGTGTGATGCCACTGGTATATAAATATATATATATATATATATATATATATAAGATTATGTTAAATCATAAACACTGCACCCATCTATAGTTATTTGTCTATCATATATTCTGCCACCTCACACTCAGCTCATGTTGTATGCAATCTACACAGTCACAAATTCACAATACACATATTTTCCTCACCATTCCTTTTCTATCTGACTGAGCAGTGGTGACATTATTGCACACACAGGCTCATACACATTATTGCTGTGTATATGGACAGCAAATTATACAGAGCATTCTTTCTCTTTAGTCCATGCTTTGTAACATAATTATCTCGTCCATAAAGCTACATGTTAGATCACTAATACAACACACACTAATTCAAAGCACACTTTGCGCATAGTACACAAGATCGGTTCTGTCTTTTTTTCTTATAACAGACCACACGCTCATAATGTTCACTATACACAGCTTTATGTACTAGAAAATAAAGTGTGTTTGGGATACATTATGCTACACATGTTCTTCATTGTAAATCCTTATGATTTTTTTTTTTTTAGGAAACAAAATAATTTGATGGAATAGACAACAGAATTGAATACACTATGAATACACAATATACCCGGTGGCATATGGACCTGACAAAACTTGCACAAGAATGTGTTAGATTTTGAATTCATTGATTTAAGTTGTACATCCATATGTATTTTAATTAGGGATGTGCAGGCTCGGATAGGTTCGAGTTTGCACGTGGAGTTCGGATTTTTCCCTCCAAAAAAACGGAACTCAGAACGAGGCAAAACGTCATCTTACATGGACGAACATCATCATTCCTGGACAAAAGACCAGGAATGATGATGTTCGTCCATGTAAGATGACGTTTTGCCTCGTTCTGAGTTCCGTTTTTTTGGAGGGAAAAATCCGAACTCCACGTGCAAACTCGAACCTATCCGAGCCTGCACATCCCTAATTTTAATACATTGTTATTTGCCGCTATGTACTGTATGCTTCCCCACAAAACTAATCAGTACAAAATGAAGTTATACTTACAGGATGCAAAGACACAAGGCTCCAGAAACTGATTCACTGTCCCTCAGCAAGTAGCTTCCATTCTTTCCTTTGCAAAGCAGAAGGTTTTCACCAGTTTTCTTACTTATGTTTCCATGATAACACGGAAGCTCCATTGAATATGAGGCAGGATTCTATGTAATGAGCACAGCACTAAGAATATGTACAGTATATACTACTTGATATTTTGGTTACATAGGAAAGTAAAACAAATGGTTATTATAAATTGTGTGCAGTAGCAGAAGTGATGTGTTGTGCCTGATGATGTGAAAAGTATATATTTATTACAGGAAACACCATCTAGCTCTCAAGTTTCTAAAGTGACCACAAAGTAGCAAGTGGAGAAAATGAAGTCAACGGTGTCTACACACAACTGGTCATCATAGAGTTGTACAATCATTAAATGATGAACGGAAATACATAGTACTGATAATTTTACAGGCTAAAATGTTAAATATAGAAACCCGCATCCGCGTTTATTTAGGTCCTCTATACATCATTTGTCTCATTTGGACGTACCACTCCTTGTCCAGTCTCCCCTATCATCCTGGCTCTCATCTAGTCCCAGCACTCCCACTGTTTGTATAAAATAAATATGTAAATGTTTAAACCCTACTTAAGCCCATTGTTAAACATGTATTATATATTTATATATATTTAATTTGTATATTTATTTTATTAAATAATAATGCAATAACATGCAATATAAAATAATTCTGTATTTAGGGCCTGATTCAGAGATGGACGCAATGCTGATGTTGCCATGGTTGAGCGATAATCAGTGATCTGCGCATGCATCAAGGTACTGGACCAACGGCGCTCACAGTGAGGATTTAGCCGCAGTGTGATTGACAGTCAGGAACAGAGGGCCTGATTCAGAGCCGGACGCTATTTGCGCTCGCTCGTCCAGAAAAAGGGGCTGGCTATTTAAATTGACCGTTCGCTCTTTGCGGTCTGTTGACGCCTCTATGTCAGAACGAGCGAACAAAACATGCGGATGTTTTTTTGTAAAAAACGCCCCCTGGCCGCTCGCATCATACATCATCTCCGCTATTTATTAGATTAATCGAGTACATCGAAAGGCGAATGAACTGCTCGCTATTCATGTGGTTGCATTTTCCTACCGCAATCATGCGAGCAGTTCTGGCTAAAAGACACCCAACTGACGTGGTCGATGACGCTGCTTTGTTAATTATACACACCCTTAAAACGCCCATTTTGACCTTTTGGCACGCCTGTGTTCGGATCTCCACTCCCCGTTTTCAAGCACCTTGCCCTGTTACCACCCACAAACGCCTCATCCTGTCACTCAAATTAGCAGGCATTCGCTATTTTGCGAGCACACGATTTTCGGCCGCACTGACTGGTTCGCGCATGCTTACTAAAACCCATACGCATGCGCAGATGTGCGAACATCGCTCGGAGCGAATGAGCGGCCGCTTACGAGCGGCTCTGAATCAGGCCCAGATTGTGGGAGGAAAGGGGGAGTGGTGCCTAAAAATGCAGGCGATTATTTGTTTTTTTGGGGGGGGGTTGCAGACTGTTACTGTGTTTCCATATGCAGATGCAAATACTCCGGTGTCACAGTTCTGGTGGCCTTCCTGAGTACCCATAGGGTTACTCAGGACATCAATAATAAACCGATCTGTGACCGATGTTACTTCTTTATGTGCAATTGTTTTTATTTGCAAAGCCGCCAGTAGGCATCTCAATATTAATCCCGGAGGCTGTGACATATGCATATTGTCGCACAGCTGCTGCATACAGATTTGCAGCTGCGGTGGCATTATCGTACATCTCTGAATCAGGCCATTAGAGTGCACAGGGTTGATCCTGCAATTATGATACCCTAGGTCTGACCTGTATTTATTTAGTTAGCTAGTTACATTTATTTATATAGTGCCAACATATTCTGTTACAATTGATACAAAAGAGGAGAAGCAAAGGGGTTTGTATGGTTGGGCGCACAAATCAGATTATTAAAATATCACTTTTATTAGTTCGAATTAAAAAGACCTAATGCCATATCTCCTTGGGTAGGTCAAACGCACAGTGAAAAATATTTTTTCAAAAATAAGTAAACAACCAGAAATGTGTTCAAGAAAATAAAGAGTGTTTAAAAAGAAAAAGGTGTCTGTGTTCGCTAGAGAATTCTGAATAGTCATTCACTATTGATCAATTGGTCTGTGATGATTGTTCATTTGTAATGTATGACTTTAATGCCAATCATATATTTAAGATAGTGACTGTAACATTACAGAACCTCTGTTCCCTTTATGATATATACATAGGTTATCTCATAATTATGTAGTGACAAACCAGTATTACAGGATGAGATATAGCTGTGATTTTTAGGAATGGAGAGAATTATTATTATCGTTTATTTATATGGCGCCACAAGTGTTCCGCAGCGCCTTACAAGGTACATATCCAAAAAGTGACTTACAGTAAAATACAATACAATGAAGGACAAGGACATGGATAATATACATTGATACATAGGTGGCCATAACACCCACATAAGCAGCAAAGCATAGGCACCAAGTGTTAGGTGTCCTAGTGGTGAGTAAGAGGTAGATGAACATATAGTAAGGAGAAGCACAAGAGGGTAGAGGGCCCTGCTCGCAAGAGCTTACATTCTCAAGGGGAGGGAATGGAGAGATCAATTCACTCAAAGGGTCGTATTCAATTAGTTTCGCACCTGCGATACTTTTCGCCTACATGGCGTTTTTTGCACCTAATTGAATATGGCCCAAAGTATGTTATCATTATGTTATAATTATCCAATCTATGATGTATCATATCTAATAGAGACCCACTGCCATAAATTTTGCGATGATGTTATTTATCTGCCTAATTCATTATATAAAATAAAATCTTGACCATATCGTTTCAGTATAATCATTCCAGGCAGACTTTCAACACTCAAAGGAACACCTATACAGATATATTCTGCTTTATATGTGTAAACATTCTTTATTTTAGACTCAGATATTAAATTTTATGTAAGGGATATACTGTATATATCTTCTTGGAATTTGAATACATCTCTTTTCGGAATATGCTGAAATATGTTTCTGGGTTATGGACACCTCTGCTACACATACAGAATTATGTCCTTATAGTTTACAACACATCAGCTTAATTGGGGCAGAATAACCAAAACTGAGCTTCAGAGAATAAATAGCTATAATTGTGTCATATTATTAACAACATTTGTGTCCAGTTGCAAGTTGCTATTCAGTAAATATAATGCTATCGTTCATTAGCAACTTAATAACAAGTTGCAGGGATGGATGTTGCAATGCACCCTGCTGACATGAAAATTCACTTAAGCTGGCCATACATCTACACAATGAGTGCCTATGCGACTCACCATGCCATTTTCCCTTCAACTCCCCGGAGCTCCCTGGCAGTCCCTGCCGTACGTTTTCATGCTAATTTCACACACGATTTACACACGATCCGTCGTACGACCACAAATCACTATACGACGGATCGTGATGCGATTGATCATGTGCCACACATAAAAACATGCGATCATGCGATAGATCGTGCCTAAATTTAAATAGAGGGTGTGCTTCACTAGGGGGTTGCTGGGATGGACTGGGGGGTATAAATAGCAGCAGCCTTTTTAAGGTCTCTGCAGGAAATTGTCAATCAAATGACGCTGCTCGCATGTTCTGATGCACGATGCTTCGCATGCTGCAATAAATGGTATGATCAGCATACGAACACGACGGATAAGATGGACTGCACATACAAAATCATGTAGGTGTATGGCCAGCTTTAGTCTCAGGTAAGGTAAGTAGCAGGATGGGGGGAGGGTTAGGGTGTGGGGTTAGGGTTAGGCACTAGAGGGAGGGTTAGGGTTAGGCACTAAGGGGGAAGGTTAGGTTTAGGGTGCAGGGAAGGGGAGGTTAGGTTCAGGCACTAGGGGGGCAGTTAGGTTTAGGCAGCAAAGAGGGAGGGTTAGAGTATGGGGAGGGTTAGCATACTGAACAACGTGTCGGTATGCTAGCCCTGTCAGATGCCGGTGTCAGGATTCTAACAGCAGGGATCCCAACTGCTGGCATCCCATACCAATTCCTTCAGGTCTCTAGGGTTTTGTGAACTCAGGTCAGGAACTGGAATATTGGCTTGGATATTGGGAGAGTGTAAGAAGCTTGGAGACTTGATAGGACTCCACCTATGGAGTAACTGCAGTGAAGTAGTGCTATAGAGCTCGCACACAGGCCCTCATTTAGAGTCAGTCGCAAGAAGCGATCTCTCTCTCTTAGTGCGGTCTTCTGGTCGCTAGTTAAGCTGTGGGTTACCACCCACAGCTTAGCGACTGACCAGGGTGATGGTCGCGATGGTCAAGATCATCGCGACCATCGGGGCCTGCGACGAGATCCTAAGGTTGGGTCTCGGCAACCGCAAGCCCCAGGGAGCTTCCTGCTCTGATGGAACCGGAAACTCCCCACTGATATCACTGCTGATGTCAGTGTGGCCGCCCACAAAACGGCAGGCATTCCTTAAGGAGCGCCTCCGTTTGTGAAACCACCCCCCCAACCCGCCTACAAAATGGGCCGAGCTGTTGATCAACATTGACAGCCGGCCTTTTTGTAGTGAGCTCCGGAGCGAGAGAGTTTCTCTCTCGCTCCTAGGCTTGCGCACACGCAGTTCAGCCACTGTGCGTGCACAGGGCCTAACCATTGACCCAGTTGCGAGCGCTCAGAGCTTGCGACCGGGTCTGAATGAGGTCCACAGTCCTAAATGGATGCTGGAACTGGTTTAGATGCACAGTGCAGATGGGATGTAGACACTTGCTGAACAGAGTCTTGCTGAGTGAGTGCACCACACTGGGCTAGCTGGATGATGTGCACAGTGTAGAATGAATACTGGAACTCGCTGGATGAAGTGCACAGTATAGAAAGGATACTGGTACTAGCTGAATAAAGTGCACCGCATAGAATACACGTCCCATCCCTTTCCCTCCCCTGGTAGCCTTACTCAAAGCCGAGAGCTGTTATAAATACCTAGGTGTATGACGTTTATAAACATCCTCAAGTTGTACTCCCTTCGTGAGTACAACCACATAGTTGTAACTCCCATATATATTCTATTGTTTTTGATGTCATACTCATCCCTACCACCCTTATTTTTTTTTCTTCTACTTCTTTTCCTTGCCCCCCACACACCCATGGGATGCACCCATCCTGCCTCTGGGAAAGAACCACTCTGACTCCAAAAGGGGATGCATCCATCTCAAGTTAAATGGGTTTAGTAGTGTCCAGCTTGTTTGGAATAGATGCAGAGAGACAGAGTCTTGTTTTACGGTATTGAAAACTTGGACTGAAGTCACCGACAGATAATATGTACCCCAAGAAGGAAATGGTTGAAGGACATGCTCATTGAAATGCTCCTTGAAGGAGCATTTTCCAACTTATCAAAAATATGTTTTTTTCCTAGGGTGACAAAGAACTTCCTGAACATGTTCTCAATGAGCGGAGACAGCGCCTGATTGAGAGATGTATGTTTATCCAATGATGAACGTACATCTCCGATGGTTAATGGTCTGCGTCTGTGCAGGATCCGTTCTGCACATGTGCAGAATGGATCCTGCAATTACGCTTGCAGACCCCCCAAGCCACAGCGTGATTGAAATGCTGCGGCATTTGGGTAGACAGAGCAGGTGTGTGGTTATTCACTGTTCCCAGAAACAGAGGCATGTCACCGCATTTTCCGGGAGGGATGAGGCCATGGTCTGCGGATGCAGATTCCTGGCCTTGAAGTGACCAGCACCCAATCAGGCTTTTTACGAATTCTGTACAATGCCCTTCCCAAGACTTCCCTCTAGTCTCCAAATCAAGCATTCCCTGTATACTCATCACTTTAGACAAGCTTATAAAATTCCAGAACCACCCACATAAGCTCTGTAAGAAATTCTACCCATTTACATACCCCCTATACTGTCCTCACATAACTTTATATATTGTCTCTTTCTACAGTCACATTGTTATGTTCTGGGTTGTTTGTGGACCCGGGGTGGTAGCAGGAGCGATCACAGAAGCAGATTTGAAAATAAAACTAGGATCTTTAATAAGTACTTGAGTAGACATATAATGTGGCAGTAAATAAAAGTCCAGGAATATATAAATGTGCACAAGAGTTCTGTGGTGGGAGTAATGGGTTAATGTCCAAGTAGAAACAATTAGAGCTGTCCAGGTGTGCAGGTAGTGAAACTGAAAATAATCAAGCCAGGTATGCAGGTAGTGAACTGAAACAAATGAGCAGGATGTCAGCAAACTCAGGCACTCAGGTATGGGCAAGGGTGATGGAGGAAGCAGAGTAGTCCAGTGGGAGCTAGGAGCTGACAGGCAGACTGGCAGACAGTGAATTCACAGGAACAGGATAAGCACAGAGAACTCCCTCTCAGCTAGGCTGAGATATACGTTGCACTGGCAAAGAAGGAAGGCACTGACCCTTCCTAAATACCCCATGCCGTGCTGTTACTGGCCGGAGGGAACATGTGACTCACCAGGATTGGCCAGCCGCATCACATGACCAGAAGGCAAGATGGCGGTGCCCATGCCAAACGGAATGGAGACGCCGCCAGGCCTTACCAGTGCAGAGTGACAACAGGCCCGCACAACAACGCGCGCAGCCAAAGCCCCCCGCCAGACACCAGCTCCGCCACCAGACAGCCCGCGCCACAATGACCTCAAAGGTAACACTCGCCTAGCGCCATGCTGAAATACCCTGGCCGTGACAGTACCCCCCCTTTTGGGGTGGGCTCAGGACACTCACCAGGCTTCTCTGGATGGGCAGAATGAAATCTCCTGATGAGCGTGGTAGCGTGGACATCACGAGCATCGGTCCAGCAACGTTCCTCTGGACCGTAACCTTTCCAGTCCAGCAAATACTGTAGATGACCTCTGCGTAGACGAGAGTCCAAGATCTGGGCAACTTCATACTCAACTCCTCTCTCCGTCTGGACTCAAAGAGAAGCAGGTAGAGCATTATGGAACTTATTCAGGACCAGGGGCTTTAATAAGGAAATATGGAAGGAATTAGGGATTTTTAGGTATGGGGGTAACTGTAGACGATAGGCCACTGGATTAATGACTTCTGTTATGGAGAAGGGACCAATGAAGCGTGGTGTAGATGAAAATTCCGGGTGGACAACCAGACCTGGCTTCCAACTTGCATGCGTGGAACTATTCTACGCTTTCTATCGGCCTGGGTCTTATAGCGAGAGGATGCCTTCAACAAATCAGACCGTACTTGAGTCCAGATGGCAGCAAAATTCTGCACCGTGTTCTCCACGGCCGGAACATCGAAAACAGGCAGGCTTCGGAATTCGGGAACACGGAAGGCCATATACAACCTGAAATGGTGTTTGGTTAGTTGACGAGTGGTAGGAAGCATTATGTGCAAACAGCCCACGGCAGCAAGGCAGCCCAATCGTCCTGAGAAGATGACATAAAAATTCTTAAGAAAGTCTCTAAATCTTGGTTAACTCTCTCGGTGGAGACGTTGCTTTGCGGATGGTAGGCCGTGGAAAAGTTTAACTTCAGTTGAAGAACAGAAAACAAAGCCCTCCAGAATTTTGCAGTAAACTGCACACCACGGTCAGAGACAATTTCAGCAGGAAGGCCATGTAGACGAAATATGTGTTGGACAAACAACTGTGCCAGGTCAGGGGCAGAAGGTAACTTCTTCAACGGTATATAGTGGACCATCTTAGAGAATCGGTCTATTACAACCCAGATAGTGTTGAAGCCTTGAGAGACTGGCAGGTCTGTGACGAAATCCATGGAGAGATGCGTCCATGGACGTGATGGAGTAGGTAATGGGAGCAATTCCCCAGCTGGAGCTTGTCGTGATGATTTATGCTGGGCACAGGAAGAGATGAACTCCATTATATCTGCCTTCATAGAAGGCCACCAATAGTGTCTTTTCAGGAACTCCAAGGTCTTCCGAGTGCCTGAGTGCCCTGCGAAGCGAGAGGAATGTGCCCAAGTGAGAAGCCGCTTCCTTAATTCCAGGGCCACAAATGATTTTCCCATAGGAGGCTGAACTTGTAATGCGGCAAAAACTCTTGATTCCAAGACAGGGGTATTGCTTTGATTTTCAGATTGATCGTCACAGAGGAGAGATCTCGATAGGGCATCAGCCTTCTGATTAAGTGCTCCAGACCGGAAGGTCAGGGTGAACTGAAACCTGGCAAAGAATATTGCCCAGTGGGCCAAACGAGGACTCACACATTGGAGGTTTTTGAGAAATAGGAGATTTCTATGGTCCGTAAATAGAGTAAATGGAAACTTGGTGCCTTCTAGCAAATATCTCTATTCCTTCAATGCCAACTTTACAGCTAGTAGTTCTTGCTCACCTATGGCGTAGTTCCTTTCGGGAGGTGAGAATTTTTTACAAAAGAACCCACATGGATGGACTCGGTTGTCCTCATAACGTTGAGACAAGACTGCTCCCACAGCTTCAGATGATGCGTCTACTTCCAACAAAAAAGGCTGTCCAGATCTGGTTGTCGAAGAACTGGTGCTGAGATAAAGGCCTGTTTTAGAAGATGAAAGGCAGACTCTGCCTCAGGTGACCATTGGGCAGGATTAGCACCTTTGCGGGTCAAGGTTGTAATGGGAGCCAACAGTGTAGAAAATCCCTTAATGAAGCGTCTATAATAATTGGCGAAGCCCAACAATCTCTGGATGGCTTTCAGTGTCTGAGGTCGGGTCCAATCCAGAATTGCTTGTACCTTCTTGGGGTCCATTTCTAAACTGGAGCCAGATATTACATACCCGAGAAAAGGTATACTGGGCACTCCAAAGAGGCACTTCTCCAGTTTGCAGTAAAGGTGGTTTTCTTTCAAACGGGTCAGAACTTCTTTAACATGTTCTTGATGTTTAGCCACAGAGGGTGAAAAAATCAGTATGTCATCCAGATAGACAACAACTGAAACATATAACAGATCCCGGAAAATCTCATTAACGAAACTTTGAAAGACAGCAGGGGTGTTACACAATCCAAAAGGCATTACTAAATATTCAAAATGTCCATCTCTGGTATTAAAAGCGGTCTTCCATTCATCGCCAGCTCGGATACGAATGAGGTTGTAAGCCCCTCTCAGATCTAATTTAGAAAAAATGACAGAGCCCTTGACCCTATCAAACAACTCAGTAATCAGGGGAAGAGGGTATCGATTCTTTACAGTAATGTCATTAAGGCCTTGATAATCGATACATGGTCTTAGACCACCGTCCTTCTTGCCAACGAAGAAAAACCCAGCTCCGGCAGGTGAAGTAGAGGGGCGAATGAACCCCTTTGCCAGGTTGTCCCAGATGTACTCGGTCATGGCTTGAGTCTCAGGCAAGGACAGCGGATAGGTACGACCACGAGGTGGTATCTTATCAGGTATCAATTCAATTGGACAGTCCCATTCCCTATGAGGGGGTAAGATATTTGCTTGTTGCTCAGAGAACACGTCGGCGAACATCTGATATTCCTTGGGAATGGCAGAAGAAACTAATGGAACTGTCTTTCTCACAGGTTGAATTTTTGGAAGACAGGATTTCTGACAGTCCATACCCCATGACAGAATCTGCATAGAACTCCAATCAATCCTGGGATTATGTTAACGTAACCAGGGTAGACCAAGAACAACTTCTTGAGAGGCCTCTGATATCACCAGGAATTTTAAGGACTCAGAATGAAGTGCCCCAATTCGGACCAATACTGGTTGAGTCTCTTTGGTGACTATCCCGTTAGTTAGAGGGCATCCGTCTATAGAGGTCAGAGAGATGGCATGGTTGAGAGACAAACAAGGAATCTGAAATTTATCTATGAAACTAGACGTTATGAAATTTCCGGCTGCTCCCGAGTCAAGTAGAGCAGTAGCAAAGACAGGTTTGGGTTTAAGATCCAAAGCTAGGGTAATCGTGAAATCTTTAATTTTTGGAGACGGGCTCATAACTCCTAACTTGATGTCTCCAGGGTCAGTTAGGATTTGGCATTTCCCGGTTTACGGGGGCAGGAGATCAGCAGTACAGACAGAGGTTCTTTTGCATTCTTCTCTGACGTTCTTCTTTGGAGAGGTGTGTATGCTTCACCTGCATAGGCTCCTCTTCAGTAGGAGAAGGAATGGGACGGGTAGAAATGGAGGGGGTTAATGACCTTTGCCGGTCAGTTCTGTGTTTTTCAGCCTGACGTTCCCTGAAGCGTAGGTCAACTTTGATACACAACGAAATCATGGCGTTCAGATTAGTAGGAAGCTCTCGAGTGACTAGATCATCTTTTAGTCGGTCTGACAACCCATGCCAGAAGGCCGAGGTGAGGGCTTCCTCATTCGATTTGAGCTCTGATGCTAAAATTTGAAATTGCACGGCATATTGACTGACAGGGCGGACCCCTTGTCTCAGTGTCATGATGTTTGATGATGCTGATACAGTACGCCCAGGTTCATCGAAAATCCTCCTGAAGGATGACACAAAGCCTGCGTAATTATACAGCAGCGGATCTGAGCGCTCCCAGAGTGGGGAAGCCCATTCCAAGACCTGGCCGGATAACAGAGAGACTATATAAGCCACTTTAGTTCTTGCAGTTAGAAAGTTGTCAGGCTGCAGGGTAAAATGTATGTCACATTGATTTAGGAATCCTCGGCAGAGTTTAGGGTTGCCGTCAAATTTACTTGGTAAAGGAAGATGCAAGCGGGGAGATGATCTGCCTCCTGTATTCCCGGATGCTGAAGCGGATGTAGATGCTGGTACTCCAGGGGTAGAAAAGGAAGTTTGCAAACTATCCTGTCGCTTGGACATCTCTTGCAGAAATTGAGCCATCTGATGCTGCATGTTTTCCAGATTCTCTAAACGACCAGAAATGCACCGGAACAAATCCACTCCTGACTCCTGATCCGTGGCCGGCTCCATGGGGCCAGAGCAAACTGTTATGTTCTGAGTTGTTTGTGGACCCGGGGTGGTAGCAGGAGCGATCACAGAAGCAGATTTGAAAATAAAACTAGGATCTTTAATAAGTGCTTGAGTAGACATATAATGTGGCAGTAAATAAAAGTCCAGGAATATATAAATGTGCACAAGAGTTCTGTGGTGGGAGTAATGGGTTAATGTCCAAGTAGAAACAATTAGAGCTGTCCAGGTGTGCAGGTAGTGAAACTGAAAATAATCAAGCCAGGTATGCAGGTAGTGAACTGAAACAAATGAGCAGGATGTCAGCAGGCTCAGGCACTCAGGTATGGGCAAGGGTGATGGAGGAAGCGGAGTAGTCCAGTGGGAGCTAGGAGCTGACAGGCAGACTGGCAGACAGCGAATTCACAGGAACAGGATAAACACAGAGAACTCCCTCTCAGATAGGCTGAGATACACGTTGCACTGGCAAAGAAGGAAGGCACTGACCCTTCCTAAATACCCCATGCCATGCTGTTACTGGCCGGAGGGAACATGTGACTCACCAGGATTGGCCAGCCGCATCACATGGCCAGAAGGCAAGATGGTGGCGCCCATGCCAAACGGAATGGAGACACCGCCAGGTCTTACCAGCGCAGAGTGACAACAGGCCCGCACAACAACGCGCGCAGCCAAAGCCCCCCGCCAGACACCAGCTCCACCACCAGACAGCCCGCGCCACAATGACCTCATAGGTAACACTCGCCTAGCACCATGCTGAAATACCCTGGCCGTGACACACATATCCCACTGATGATAGGCCAACATCCCTGTGTGACTGGATCTCACAGCCCACCAAGAACCTCTGCAATCTGGCTGGACGAATATGCAATATGTAGCACATATGCTTGTGTATCACGGCCTAGTTCCCTATAGATTGTAAGCTTGCAAGCAGGGTCTTCATTCCTCTTTGTCTGTTCTTTACAATGTCCTGAATCAGAGACCAAAGAAACACAAAAAAATTATCAGCTGCACCAGAATAAAGAAATTTCTCAAAGCTTGTATTGTGTCTCCAATGACACGGGCATAGAGAATATTTTCAAGGGTGGAGAGTAGCAAAGAGAACCTAGTACAGCCTCTCTTTTTTTGTAGAGGCTTTGGAGTTTTCCATTTTGTTGGTACACTCGACTACCATGTGCCCAGGTGTTCCGCAGTAGAGACACAAATTATTTTTCAAAAGATTCTCCCGTTCTTGTGCTAATACAGCTGGAGAAGGGAGCAGATGTCCCGCAGAGATCTGAAAATAGGGTGCCAATTAACTCTCATACTATGAGTAGACTTTCCTAGAACTCATTCCCTGAATCGAATATCCACTTTATTGCAGACCAAATTAGATCATCAAGGGAGGCAGGTAATTCTCATTAAGACCTCTTCAGAAGGTTTTGACAATGGTCTTGTTATTCCAGGAAAGCTCAGAACTTAAAGCTCGTAACTGGATTGCATGCTGTTCAGCGGTAGAAGTTCCTTGGTTTAGCTGCAAGAGACTAGTCACTCTGTCAGGTTCAACAAAAAACTTTTTAAAGCTTCCAAGAAGGCTGTACAATCATGAAACAGAGGATCATTGCGTTTTCACAATGGAGATGCCAGGGCCAGTGCCTGATTAGATAACAGGGAAATAATAAATGCCACTTTTTGTTTTTGGAACCAAAATTCCCCCGAAGTAACTAAAAATGTATTAAGCATTGATTAAGGGATCTCCGACTCTTCTTAGGATTGCTGTCATATTTTGGGGATTAGTCTTATGAAGATTTGAACCATCCATTCAGGGGCGTCTTAAGAGAGGAAGGGGCCCGTGTGCACTCTCCTCCTCTCCCCGGTGGTCGGCAGCCAACTGACGCGGCTGGCAAGCCACCGGAGCATTAGTAGACTTCGGGTACTAGAGTGTGCCCGGAGTTTACTGCGTAGGACGCCGGATAAATGGCCACGGTGGCCATTTTCTGGCATTCTGCGCATGCACAGTAGACTCCAGGCACTAGAGTGTGCCCGGAGTCTACTGCGCATGCGCAGAACACCGGGAAAATGTCCGCAGTGGCCATTTTCCAGTGTTCTGAGCAGCGCTAACACCTGACGTGGTACAACGGACAGGTGAGTTTAAAATAATATGGATGCAGGGTGTGCGATGCGGGGCCCCCTGGACCCGGGGGCCCCTGTGCCCTGCACACACTGCACGTATACACCTCTGCATCCATTGCATCTGGTGGCAAAGCCACAGGATAATTAATTCGTTAATTCACCTTTAAGTAGGCAGTAAATCATCTTGGTGATGGACCATACTTTGCAAGTACTGGATAACCGGCTGCTGAGACACCTTCTGTTATTCAACTCATGATATTAGGTGTTTAAGCAGATCCTTAGGAGAGGGACTCTCAGCGGCATCCATCTTTATTCCAGAGTATGCTATCATGTTTCTGAGAGGATTGGATACTGTCAGACCAGGATTTGTGCTGGCAGTGTAGACAGGGCCGCCATCAGTAGGGGACTGACAGGACTGGAGTCCTGGGCACGGGCACATGGGGGGCCCGTCCGCTCCTACCACCCAATGCCTGCTACTACCACGCCCTTGAATTTAAAAGTGACAGGCCCAGGGGCCCGCTTCTACCGGCGTGCCGGCCGCTACTACTCCCTCTCCAGCTGCACAATAAAAGTGAGTAACAAGCCCGGGCCGCCCTCCCACTCCACCTCTATTACTACCGTGCTGAATAAAGTTTTTCTCACATGATCTGGCGCATGTGAAGTCATGACGTCATGCCGCACTGCTGAAATAGAGAAGGAGCCGTGATGTGTGAAGATGGCTGAGGAGCAGCCAGAACAGAAGGAGGTAAGTGTTATTAAAGCTGTATGTGACCTAGTGCACACTAGAGCAGATTATACTTTACAATGACAGACATATATAGTGTCACACTGTGCCGGACACCGGTCATCACTTATCGGGTCCGGCAGCACTGGTTCCCTGACAGGCAGAGGGTGGGGAGATCCCGGCTCTCACTGCTGATGACGTCCCCTCAGGCTCCCTGTTGTGGCGAGCGGCAGGCAGGGAAATCCCAGTGCCTGCTGCTGCTGTGAGCTTCCTCTGTTGATGGTGTGCAGCAGGTCGCGCCACCCCTAGGGGCACTCGCTGTACTGCAAGTAAAATAAGTCAGGTCAGGATTAGGGAATGCTGATTGGGGCTGGATTGAACTCTGACCTATATAAGGAAGTTCCTGGGAGCACTCCAGTGCCAGAGTATAGGCTCCATTACCATACTTCAGCGTTCCTGTGCATATCCTGATTATTGGGTCTGACCTTGGCTTGTTCGTGACTCTGATTCTGCCTGATCCCTGGTTCTGCATTGATATCTGTTTCTGACCTCGACTATTCCTTGTGACCTGTTTACGCCTGCCCCCTGGTACCGTTTCGTCTGTTTGGTTCTGACCTGGCTAGTCGACTACGCAAAGTCTTCTGCACTCCAACCAAGTATCCCAGCACCTGTATAGGGAAACCTAACCTGAGGACCGCGACCTGTGTGTCGGACGCAGCCAAGTCCATACATTCTTGCGAGGGTCCCTGGTGAATACCGCCGGCACATTAGACTCCGCGCCTCAGGAATAGGTCTAGCCAATTCCCTGAATACGGGTTGCATCCACAATCTGCCTCAGCGTTTGTGACATATAGTAAACATAGGCAGATAACATGGCAGGGCTGCCCAGCATTACAAATGGTAGTGAACTAATGACAGCTTCAAAGCAGACTCTAAGGGGAATTTGTATACTTACTCCAGTCCAATTAGTTTCACATAGGGGTCAGTAAAATGGAGCAACATTCACTACTAGTCTTTGGTGTTCAGAGCTGGAGATATCCATACTCCTAGGGATTTATTTAGTAAAGCGTGGGTTTTTAAAAGTGGAGATTCTACTTAATGTTTATCTAGCACCTTCTAGAAGGTAATAGCTACAATCTGACTGGTTGCTATGGGCAGCATCTGCACTTTTAAAAACCTGCACTTTAGTAAATATACTCCCTAGTATCTGTTAATTTTCAGTTAGTGCTGGAGCGCTGCACCTTGTTTGTGATCTTATTGTTGTAAAGGGGGGGGTGTGCTGGGCTTCTGTGATGTAAGAGGGGGTGGGGCGGTGCTGGACATAGGCACCTGCCGGGCCCCTCCAGCAAGCCTGGGCCTGGGTAATTAGTACCCGCTCCCCCCCTCTTGGTGCCCCTGTCTGTCACATCATCACCTGCTGGCTCCAAACAAGTTTGATGGAAACCCAAAAATATGCCGCAGCTTCCTAAATCAGTGTGATGTCCATTTCACACTCCAGCCCACTAACTTTCCCTCTGCCAAAGCTAAAGTCACTTATATTCTGTCACTTCTCTCTAGTCCCGCCCTAGAATGAATCTCACCATTATGGGAACGAGCAGATCTTCTGTTGGTAGATTATGCAGAATTTCTGTCGACATTTCGGAGACTCTTTGACGAGCCTGGGAGGGTGACTTCAGCATCCACAGAATCATGTGCCTCCAT
Source organism: Taudactylus pleione (assembly GCA_031769625.1). NCBI lineage: Eukaryota > Metazoa > Chordata > Amphibia > Anura > Myobatrachidae > Taudactylus > Taudactylus pleione. The sequence continues at coordinate 444,107 of JAUIMM010000264.1, read as the reverse complement.
CAGGGGAACAGGACAATAGCCAATACGTTATTCAATTCCAAACGTTGGCTTCAGAGCTGCAGTGGAATGAGAAGGCTCTGATTTCAGCTTTCTGGAGTGGACTTTCTGATCGCCTCAAAGATGATCTAGCAACATGTGATTTACCACCCAAGTTGGATGACCTTATCTCATTATGCAAGAAGGTGGTTCTACGCTACAGTAAGTGACAGGTGGAGAAGAAAAAAACAGATTGCTTCAGGTTTCGGCCTACTCCACCACCTCCTCTTGCTGCTTTTACCGAGACCATCACTGAAGAACCTATGCAGATCAATTGGGACCAACTTACCCCAGAAGAATGACAGAAATGTAGCTGGGAGAATCCTTGCATGTATTGTGGAGAGGACGGTCATCTGGTAGCCTGATGTACCCAACGTCCGAGAAACTATCGCTCCTAACCAGCCATAGAGTCACCAGTTTGGGAGTAATGTCACTGCCTCCAACTAACTCTGAATCTACTACCCCTGTTGCCTTGGAGCTGACTCAAGGATCTAAAATATCCTTTCTCTTCTAGATTCCATAGCGGCTGGGAATTTCATTTCGGCTGAATTAATCCAGAAGTATCAAATCCCTGTACAGCCATTGTCTCATGCTCTTTCTCTCTCTGCGGTTGATGGCAGTCGCATCGTTAATGGAACCATCACTCACCAGACTCATCCGCTACAACTTCGTATCAGTGCTCTTCATGTGGAGCTATTAGGACTTTTAGTTATACTGAAGGCCTCCCATGGAATTATTTTAGGTTATCCTTGGTTAAGCAAACATAGTACATGAATTGATTGGATCTCAATGTGAATTTTGTCTTGGGGGGATTCTTGTCATTCTTCCTGTCTTCAACGTGTGAAACCTGTAAATAAGATTCTCAATACGCCTCATTTAAAGATGCTTTATTTGCAAATCAGGAGCTGATATCGTACCTCCCCATAAAAGTTGTGACTGTCCCATATAGTTGATGCTCGGTAAAACTCCTCCACATGGACACATATCCACTCTCAGTTCCAGAAACAAAGGCGATGTCGCAATATATCCAAGAAAACTTAGGCAAGGGGTTTATTGGTATGTCTACCTCACCTGCAGGTGCCGGGTTCTTCTTTGTCACTAAGAAAGATGGAGGACTTTGTCCCTGCATAGATTATCGTGGGTTAAACAACATTATGATAAAAATCCGGTCCCTCCTTAACCCTTATCACCGAGCTATTTGACCGGGTAAAAGGAGCTACGGTATTTACTAAATTGGACTTCTAGTCATGCCCTTCGGTCTTAGCAACACACCCACTGTTTTTCATAGTTTTGTTAGCGAGATCTTCCGAGACTTACTCTACATCTCTGTAGTCATCTATCTCGATGATATCTTAATTTTTTTCTACCAATCTAGAGGATCATCGGCATCATGTAAGAGAAGTTCTGGACAGGTTGCGGAAGAAAAGTTTAAATTGTAAGCTGGAAAAATACCCTTCCTGGGATATATAGTCTCTGGCTCGGGATTAGAAATAGTATCCGGAGAAGGTGCAAGCCATCCTAAATAGGTTATGGCCTATGTCTTTGAAGACAGTACAAAGATTTTTGGGCTTTGCAAACTACTACCGCAAGTTCATTAAAGGCTTCTCATCTCTTGTAGCACCAATTACGGCCTTGACACAGAAGGAAGCAAACCCCACGCAGTGGTCCCCCGAAGCTTTCCAGCTGCTTAAACAAGCATTTATCACTGCACCAGTATTATGCCAACCTGATGTGAGTAGACCCTTTTTCTTAGAAGTCGATGCCTCTTCTGAAGCAGAAGGAGCATTTCTTTCGCAAAAGTTCGAGGATAATAAATTTCACCCATGTGGATACTTCTCGAAAAAGTTTTTGCCTGCAGAAAATAATTATGCATAGGGGAGGAAGAGTTGCTTGCAATCAAACTTGCATTGGAGGAGTGGCGTTATCTCCTTGAAGGAGCAAATTTTCCAGTCACTCTCTACACAGATCATGGGATTATTTCTGTAGAATATCCAATGTCTAAATACCAGATTTGCTTGTTCTTTACATGATTTAATTTCATGTTGACCTTGTGTCCACGATCCCAGAATCAGAAGGCTGATGCTCTGTCTTGCTCGATCATCCCAGAAAGTCCTATTGAAACCCAAAGAGAACTTCCTGTCCTGTGTACAGCACATGAAAACCACGTCTCCGGGAACAAACAGGTTCACATGTTGGAGGACTCGTAACACAAAGCAACGCTAGGCCACACCTCTACGCGTTTCGTCACTTGGACTTTGAGCCCTCTGACGAAGTCCAAGTGATGAAACACGTAAGGGCGTGGCCTAGCGTTGCTTTGTGTTATGAGTACTCCAACGAGTGAACCTGTTTGTTCCCGGAGACGTGGTTTTCATGTTCTGTACACTTGCGGTGGTTTGAGCACTCTATTTGGTACGTCATTTAATACCTATGTTTGTTAAAACATGTTTAAATAAAAACTGGAGATCATGCACTATGGCGCCCCTTCTATTTGTTTTTTAAAATTTGATTACCTGTGTTGTGGATACAGGGACTATTGAAAGGGAAGAACGCTGGCCCAATACACGAGCCAGTGCATACAGACCCTTGCTTAAGGATTTACTTATCGGGACTATCCTCCAGCGCTGCAGATTTGCGCTCAACTTTTATTCCCACTGCAAGGCAGGAAGATATTTATAAACACTGCACTATAATAAAACATGGATGGTTTACCCAATCCATTTTACTTACTAGGTCTGTGCCATACACTGCAGTGCTGTCAAAAGTGGCTGGCCGGCTCCTGTTTCTCCTGGGTTGGCAGCTACTTTTAAGATGGACTGATGGAGTGATTAGGGCTGGGGGGCCACTTAATGCCCATCCCTAGATTAGGCGAATCAGAGGCGGTCCACTGAAGAGCTCCGCAAAGCAGCTCACCGTCGGCCATTTTTTTTTGTAATCTTCTGCGCATGCAGAAGAAGCTGTCAGCTTACACTGCCCGATCGGGGGTGATCTCCGATCGCGGCAGCTGGCCTGGCAGAGGCGGTGACAGGCGGCCACTGATGGGATGATGGAACTGGCCCAGCGGGAACCGGCCTGGCGTCCCAATCCGCTCCTGTATATGTGTGTCTGTTATTCCCCAGTTTTGTTCTATTAACATTTTCAATTATAAAGTGCAGCGGAATATGTTGTGCTATATAAGAAACTGTTAGTAATAAAATAAATAAATAAAGCATCATGTCAGACAATATTTACACATATTTGTGATGAAAACAAACATTTTATTGAATTACAAATACTTCTGTGATTGTTCTCCATGTCTGCAATAAAAATATAGAACCAGCAAAGAATGTTATCAAAAGTCAATGTTAGCCAGATAGTCTAATGCAGTGGTTCTCAAACTCAGTCCTCAGGACCCCACACAGGGTCTCATTCAGACCCGCTCGCGAGCGCTGTACGCTCGCAAGTGGGTCGATGGTGCCCAAGTGCGCATGCGCACGACGGAGGGAGCTCCGTCGTGCGCATGCGCGAGACCCGGCGAGAGACGGGGAAGCCGTCACTCCAGGTCTCGCAGCAAAGGGGGTGTGCTGTCGATGGTGAGTGACAGCACGCCCCCTTTGGTGGGCGTGCCGGGGGCGTGGCTGTGAAAAACTGAGGCCTGGCATGGGAACGCCTACCGTCTGGGTCCGGCCCCACTGACATCACTAGTGATGTTAGTGGGAGTGATTTTGGCTCTGATAGAGCCAAAATGACTCCAGGGCTTGCGGCAGCGAGACCCTACCGCAAGGGTCTCGTCGCAAGCCCGATGGTCGCGATGGTCTTGACCAGGTGAAGCTAATTATTTCACTTGGGATTGTGAGGAGACCTGGAAAACATGTACTGTGTGCGGTCCTGAGGACCGAGTTTGAGAACCTGTGGTCTAATACAATAACACCATCAAATCATGCACTGATAAATAAACATCTTTGATTAAACAGCAACCTCTACTGGCATAATCATGATTAAAAACATACTTATAGGGAGATTTATCAAAGTTTGGAGAGACAGAAAGTGGAGAGAGATACGAATATGAAATTTTTCCTTTTACCTCTTTAGGCTGCAATGTAAAGCACTACATGCCGGGTAAGCTCAGTAGCCAACGGATCTTTAGTATGGATCTTTTAACTTTATTATAATCCTAATACTGCAGTGCTGAGTATTTTGTGTTCAATTATTTCCTCTGCAAACAAGCTTTAAATTGTCAAGTGGTAACAACACTTTATAATAGAGTTGAGCTCACTTTTATAAAAAAACACAATAATTTTGAGAAAAATATATGCAGTAAACAATATTTGACTCAACAGCATTATTTAAGTGGTAACAGATCTTAAAGTGGCTATCACTAATTTAATTTCAAACCAGTACCAAGTTGCACTATATTACAAAAGTGACTGATCCACTAACATATATATTTCTTAGTATTATCAAACCTTTTTTATCAACTAGATTCTTCAACATTAAAGACAGTCTATTACAACTGTTCATATGTGACAATACCATCATGACATGAGCTTTATTTAAATACAATTTAAAGATGCGATATATAGTGAACAGTAACAATTCTCTTTACACATACTTTATGAATAGACCCCATAGTAATTGGTAACACCTGTCTGTGGGGTCTATGTATCAAAGCTTGATGAGAGATAAAATTGTGAGAGAAAAAGTATTAACCAATCAGCTCCTAACTGTAAATTTTTCAAACACTGCCTATAAAATGTAAGTTAGAAGCTGATTGGTTAGTGATTTATACTGTATCTCACAATTTTAGCTCTCAGCAAGCTTTGATACATACGCCCCACATATGTTTAAGCTAGCAACATGCAATTCGCCAAACTTTGTTTTACAATGATATTTTCACAGACAGATTGAAATGATAGTTTTTTACAATTACAATAACAAATTTTCGACATTAAAATGTTTTTTCTTTTACAGGGACTATTACATATCATAGCAACAACTCGCTACATATAAACAATCAAAGGAATATTTCAGAAGGGGTTGGGTACGGGATGCTGGCACTCGGGATCCCGGTGGTCGAAATCCCAATGCCTGGCATCCTGACAGGGTTAGGGTACCGACACCTGTTGGTAGGTATCCTAACCGTTCTCCTACCCCTATCCCTAATCCTATTCCTCCCTGCCTAGTGCCTAACCATAACCATCCCTGCCTAGTGCCTAACCTTAAACCCCTAACCCAAACCCTCCCCCTAACCCTGCAACTTACCTTCTGCCAGCATTGGTATTCTGACAGGTATCAGGATTCCGGCGCTGGTATTGTAAGCTCCCATGTGCTGGAATATAGACCACATTCCTTTCAGAAGACATTTGCATTCAAGATATCATTAACCCGCAATGAGAGGAGCCTGCCCTGCTGGATCTAGTTAGATCCACTCAGCGGCAGCATCTACGCGGCCAGCGTGAAGAGAGGTAAGTACTGCACAGGGGAGTGGGTCCTGTTCTATACTGGGATGGGGCACAGCATAAGGGGCATTACTGGGGGCATTACTGGGGGCATTACAGGGGGTGCAGCATAAAGGGCGCTACTAGGGGCATTACAGGGGGGCCCAACATAAGGGGCACTACTAGGGGCATTACTGGGGGCACAGCATAAGGGGCATTACTGGGGACACTTCATAAGGGGCACTGCATAATGGGCACTACTGGGGGCACTGCATAAGGGGCTCTAATACAGGTGGCATTGCATAAGGGGCACTACTGGAGGCAATGCATAAGAGGCACTGCTGGGGGCACTGCATAATTGGCACTACTGGGGGTACTGCGTAAGGGGCTCTAATACACGGGGCATTGAATAAGGGGCACTACTGGGGGCACTGCATAAGGGGCTTTAAGGGGGGCACTGCATAAGGGACTCTTATAAAGGGGGAATTGCATAAGGGACTCTCATACAGGGGGCATTGCATAATGGGCACAACTACAGTGGCATAGCATAAGGGGCTCTAATACAGGGTGGAATTGCATAAGGGGCACTACTACAGGGGGCACTGCATTGGTTTTTTATTAATAATAACCCTTTCAAAATTGCATATAAGACTTTTTTTGATTCTTGCGTCCCACACACTCTTAGACCTTGAATATTCGGCCCGGTTGGTATATTGAGTTTGACATGCCTGTTTTAGACCAAGCAGAGCCCAGGGTGAAAATTTCCATTGGTGTCCCCCCCCTTTCCATACAATAAAATAACATATCTCAGTTTAAGCATAGTAATACATGGTGCAAGGCATGTTGCGGGAAGCTTGTATTGGATCTCTGACCTTTGCCATTGTTTCCCCAGATTGCATACATTTTCCTGAATTTTACATCTCAATTCAATAATAGTGTATCATGTGATAGGGAACATTGGCCCTCATTCAGAGCCGCTCGTTAGCGGCAGTACGCTCGTTCCGAGCGATGTTTGCACATCTGCGCATGCGTATGGTTTTTAGTACGCATGCGCGAACCAGTCAGTGCGGCCAAAAATCGTTTGTACGCTATATAGCGAGTGCCTGCTATTTTGAGTGACAGAATGAGGCGTATGTGGGTGGTAACAGGGGAAGGTGCTTGAAAATGGGGAGTGGAGATCCGAACGCAGGCGTGCTTAAAGGTCAAAACGGGCGTTTTATGGGTGTGCATAATTAATCCAGCAGCGTCATTGACCACGTCACTGGGTTATTTTATAGCCAGAACTGCTCGCAAATTTGTGGTAGCAAACACCAACCACAAGAATAGCGAGCAGTTCATACGCTGGTCGATGTACTCGATTAATCTAATAAATAGCGGACATGACGTATGGTGCGTGCGGCCAGGGGGCGTTTTTAACAAATAAACGAGCGTATGTTTTGCTCGCTCATTCAGACAATTTGCGAGCTGATCATTTGAATAGCCACCCCTTGTTTTTGAACGAACGACCGCAAATAGCGAACGGCTCTGAATCAGGCCCATAGATTGTAAGCTCCACTGGGGCAGGGACTGATGTGAAAGGCCAACTATTCTCTGTAAAGCGCTGCGGAATATGTGTGCGCTATATAAATAACTGGTAATAAATAAATAAATAATAAATAATTAAGTACTTGGGATTAGTATTTTTACTGACTCCTATATACACTACACTTCATCACTGACCCCTCTATACAATATATTAAATCACTGACCACTCTATACCCTATATTACATCACTGACCACTCTTTACCCTACACTACCTCACTGACCCCTTTATACCTTATACTACATCACTGACCCCTCTATACCTTATACTACATCACTGAGTTCTCTATACACTACACTACATCACTGACCCCTCTATACCCTACACTACATCACTGACCCCTCTATATAATACATTACATCACTAACCCCTCTTTACCCTACACTACATCACTGACCCCTCTTTACCCTACACTACATCACTGACCCCTCTATACCCTACACTACATCACTGACCCCTCTATATAATACATTACATCACTAACCCCTCTTTACCCTACACTACATCACTGACCCCTCTTTACCCTACACTACATCACTGACCCCTCTATATAATACATTACATCACTAACCCCTCTTTACCCTACACAACATCACTGACCCCTCTATACAATATACTATATCACTGATGCCTCTATACACTATATTACATCATTTACCCTACACTACATCACTGACCCCTCTATACCCTACACTACATCACTGACCCCTCTATATAATACATTACATCACTGACCCCTCTTTACTCTACACTACATCACTGACCCCTCTATATAATACATTACATCACTGACCCCTCTTTACTCTACACTACATCAATGACCCTTTACCCTACACTACATCACTGACCCCTATATACCCTATACTACATCACTGACTTCTCTAAACACTACATCACTGACCCCTCTTTACCCTACACTACAGCACTGACCCCTCTTTACCCTACACTACACTACTGACCCCTCTTTACCCTACACTACATCACTGACCCCTCTATACAATATACTATATCACTGATGCCTCTATACACTATATTACATCATTTAACCTACACTACATCACTGACCCTCTATACCCTACACTACATCACTGACCCCTCTATATAATACATTACATCACTGACCCCTCTTTACTCTACACTACATCACTGACCCCTCTATATAATACATTACATCACTGACCCCTCTTTACTCTACACTACATCAATGACCCTTTACCCTACACTACATCACTGACCCCTATATACCCTATACTACATCACTGACTTCTCTAAACACTACATCACTGACCCCTCTATACCCTACACTACATCACTGACCCCTCTATATAATACATTACATCACTAACCCCTCTTTACCCTACACTACATCACTGACCCCTCTTTACCCTACACTACATCACTGACCCCTCTATACCCTACACTACATCACTGACCCCTCTATATAATACATTACATCACTAACCCCTCTTTACCCTACACTACATCACTGACCCCTCTATACAATATACTATATCACTGATGCCTCTATACACTATATTACATCATTTACCCTACACTACATCACTGACCCCTCTATACCCTACACTACATCACTGACCCCTCTATATAATACATTACATCACTGACCCCTCTTTACTCTACACTACATCACTGACCCCTCTATATAATACATTACATCACTGACCCCTCTTTACTCTACACTACATCAATGACCCTTTACCCTACACTACATCACTGACCCCTATATACCCTATACTACATCACTGACTTCTCTAAACACTACATCACTGACCCCTCTTTACCCTACACTACAGCACTGACCCCTCTTTACCCTACACTACAGTACTGACCCCTCTTTACCCTACACTACATCACTGACCCCTCTATACAATATACTATATCACTGATGCCTCTATACACTATATTACATCATTTAACCTACACTACATCACTGACCCCTCTATACCCTACACTACATCACTGACCCCTCTATATAATACATTACATCACTGACCCCTCTTTACTCTACACTACATCACTGACCCCTCTATATAATACATTACATCACTGACCCCTCTTTACTCTACACTACATCAATGACCCTTTACCCTACACTACATCACTGACCCCTATATACCCTATACTACATCACTGACTTCTCTAAACACTACATCACTGACCCCTCTTTACCCTACACTACAGCACTGACCCCTCTTTACCCTACACTACAGTACTGACCCCTCTATAGCCTACACTACATCACTGACCCTTCTATACTCTACACTACATCACTGACCCTTCTATACTCTACACTACATCACTGACCCCTCTATACCTTATACTAGATCATTGATCCCTCTATACCCACCACTTAATTATGGACCCCCTATACCCTACACTACTGAGCTCTCTATACACTACACTGCACTATATCACTAAACACACTATACACTCCATTACTGACCCCTCTATAAGCTTCACTACACTGTAAAATATCACTACACTATAGTACCTCTCCACACTACATCAGAGACCGAAAAACACTGGGGGAAAAAGACAAAGGGTATAGTGGGCAACAGATGCTGACACACTAGATGAAGGGGAGAGAGAGAGAGAGTCTGAAAACAGTAAAGCACAAGGGAAGGTGGGCAACAGACACACCATAGAGGGAGGATAAAGAGAAACCCTTGTGTCACACCAGCTCCCCCTGTGTCACTCCAACTTCTCCATGTGTCACTACAGCTCTGCCCTGTATCACTCCAGCTATTCCCCTGGGTCACTTTAGCTCCCCTCCTATGTCACTCCAGCTTTCCACCTGTGTCACTCCAGTTTTCCCTGTGTCACTACAGCTTTCCTTATGTCACTCCAGCTCTCTCCATGTCACTCCAGCTCTCTCCGTGTCACTCCAGCTCTGCCCTGTGTCACTCCAGCTATACCCCGTGTCACTTCAGCTCTGTCCTGTGTCACTTCAGCTATTCCCCTGTGCCACTCCAGCTCTCCTCCTGTGTTACTCCAGCTCCAACCTGTGTCACTCCAGCTCTGCCCTGTGTAACTTCAGCTCTGCCCTGTGTCACTCCAGCTCTCTCCCTGTGTCACTCCAGCTCTCCACCTGTGTAACTTCAGCTCTCCTGTGTCACTCCAGCTCCCGCCTATGTTACTCCAGATCTGTCCATGTGTCACTCTACTTGTAATTTGGGCAAGTAATAAAAAAACTGTATTACTGGGTGTTTGATGTTCAGAAATTGGTATTCAGATTTGGTTAGTATGTCCCTATCATAGCCTGCTTCCAGAAGTGATGTAAGTTGAGTGTGGTAATCTTTTGTCGGGTCTTTGTCAAGTCTCTCGTTAGTGTTTGTGTCACCCAATATTCTATAGTATTCTGTAATATAATCCGCTTTATCTAGAAGGACTATCCCTCCTCCCTTGTCCGATGGCTTGATTACTAAATTTGGGTCATCTGCCAATTCTTTTAGGGTTGTGTGTTCTGCTCTTGTGAAATTGTTCTGTTGATATTTGTGTTTGGGTAAATTGTCGGACCGGAGGGCATGGGACGCCGCCTCTCCAGAGCGCAACACCCCTGACTTTGCACAGCGATTTTATAGACATTTTTGCTATTACATTTTTCATTATATATATTCTTGTGTGTTATTTTGCATCGTTCTCAAACCCCTGGACAGCATATAACCTCCGGTTAGGAGGGTGAACTTGTAACAATCCTACTATATCCTCCCCTTTCATCCAACCCCTTCCCCCCATCCATATTCTCATGCCCTTTTGTAGATATAATGGGAGCAGGGTAGCATTGTGACTACCTACAGATCCCATTTCTATCTGCTATTTATACTCATTCAGACAATAAATATTTCAACATTTGAGATATACATTGGTTCCTTTGCATCATACTTTCAAGCGCAGGTATTACCTTTTACTTAATTGATCTATTTGGGGAATTGGGTTAGATCCCCTTATACCAGCAGCTTCCATCATAATTGCGTGCAGATTTTTGTGACTATCTACTTACCAAATATGTTTAAAGACAATAATGCATATACACACACAATTAGAAAGGGTGTCACCAAATAGCAAACAACTATAAACAAATAAAAATTCTGAGTATTCAAATGTATATGTATTCTGGTTTAATATAATTATTATATAATTAATAGCCACTAGTGACTAGTCTGTTATTAAATACATATATTTAACATATGAGTTTCCCTATGCATTTTTTATAAGAAAAGTTTGTGATGTACAGCTGTTTGAACGGTGGTTAGAATCTATGTAGAATATGTAGGGCAGTCAGGGCGCAAACCGTGACCAGATTTGCTTAGCCTACTGTTAAAATAATAAAATGTTGCTAAAGCTAGGTTAATTATTGCAAGTAATGAATGTATGTATGTAAATGCAATAATGTGCAACACACATTGTTCTTTGGTGTGCACTTTAGCTGTGTGCCAGATTTAACCCTTTGCACGTATTTCCTGTTTTTGTGCCTCCCGGATGCCTGAGGTTGAGTCTAAATTTAAAGATGCTTGTAGTAAAGTGATCTTTATTTAACCACATTTCCTAGCCTCATGAGACAGAATTTGATGTTCTATTTAAGCTTACAGAAACATACCTGGACTTACCTTCTTTATTAGATTTGTTTTTTTGTTCAAAGTCATTTGGAAAAATATTGGCAAACAAAACTAATAGATCTACTTCATAAAGTGCAGCACGTAATACATTTCTACAAGGTCTACTCTGAAAATAGGTATGGGTACGGGATGCCGACCCTCGGGATACCAGCGGTAAGAACCCTGGTGCTCGCATCCCGACAGGGTTAGGATATCGACAGTTGTTGGTCAGTATCCTAACCCTCTCCCTACCCCTAACCCTCCTTCCCTGGTGCCTAAACCTAACCTCCCCCCTAGTGCCCAAACCTAACCTCCCCCTCCCCGTGCCCTAAACCTAACCATCCAGATTCCTGTAATCAGAAATGTAAGCAGATGATGAGAGGCATAAATCTTGGGCAGAGCAGACAGTTTAACCTGGATGTTTTTTTGAGAGTGAAGATATGCAAGTTTGTGCAGTACTGTTAATGGCTTTGTTAGCAGAAGTATTTTATATTTGATTTGGTAAAGTACAGACAACCAGTGTTGCAACTGAAATGGCAGAACAGCAGTAGAAGAGTGGTTTGCAAAGAAAATTAGTTTCACTACTGGATTCAAAATTTGTAGGGATGAAAGTCTGATTAGGAGAAAACCAGTAAGGAAAACATTGCAAATAGTCAGTAAGGGAGATTATGAGTACATGATTTAAAATATTTTTAATAAAAGTGGCTTGTGTGAAATATGTGTGTATTCTGGAAATGTTAGCTGTGCAGATGTGTCCTTGCTCATTCATGCTCTCGTCACATCTTACATGAGTCTTAGTCACGGCATGAAAATACCATGGTTCCGTGGGTTAAGATGCAAAAGGATCCACGACATGCAATACACAGCTTGACCGCTGGGTGGCCAGTGCTCCACTGATAAAATGACAGAACTGAATACAATAGCAGTAGATGGAGATGGCACTAAAGTATAGCAATCAAATACAGTATGCAAATGTTGTAGCCACAGGAACTTGTAACTGTTTCTGTGGCAAAGTCGCACAACCGACTGGCAATAAGCTGCAAACACAGAGATTGCATGAAGTCGCACATGCAATGTTTAATAAAATTAGATGTTTTCATGGGGAGACTCGTACTCTAGTTGACTGCTGACATTGCCGCTACCAGCTTACAGTACAGTATCTTATTGCTTGCAATAATGGCATAGAGACAGAGTTCTTATTCTATGTGTGAGCATCTCACACTGGTGAAACATAGGGACAGGCCTCTAAGCAATAACAGTGAAAATAATCAATAAAGTGGGATTGGAGAAGACAAATATTTTATTACAGTAAATGGCATCACAAGGGGTGTGTGCAGCACCTGAATACAGCAGGTAGCTGCATTAGGTTAGTGGTATGGTCAAAGCTTAACATTGCGCTCAACTGGGGTAAAATTCCTGTTAAGGACAGGGGTTTTGGAGAATCATTTTTTATTTGATTTTGTTATCAATATTATATTATATACAGTATATTTTTAAAATGCAAATTTTAGATTGTTTTGCAAGTGAACCAAAATACATTACCAGCCATGGACCTCTGAGCCCGTTCTGGGACAGGAAAATCTGGAGGAAAACTGACATGGGGTTCCCACTATTTTCCTATAACAAACACAAGACTGAACCAGACAGGGTGGTAGTGGCACAGCAGGGAGACACACAGTGTGGGGTACATATATATATTAGTGATGAGCAGTTAGGATTCTGAGGAATCCGAACCGCTCCGAACAGGTGGAATCCGAGTCCACCCGAATGCAAGTTCGGGTGTTCCTGCCTGACTCGGATTCCACCTCGAGGTCAAACGCCTCTATAAAAGGCGCGGCGCCCAACTGTTGGCGCCATTTCGCGTGACTGTATCAGACGGAGCAGTCACGCTTAGTTAGTGATAGAGAGGGGAAAAGTGAGACTAGAGTTAGATTACAGTTAGAGAGAGTAGTTCTTGCCACTGTGTGCTCCGTGACTGGGCTTAGCCCACTGTGTGTGTATTATACAAGCTCCGTGACTGGACTTAGCCAACTGTGTGTATTATACAAGCTCCGTGACTGGACTTAGCCAACTGTGTGTATTATACAAGCTCCGTGACTGGACTTAGCCCACTGAGTGTATTATACAAGCTCCGTGACTGGACTTAGCCCACTGAGTGTATTATACAAGCTCCGTGACTGGACTTAGCCCACTGTGTGTTTTTATATTATACAAGCTCCGTGACTGGACTTATCCCACTGTGTGTTTTTATATTATACAAGCTCCGTGACTGGACTTATCCCACTGTGTGTTTTTATATTATACAAGCTCCGTGACTGGACTTAGCCCACTGTGTGTTTTTATATTATACAAGCTCCGTGACTGGACTTAGCCCACTGAGTGTATTATACAAGCTCCGTGACTGGACTTAGCTCACTGAGTGTATTATACAAGCTCCGTGACTGGACTTAGCCAACTGTGTGTATTATACAAGCTCCGTGACTGGACTTAGCCCACTGAGTGTATTATACAAGCTCCGTGACTGGACTTAGCTCACTGAGTGTATTATACAAGCTCCGTGACTGGACTTAGCCCACTGAGTGTATTATACAAGCTCCGTGACTGGACTTAGCTCACTGAGTGTATTATACAAGCTCCGTGACTGGACTTAGCCAACTGTGTGTATTATACAAGCTCCGTGACTGGACTTAGCCCACTGAGTGTATTATACAAGCTCCGTGACTGGACTTAGCCCACTGAGTGTATTATACAAGCTCCGTGACTGGACTTAGCCAACTGTGTGTTTTTATATTATACAAGCTCTGTGACTGGACTTATCCCACTGTGTGTTTTTATATTATACAAGCTCCGTGACATTCAATATGGGTGCGATATCATCGTTTTTGCGTTAATATCGCAATTATGACGTCATTATCGCAGGTTTTACTTTTACACCCTATTCAATTTCAAAGACTTATCGCAGTTTTGACAAGTCTTTGATAAAAAATGGTGATAAGTTTTCACCATTGAATAGGTGTCGAAAAAAAGTGCAGAATTGGGGTTTAGGGGTGCAGGCTTAAAAAAAATAGCCTGCACCCCTGAGAATGACATTTAAAAAAGAACTGTGTCAAAAAAAGTAAAAAAAAAAAATAGGGACACCCCAAAAAATGTACTTAAAAATTGGAGTGCAAAAAAAAAAAGGGGGAAAAATTGTTAAACTATAGGGAAATAGGTTCAGGGCTATTCTGCAAGTATGCGGCAGGTGTTTTGAAGAATAGAATTATAGCGGCAGGTGCACAAATGCAGAATTTTTAAAAACTTACTTTAGGGACATCAAAATATGCTAGTACCCATTTTCATGTACCCCAAATTTGATGGGACCACTTAAAAAACCGAAAAAAATAACCTAAGTGCTCTTTTGCATCACTTCTTCAATGTCGGAAAAAAACACCTGCTGCGGCTATTTAAATCCCCGACTTTCAATTAAAGGCTAAAACGGGGGTACCCATAGTGTTCCCCCATGTTTTTACAACTTTAGGGGGGTCTTACAATTATTTTAAGGAAAACTCCGTAACTTTACGCAAATCCAACTTCGGAGTTTCCCATTTTCATTAATTTTATATTGAATACGGGGATAAGCGGGAGTGCGCACCAGACTTAATGCAGAAAAAAACTCCGATATGAAACATTAACTTCGGCAGTGAAGTTAACGTTTCATATTGAATACCCCTCTGAGTGTATTATACAAGCTCCATGACTGGTCTTAGCCCACTGTGTGTTTTTATATTATACAGGCTCCGTGACTGGGCTTAGCCCACTGTGTGTATTATACAAGCTCCGTGACTGGACTTAGCCCACTGTGTGTATTATACAAGCTCTGTGACTGGGCTTAGCCCACTGTGTGTATAATACAAACTCCGTGACTGGGCTTAGGGGGTCATTCAGACCCGCTCGCGAGCGGCAGTACGCTCGCAAGCGGGTCGATGTTCCCCACTGCGCATGCGCACGATGGAGGGAGCTCCGTCGTGCGCATGCGCGAGACCCGGGGAGCGACGGGCTTTCCATCGCTCCGGGTCTCGCACCAAAGGGGGCGTGCTGTCGATGTTGATTGACAGCACACCCCCTTTGGTGGGCGTGCTGGGGCGTGCCTGCCAGACGGAGGCGTTCCCATGGGAACGTCTACCGTCTGAAGCCGGCCCCACTGACATCACTAGTGATGTCAGTGGGAGTGATTTTGGCTCTGATAGAGCCAAAATCACTCCAGGGTTTGTGGCAGGGAGACCCTACCGCAGGGTCTCCGTCGCAAGTCCGATGGTCGCGATGGTCAAGACCATCGCGACCATCTTTTTGGCTGCTCGCATAAGCTGTGGGTGGAGGAGGGCCCTGATTCAGAGCGAGCGCTCTGGTCAGAGCGTTCAGCTCTGAATCAAGCCCATAGCCCACTGTGTGTATTATACAAGCTCCGTGACTGGGCTTAGCCCACTGTGTGTATTATACAGGCTCCGTGACTGGGCTTAGACCACTGTGTGTATTATACAAGATCCATGACTGGACGTAGCCCACTGTGTGTATTATACAAGCTCCGTTACTGGACTTAGCCCACTGTGTGTATTTATAATATTATACAAGATCCGTGACTGGACTTAGCCCACTGTGTGTATTATACAGGCTCCGTGACTGGACTTAGGGTCTCATTCAGAGCCGCTCGTAAGCGGCCGCTCGTTCGTTCCGAGCGATGTTTGCCCAACTGCGCTTTCGTCCGGATCGTAATACGCATGAGCGAACCAGTCAGTGCGGCCGAAAATCATTTGTTCGCTAAATAGCGAATGCCTGCTAATTTGAGTGACAGGAGGAGGCGTATGTGGGTGGTAACAGGGGAAGGTGCTTGAAAACAGGGAGTGGAGCTCCGAACGCAGGCGTGCTTAAAGGTCAAAACGGGCGTTTTATGGGTGTGCATAATTAACAAAGCAGCGTCATTGACCACGTCACTGGGTTATTTTATAGTCAGAACTGCTCGCAAGATTGTGGTAGGAAAAACCAACCACAAGAATAGCGAGCAGTTCATACGCTGTTCTATGTACTCGATTAATCTAATAAATAGCGGACATGACGTAGGATGCGAGCGGCCAGGGTGAGTAGTTATCCAAAAAATGACTGCAAGTTTTGGTCGCTCGGTCAGACATAGAGGCGTGAACAGACCGCAAAGAGCGAACGGTTCATTTGAATAGCCACCCCCTTTTCCTGAACGACCGTCCGCAAATTGCATCCGGCTCTGAATAAGGCCCTTAGCCCACTGTGTGTATTATACAAGCTCCGTGACTGGGCTTAGCCCACTGTGTGTATAATACAAACTCTGTGAAAGGGCATAAGCCCAGTGAGTGTATTATACAAGCTCCGTGACAGGGCATAAGCCCAGTGAGTGCACACAAGCTCCGTGACAGGGCATTAGCCCGCTGTGTGTATAATACAAGCTCCGTGACTGGGTTTAGCCCACTGTGTGTATAATACAAGCTCTGTGAAAGGGCATAGCCCACTGTGTCTATTCTACAAGCTCCGTGAAAGGGCATAAACCCAGTGAGTGCATACAAGCTCCGTGAAAGGGCATAGTCCACTGTGTCTATTCTACAAGCTCCGTGAAAGGGCATAAGCCCAGTGAGTGCATACAAGCTCCGTGAAAGGGCATAGCCCACTGTGTGTATTATACAAGCTCCGTGACAGAGCATAAGCCCACTGTGTGTATAATACAAGCTCCGTGACTGGGCTTAGCCCACTGTGTGTATTATATAAGCTCCGTGACTGGGTTTAGCCCACTGAGTCTATTATACAAGCTCCGTGACAGGGCATAGCCCACTGAGTGTATTATACAAGCTCTGTGACAGGGCATAGCCCACTGTGTGTATAATACAAGCTCTGTGAAAAGGCATAAGCCCAATGAGTGCATACAAGCTCCGTGAAAGGGCATAGCCCACTGTGTCTATTATACAAATTCCGTGACAGGGCATAGCCCACTGTGTGTATTATACAAGCTCCGTGACAGGGCATAAGCCCAGTGAGTGCATACAAGCTCCGTGAAAGGCTATAGCCCACTGTGTCTATTATACAAGCTCCGTGAAAGGGCATAGTCCACTGTGTGTATTATACAAGCTCCGTGACAGGGCATAAGCCCAGTGAGTGCATACAAGCTCCGTGAAAGGGCATAGCCCACTGTGTCTATTATACAAGCTCCGTGAAAGGGCATAAGCCCACTGAGTGTATTCTACAAGCTCCGTGACAGGGCATAAACCCACTGAGTGTATTATACAAGCTCCGTGACAGGGCATAAGCCCACTGAGTGTATTATACAAGCTCCGTGAAAGGGCATAGCCCAGTGAGTGCATACAAGCTCCGTGAAAGGGCATAAGCCCACTGTGTGTATTATACAAGCTCCCTGACAGGGCATAAGCCCAGTGAGTGCATACAAGCTTCGTGAAAGGGCATAGCCCACTGTGTCTATTATACAAGCTCCGTGAAAGGGCATAAGCCCACTGAGTGTATTATACAAGCTCCGTGAAAGGGCATAGTCCACTGTGTCTATTCTACAAGCTCCATGACAGGGCATAAACCCACTGAGTGTATTATACAAGCTCCGTGACAGGGCACAAGCCCACTGAGTGTATTATACAAGCTCCGTGAAAGGGCATAGCCCAGTGAGTGCATACAAGCTCCGTGAAAGGGCATAAGCCCACTGTGTGTATTATACAAGCTCTGTGACAGGGCATAAGCCCAGTGAGTGCATACAAGCTCCGTGAAAGGGCATAGCCCACTGAGTGTATTATACAAGCTCCGTGACAGGGCATAAGCCCACTGTGTGTATTATACAGGCTCCGTGACTGGGCTTAGCCCACTGTGTGTATTATACAAGCTCCTTGACTGGACTTAGCCCACTGTGTTTATTTATAATATTATACAAGCTCCGTGACTGGACTTAGCCCACTCTGTGTATTATACAGGCTCCGTGCCTGGACTTAGCCCACTGTGTGTATTATACAAGCTCCGCGAGAGGGCATAAGCCCACTGTGTCTATTATACAAGCTCCGTGAAAGGGCATAAGCCCACTGTGTCTATTATACAAGCTCCGTGACAGGGCATAAGCCCAGTGAGTGCATACAAGCCCTGTGAAAGGGCATAGTCCACTGTGTCTATTATACAAGCTCCGTGAAAGGGCATAGTCCACTGTGTGTATTATACAAGCTCCATGACAGGGCATAAGCCCAGTGAGTGCATACAAGCTCTGTGAAAGGGCATAGCCCACTGTGTCTATTATACAAGCTCCGTGAAAGGGCATAGTCCACTGTGTGTATTATACAAGCTCCCTGACAGGGCATAAGCCCAGTGAGTGCATACAAGCTTCGTGAAAGGGCATAGCCCACTGTGTCTATTATACAAGCTCCGTGAAAGGGCATAAGCCCACTGTGTGTATTATACAAGCTCCGTGACAGGGCATAAGCCCAGTGAGTGCATACAAGCTCCGTGAAAGGGTATAGCCCACTGCGTCTATTATACAAGCTCCGTGAAAGGGCATAGTCCACTGTGTGTATTATACAAGCTCATGACAGGGCATAAGCCCAGTGAGTGCATACAAGCTCCGTGAAAGTGCATAGTCCACTGTGTCTATTCTACAAGCTCCGTGACAGGGCATAAACCCACTGAGTGTATTATACAAGCTCCGTGACAGGGCATAAGCCCACTGAGTGTATTATACAAGCTCCGTGAAAGGGCATAGCCCAGTGAGTGCATACAAGCTCCGTGAAAGGGCATAAGCCCACTGTGTGTATTATACAAGCTCCGTGACAGGGCATAAGCCCAGTGAGTGCATACAAGCTCCGTGAAAGGGCATAGCCCACTGAGTGTATTATACAAGCTCCGTGACAGGGCATAAGCCAACTGTGTGTATTATACAGGCTCCGTGACTGGGCTTAGCCCACTGTGTGTTTTATACAAGCTCCGTGACTGGACTTAGCCCACTGTGTGTATTTATAATATTATACAAGCTCCGTGACTGGACTTAGCCCACTGTGTGTATTATACAGGCTCCGTGACTGGGCTTAGCCCACTGTGTGTTTTATACAAGCTCCGTGACTGGACTTAGCCCACTGTGTGTATTTATAATATTATACAAGCTCCGTGACTGGACTTAGCCCACTGTGTGCATTATACAAGCTCCGTGACAGGGCATAAGCCCACTGTGTCTATTATACATGCTCCGTGAAAGGGCATAAGCCCACTGTGTCTATTATACAAGCTCCGTGACAGGGCATAAGCCCAGTGAGTGCATACAAGCTCTGTGAAAGGGCATAGTCCACTGTGTCTATTCTACAAGCTCCGTGAAAGGGCATAAGCCCACTGAGTGTATTATACAAGCTCTGTGACAGGGCATAGCCCACTGTGTGTATACAAGCTCCGTGACTCCAGTTCATAGTGATAAATTAATATGGATCACGAGAATGAACCGAGAGGAGAGCAGAAACAACAAGCAGCTAGCATTACAGCGGCTGGAAGTCCATTACTTTCATCTAAAGCTGATGCTCAAGGGCGTAGAGGCTTTAAAAACGTAGGGAACCTGAAATCAAAAAATTTAGATTTCACAGGGGTAAAGACAAAAAAAACCTCTAAAGACTACTACTATTGCAGAAAAACAGAAAATTGGCAACATACCATTCACCACACGTAGCGGCAAGGAAAGACTCAGGCTTTGCCCTTTATTTCTGAGTGGTGGTTCTGCAACTGTCAGTGAGGCATCTTGTGCCTCTCATAACGATAAAAGACCTTTTCAATCAGACTATAGAAGTGTGAAAAAATGCAAAACCAATAAGGCAGTAGATCAAACTGTGTTTTTTGAAACACAAATGTCAGAAATCCCTGAAGAGAGTCTAAGTGGGTTCACGAGTGGCATTGATGGAAGGTCCATCTAGCACGACCTTTCATTTCTGCCACTGCTGTGTGGCATAGTTTCATAGATGTGCTTTAAACTGTGGTGTCTGGGCCGCTGCTCTGACGCTTGGTAACCAGTCAGCTCACTGCAACCCTTGGCCAATAATGGTGAAAACAATAATTTAAGCTGTTTAAGGTGTTCTAAATTGACTGTAAATGACTGGAAATTAATGTTACTGAGGTAAATAACACTCTAAGAAGAAAAAAAAAGCCCAATTTATGTCATTTTAGATTTTTTTGCGAATTTTGGCACAAAATGCAAATCCAAATCCAAAGCCAGTCACCGCAGTTTGGCAAATCCAAATCCGGACTACGAATTAGAACCAAATCCAAATCCGGCAAAAATGGTCCAGCGCACATCCCTAATATATATTGTAGTAACACGGAGTATTGAAATGAGGATTCCAGACAGGCAGGTATTTTTGGTAAAGCTATATACTAAAACAAGGAGATAGGATGCGCTGGAATGAGAGCTGCTGGTAAAGGGATTGTCAGTCCCAGTAAAACAATGAAAGGCACATATATGGGAATACCAGCGCTATGATGTATTATAAAAATTACATATGATGGACGGTTGAAATCAATTATATGAATTTAATGTTAAAATAAATAGACAGATAAACTATATATGACATATCTAGCACATTGCGCAATACAATAGATCACAAAGTGGTATATATTAAAATATGATGAATAAAAATTCTAGTATATCTGCAGCTACGGTTGTTCCTTCCTGACTTGTGCTCCAGCCTTACAGTGCCATTGCTGGATGCCAGAGGATGCTTTGACTTCTAATACAGCCATCATTGGTAAAGTTGTATTGCTGCTAATTATTTTCCATCTGGGACTATGTGGAAGGAGCCCTAAATCCAACCATTGACTATTATACGAGCTTCCAAGTGGATTGTTACAGTTATATACTGGAATTTTTATTCATCATATTTTAATATATACCACTTTGTGATCTATTGGTATTGCGCAATGTGCTAGATATGTCATATATAGTTTATCTGTCTATTTATTTTAAAATTAAATTCATCTAATTGACTTCAACCGTCTATCATATGTAATTTTTATAATACATCATAGCGCTGGTATTCCCATATATGTTCCATTTTTGGAAAAGCAGTGGCTTTTTAATAGCAGTAAACACTGTACCTTAGAATACGTGAGGTTAGGCCTGCACACATACAGGCACATAACATAAAATAAACAAACAAACATAAAAGTCTCAGCACTCCTTGTGCTAATCAGTCAGTAGTGGTTTGCAGCCACAATTTGGGCATGCTCTCCCAGCATAGCCCTTGGTCCCTGGCACTACAACACTGTGTCCCTACTTCCTGGCTGCTTCTCAGCATCAGGGCAATGAGCATCAGGTGTGTACTTGAATGCTAAATAGCAGCAGGGCATTTTGTATTTGAATATTAAAATTACCTACAGCCACACCACACTGGACATGCCCAATCTCGTCTGATCTTGGAAACTATGCAGTGTTGGGCCCGGTAAGTACTTGGATGGGAGCCCATTTGGAAATACCAGGTGCTGTAGGTATAGCAGCTATTTATAAATGTGTTTAAATTTGAAGCCACATTTGGAATACTAGTCTGACTGAAAAGTATATCTATTTTTCAGTCACATATATGTTTAGGAAAATAAGATATATGTCTCATTGGAATGCCAGAAGATGGTTATTTGTTAAATTTGTTCCACAATTGGAAAACTATTCTTCGCATGAAATTGCAGAGTATTTCTCTCAATCTGATATGCTGTAATTTTTGGTATGTATTTCCATTTATTTATCATTTGTTTCTTTTTATATGTACGCATATGGCTATTACATACATGCATATGTTTTTAACAGGCCACATTTGGCCACATTTGGAGGCAGCAGCGATTGACGA
This sequence comes from Taudactylus pleione, assembly GCA_031769625.1. NCBI lineage: Eukaryota > Metazoa > Chordata > Amphibia > Anura > Myobatrachidae > Taudactylus > Taudactylus pleione. The sequence goes on along the minus strand of JAUIMM010000264.1, from coordinate 421,608 downwards.
CACAGGCAGCACTAGGTTGCTGCTGTTTGATAATAAGTGCGGCTAATGCACACGCACACACAGAAAAAAAATACACTTTTTATTATTTTATTTTATTTCTTGTCCAGAACTTGGGGCCCGGAGCACCCCTGACTGAGGCAGCAGCGATTGACAACACAGGCAGCACTAGGTTGCTGTCTGATAATAATGTGGCTAACGTACACACAGAAAAAAAATACACTTATTTTTTGGCCAGAATTTGGGGCCCAGAGCACCCCTGACTGAGGCAGCAGTGATTGACGACATAGGCAGCACTAGGTTGCTGTCTGATAATAAGTGCATCTAACGCACACGCACACACAGTAAAAAAAAAAAAATATCTTTTTTTGTCCAGAACTTTGGGCCCGGAGCCCAGCGATTGACAACACAGGCAGCACGCTACCAGCCCAGATGGACACAGCACAGCAGCCCAGATGGACACAGGAGACAGCACCAGCCCAGATTAGCACAGCAGACAGCATCAGCCCAGATGGACGTAGCAGACAGCACCAGCCCAGATGGACGCAGCAGACAGCAGCAGCCCAGATGGACACAGCAGACAGCACCAGCCCAGATGGATACAGCAGACAGCACCAGTCCAGATGGACACAGCACAGTAGCCCAGATGGACACAGGCAGCACGCTACCAGCCCAGATGGACACAGCACAGCAGCCCAGATGGACACAGCACAGCAGCCCAGATGGACACAGCAGACAGCACCAGCCCAGATGGACACAGCAGACAGCACCAGCCCAGATGGACACAGCAGACAGCATCAGCCCAGATGGACGTAGCAGACAGCACCAGCCCAGATGGACACAGCAGACAGCACCAGCCCAGATGGACACAGCAGACAGCATCAGCCCAGATGGACGTAGCAGACAGCACCAGCCCAGATGGACGCAGCAGACAGCAGCAGCCCAGATGGACACAGCAGACAGCACCAGCCCAGATGGATACAGCAGACAGCACCAGTCCAGATGGACACAGCACAGTAGCCCAGATGGACACAGGCAGCACGCTACCAGCCCAGATGGACACAGCACAGCAGCCCAGATGGACACAGCACAGCAGCCCAGATGGACACAGCAGACAGCACCAGCCCAGATGGACACAGCAGACAGCATCAGCCCAGATGGACGTAGCAGACAGCACCAGCCCAGATGGACACAGCAGACAGCACCAGCCCAGATGGACACAGCAGACAGCACCAGCCCAGATGGACACAGCAGACAGCACCAGCCCAGATGGACACAGCAGACAGCATCAGCCCAGATGGATGTAGCAGACAGCACCAGCCCAGATGGACACAGCAGACAGCACCAGCCCAGATGGACACAGCAGACAGCACCAGCCCAGATGGATACAGCAGACAGCACCAGCCCAGATGGACACAGCAGACAGCACCAGCACTACACTACCCACCCTCCCTAATGATCCCTGGGATCATTAGTATAATTTCCCTGCATTTGTTATAAGGCACATATGGCTAGCTACATGCATTTTCTGTAATATATCAGTGTATTTTCATCAAAATATAGATCTTACTTACTGCTTTTGGGCTTGTTTACATTTAGATGTAAGTCACTGTTATGGCACACCTCTCAGATGTAGTAGTACACGTCTACTTTACTGCCGCGCTCATAGGTGGTGCTTTCACTATCTTCCTGAAATGCTTTTTCAAAATTAGGCAAATATGCCATCCACCTTGCATTCAGGACGTGTCCCGACGGGAAAGTTGGTTATGTCTCTGGCTAGTAAAGACATGTCTCTGCCGACATCTTGTTGTGTTTTGCTCTCAAGCCTCTTTACAGGAAGCATATGGTGTATGCCAATCCTGAGCTATTGCAGGGTGACCTCCAAACATTGTTAAAGAAGCAAATATGAGGATAGATGTCATTATTTATACGGGTATTATTATTTATTATTTTATTACATGGGAAATAGAAGGACAGGATAAATTCAGGAAGCAGTTGACTCAATGTTTTCATTTCTTTTTTATTCTTTATAAATTGTGATTTTTTTTTTTACAAAGCATTTTGGAAGAACAGAATAGAAAAATTAAGGTTGGGGTGGGCAAAACAAAAAGTACATCTGTAAAGATAGAATGCATCACTTCCACTTTCAGCAAGTTATCAGACTTATACAATATTGTCTTTATTGCAGCTTATGTAGATCAATGCTTCCTAGATAGCCCAAATGGAACTATCAAGGAGAAAAGAAGAGTATATTAATAGAGGTTAACAATGGAGGATAGACATGGAGCCATTGACTAGAACACCATAGGCTTGAAAAGAAGTTTGGTGAGAATATTTCATGATAACATAGAACTTGAGGCCTCATAGTATGAGAACCAAAAGACCATGTACTGTACTACTATTACATTTATTGGGGCAATTATGAATGATGCTTACTATCAGTGGCGGAACTCCCGGAGACAATGGAGTCATTTGCCGCCGGGCTCCAGCCCTTAAGGGGGCACCTGGCTCCATTGTCCTCGGCATTGCTATGGAGATGGAGCGCCGCTGATCGGCACTCCACCTCCAGTGGCGTCAATACGGGGGTGCGGACGCACCCCCTATTTGCCGGGCACCCACTGAGCGTGTTACCAGCGGGCACCCGGCTCCTTTTTTCCCCCCGGCGGTAGCCGGAGGCACGGAGCTCACTCCTGAGCTCCGCTTCCGGGTCCCGCAATGCACTATGGGAGTGACGTCATGACGTCACTCCCATAGTTCTGAAGAGCGGGCACCGGGGATAGAAGGCAGCAGCACTGCAGCAGGGTTTCAGGTAAGTATTGGGTTTTTTTGTGTTTGTGTGTGCACTCGCGGGGGGGGGGCTCACTACAGGGGGCATTATTGGTGGCTCACTGCAGGGGGTATTATTGGGGGCTCACTACAGGGGGCATTATTGGGGGCTCACTACAGGGGGTATTACTGTGGGCTCACTACAGGGGGGCATTACTGTGGGCTCACTACAGGGGGCATTACTGGGGGCTTACTACAGGGGGCATTACTGGGAGCACTACAGGGGGCATTACTGGGGGCTTACTACAGGGGCATTATTGGTGGCTCACTACAGGGGGCATTATTGGGGGCTCACTGCAGGGGGCACTACTGGGGGCTCACTACAGGGGGCATTACTGGGGGCTTACTACAGGGGCATTATTGGGGCTTTCTACAGGGGGCTTACTACAGGGGGAATTACTGGGGGCTTACTACAGGGGGCATTACTGGGGGCTTTCTACAGGGGGCATTACTGGGGGCTTACTACAGGGGGCATTACTGGGGGCTTTCTACAGGGGGCATTACTGGGGGCTTACTACAGGGGGCATTACTGGGGGCTTACTACTGGGGGCACTACAGGGCGTTTACTACAGGGGGCACTACAGGGGCCCTTACTACTGGGGCACTGCAAAGGGGGACCACTACTGGAGGTACTGCATAGGGGGACCATTACTGGGGGGCACTACATAGGCAGCATTGCATAGGGGGACCTCTACAGAGGGCACTGCACAGGGGGACCACTACTGGGAGAACTGCATAGGGGGGCAGCAGCTGGGGCTGGCATAGGTGCTGGGGGGGTGGTACATTTTAATTTGGGGGGGCACCAACATTTATCTTGCCTCCGGGCACCTGGGATAAGGTTACGCCACTGCTTGTTATATTGTATACTCTAAATGGTGTATTTGCCACACTCTGCTAATCTCAGCTGTGGGTGGCTTAGGATTTGTTTTCTTTGAATAAAACACTGCTAAACACATACAGTAACTGCATTCCGAATAGGCATGGCGAGTTTTATTGTGTTTTTGGGAGTGTGTGGAGCAGGTAATTGGAATATCAAGTATGAAGAGCATACACACATTCTGAATCTTATCATAGAGTGACTAAGGCTATGTACTATATGAAAGAGTCTGGATATTATGTGGCAATACAAACACACCTGGAATATACAACAATTCCACAATCTCTACAATATCTGTTTGTGGGGTTTAGATAAATTGCATAAAGCAGAAAAGGTACCTGGTACCATCTACATAGAGGTTTATAAGAACATAGAACTTTTATTATTCTTTCTTTGATTTTGGTTCATGTCTCAGGGGCATATTTAATTAGCCGTGATAAGCCATTTTCGGCAAAAAGTTTCCGCTGGTGACGTCATTCCGCCAGGCAAAAACTTATCCCCGTATTCAATTCCAAAGACTTTTCGCCGGTGCGGAAAGTCAATGCATTGGAATAGGCGAAAAAGATTCGCCTATGAAACTAGGCGGAAAAAAGTGCAGAATTGGGGTTTTGTGGTGCAAACTTGCCGGAACCCTTGGGACAGCCCCCCAAATGTAAACTGTGTCAAAAAAAGTTTAAAAAATACTAAATGCTATTCTTCACCACTTGTGCACAGACGCTAATTAGAAGCTATTGAGAGCATTTAAGTACCCCAAATACCTTCAGCAGGGCTATTCGGGGGTATCCATAGTGATCCCCAATGTTAATGCATCAGGGTGGTGTCAGGCTGATATCCACAAATCTGACAGCACTTTTCACCTGTTTGAGTTTTGCCGGGTCCCGTTTTCGCGTCCTTTGGAATTGAATAGGGCGAAAAGCAGCCGTGTGCACTCGAAGTCTTTTCTCCAAAAACAAGTGATGTAGGCGGAAAGTCCGGCAGATGAAATTTAGCCTACTTTTTACGGCTAATTGAATATGCCCCAGAGGGGTCTGAGTCTATGGTCTCTCCCATGACCTCTTCCTACTTTAGTTTCTTTGGATATTTATCATAGAGGTTAATCAATAAAACTTTGTGACATAACTTGTTTATTAATGCACCTCATCCTTTACACAATGGAGAATGATGACTAGCTACTTTCATAGCCCTTATACTGTTTCTCAGCTTAACAAAGTAAAGGAAAGACAATATACATATCGGGACTTCAATACTGTGTATATAGGACCTGATTCAGAGTTGTACATATACCTGATTGTTTACATACAACTCCAATGTTTAATGATTGGTGCATGTGCAGGATCTGTAATGCGCATGTGCCGATCACTGTTTGTGATAGCGGTTGTAGTCCCCACTCAGTTGCACCATCATTAACATGCTGCGGATGTTTGGGGGTGGGGAAGGGGCAGTCAGAGCCGTAACTAGACTTTTTGGTGCCTTATGCCAGAAAGAGCATTGGCGCCCCCCTATTTTTTAAATAGGGAGATAACACACCCGAAAAAGGGCCATGGCCTCATGGGGAAGGGCCAGGGAAGAGATAGGAGAGGCCAGGAGATGCTGGGGATGAAATAAAAGGAAGCTACAAGTGAGAATGATTATAAACAAAAAATTGACAGGCCTGCGCCCCTTGTCTTGCGGTGCCCTGTGCCATGGCACAGGTCGCACTACTCTAGTTACGGCCCTGGGGGCAGTAATGGACAGTGGGTCTCATTCAGACCCGGTCGCAAGCGCTGAGCGTTCGCAACCGGGTCGATGTTAAGGCCCTGCGCACGCGCAGCGGGCCACACTGCGTGTGTGCAAGCCCCGGTGCGAGAGAGAAATTCTCTCGCTCCTGAGCTCACTACAAAAGGGGTGGCTGTCGATGTTGATCGACAGTTCGCCCCGTTTTGTAGGCGGGGCGGGGGGTGGCTACACAAACGGAGGTGTTCCCAAGCGAATGCCTGCCATTTTGTGGGTGGCCGCACTGACATCAGCAGTGATGTCAGTGGGGAGTTTCCTGCTCGATCAGAGCAGGAAGCTCCCTGGGGCTTGCGGTTGCTGAGACCCAACCTTAGGGTCTCGTCGCAAGCCCCGATGGTCTCGATGGTCTTGACCATCGCGACCATCACCCTGGTCGGTCGCTAAAGCTGTGGATGGTAACCCACAGCTTAGCTAGGGACCAGGAGGCCGCACTTGAAAAGGCAAGCGGCCGCCCTCATTCAGAGCGAGCGGTCGCTTCTTGCGACTGCCTCTGAATGAGGGCCCATGTCCTTGATCAAGAAAGCGTGCCGATAACAGGGTCTGTGTCTTCTGATGCAGATTTCCTGGCCCCAGCAGAGTGAAAACACTGGCCATTCTGCGTCACTTGGTGGTTACTCAGAATGGCCAATGTTTTCACAGATGAACCGATGCTGCGTCCTCAGCAGCAGCAGATCACAGAAGCTTGCAAGGGGCGTCTATTTACACAAGATGCCTCCTGCAGCACTAGCAAAATAACACACAGCAGCTGGGTCCTAGTGCCAGGCGGCTACAGGGCTGCGGACAGAGGATGCGTAGAGCGTTCCTTTCTAACAGGGTGGTGAAGGGTGCTTCTAAAGGAACTGGTTGCATATCTACCTATTATTTACTGTTTTTTCTATATATATATTAGGGGTGTGCACCGGCCACTTTTCGTGTTTTGTGTTTTGGTTTTGGATCTGGATCTTACTTCGTGTTTTGGATCTGGATTGGTTTTGCCAAAACCACCCTTCCGTGTTTTGGGTTCTGGGTTTTGTGTTTTGGATCTGTATTTTTTTTTAAAAAAGCATAAAAACAGCTAAAATCACAGAATTTGTGGGTTTTTCTGCTCCTATGCTATTATTAACCTCAATAACCTTAATTTCCACTCATTTCCAGTCTATTCTGAACACCTCACACCTCACAATAGTGTTTTTATGTCCAAAAGGTTGCAGCGAGGTAGCTGGATGACTATGCTAAGAGATACGAGTGGGCGGCACAAACACGTGGTCCATCTAGGAGTGACACTGCAGTGGCAGACAGGATGGCAGTTTGAAAACCTAGGCCCCAAACTATACATAATGCAAAGAAAAAAAAGAGGTGCAAGATGGAATTGTCCTTGGGCCCTCCCACCCACCCTTATGTTGTATAAACAGGACATGCACACTTTAACAAACCAAACATTTCAGCACCAGGGTCTGCCACACGACTGTGGCTGAAATGATTGGTTCGTTTGGGCCCCCACAAAACAAGCTGGCAATTAATCTGTCCCTGCACAAACTGGCTCTACGGAAGCAAGATGTCGTCCTCATCCTCCTCATCCACCGATTCCTCACCCTCTTCAGTGTTGTGTACATCCTCATCCTCACAGAGTATTAATTCGTCCCCGCTGGAATCCACAACCACAGGTCCCTCTGTATGTTCTGGAGGCTGGTCTCCCTGGAAGAGTTGATAATTCACTTTATGAACATCATCTTCTCCACATTTTGTGGAAGCAACCTCCTACGCCTTTCGCTGACAAGGTTCCCGGCTGCACTAAACACTCTTTCGGAGTACACACTGGAGGGGGGGCAACTCAGGTAAAATAGAGCCAGTTTGTACAGGGACCTCCAAATTGCTTCTTTTTCCTGCCAGTACAGGTACGGACTGTCTGACAAGCCTACTTGGATGCTGTCACCGATGTAATCCTTTAACAGACAGACGCACGCTTGTCGCTGCTGCTTTGAGGATGCAAGTGCGGCTACAGCCCACACAATTCACAAAGACAGAAAAAAAAGAAGAATATTTTTATTGTTTGTGGAGCGCACTTTGAGGGTTACACCACCCTTTAACAGACAGACGCACGCTTGTCGCTGCTGCTTTGAGGATGCAAGTGCAGCTACAGCCCACACAATTCACAAAGACAGAAAAAAAAAGAAGAATATTTTTATTGTTTGTGTAGCACACTTTGAGGGTGTCACCACCCTTTAACAGACAGACGCACGCTTGTCGCTGCTGCTTTGAGGATGCAAGTGCAGCTACAGCCCACACAATTCACAAAGACAGAAAAAAAAAGAAGAATATTTTTATTGTTTGTGTAGCACACTTTGAGGGTGTCACCACCCTTTAACAGACAGACGCACGCTTGTCGCTGCTGCTTTGAGGATGCAAGTGCGGCTACAGCCCACACAATTCACAAAGACAGAAAAAAGAAGAATATTTTTATTCTTTGTGTAGCACACTTTGAGGGTGTCACCACCCTTTAACAGACAGACGCACGCTTGTCGCTGCTGCTTTGAGGTTGCAAGTGCGGCTACATTGCACAAAAGTCACAAACACATTAAAAAAATAGTTTTTTATTTTTTGGAGCACTTTGAGAGTTACACCACCCTTTAACAGACAGACGCACGCTTGTCGCTGCTGCTTTGAGGATGCAAGTGCGGCTACAGCCCACACAATTCACAGAGACAGAAAAAAAAAGAACAATATTTTTATTGTTTGTGTAGCACACTTTGAGGGTGTCACCACCCTTTAACAGACAGACGCACGCTTGTCGCTGCTGCTTTGAGGACAGTATCATATGCAGTGACAGTAGACTTGTCAGAAATTGTTGGCACGTCCTTCAGTCCAGACCAGATGTCCAAACCAGCCCTTGACTTATGACACAGGCGCACGCTTGGCGCTGCTACTATGTTGATGCACGTGTGGCTACATCGCACACAAGTCACAAACACATAAAAAAATAGTTTTTTATTTTTTGGAGCACTTTGAGGGTTACACCACCCTTTAACAGACAGACGCATGCTTGTCGCTGCTGCTTTGAGGATGCAAGTGCGGCTACAGCCCACACAATTCACAAAGACAGAAAAAAGAAGAATATTTTTATTGTTTGTGTAGCACACTTTGAGGGTGTCACCACCCTTTAACAGACAGACGCACGCTTGTCGCTGCTGCTTTGAGGATGCAAGTGCGGCTACAGCCCACACAATTCACAAAGACAGAAAAAAAAGAAGAATATTTTTATTGTTTGTGTAGCACACTTTGAGGGTGTCACCACCCTTTAACAGACAGACGCACGCTTGTCGCTGCTGCTTTGAGGATGCAAGTGCGGCTACATCGCACACAAGTCACAAACACATTAAAAAAATAGTTTTTTATTTATTGGAGCACTTTGAGAGTTACACCACCCTTTAACAGACAGACGCACGCTTGTCACTGCTGCTTTGAGGATGCAAGTGCGGCTACAGCCCACACAATTCACAGAGACAGAAAAAAAAAGAACAATATTTTTATTGTTTGTGTAGCACACTTTGAGGGTGTCACCACCCTTTCACAGACAGACGCACGCTTGTCGCTGCTGCTTTGAGGACAGTATCATATGCAGTGACAGTAGACTTGTCAGAAATTGTTGGCACGTCCTTCAGTCCGGACCAGATGTCCAAACCAGCCCTTGACTTATGACACAGGCGCACGCTTGGCGCTGCTACTATGTTGATGCACGTGTGGCTACATCGCACACAAGTCACAAACACATTAAAAAATAGTTTTTTATTTTTTGGAGCACTTTGAGGGTTACACCACCCTTTAACAGACAGACGCATGCTTGTCGCTGCTGCTTTGAGGATGCAAGTGCGGCTACAGCCCACACAATTCACAAAGACAGAAAAAAGAAGAATATTTTTATTGTTTGTGTAGCACACTTTGAGGGTGTCACCACCCTTTAACAGACAGACGCACGCTTGTCGCTGCTGCTTTGAGGATGCAAGTGCGGCTACATCGCACACAAGTCACAAACACATTAAAAAAATAGTTTTTTATTTATTGGAGCACTTTGAGAGTTACACCACCCTTTAACAGACAGACGTACGCTTGTCACTGCTGCTTTGAGGATGCAAGTGCGGCTACAGCCCACACAATTCACAAAGACAGAAAAAAAAAGAACAATATTTTTATTGTTTGTGTAGCACACTTTGAGGGTGTCACCACCCTTTAACAGACAGACGCACGCTTGTCGCTGCTGCTTTGAGGATGCAAGTGCGGCTACAGCCCACACAATTCACAAAGACAGAAAAAAGAAGAATATTTTTATTGTTTGTGTAGCACACTTTGAGGGTGTCACCACCCTTTAACAGACAGACGCACGCTTGTCGCTGCTGCTTTAAGGATGCAGGTGCGGCTACAGCCCACACATTTCACAAAGACAGAAAAAAAAAGAAGAATATTTTTATTGTTTGTGGAGCGCACTTTGAGGGTTACACCACCCTTTAACAGACAGACGCATGCTTTTCGCTGCTGCTTTGAGGATGCAGGTAGAATCTAGATGGGATTTGGAACCGGGGACACACTACCTCCATCAATTGTCTAAATCCCACTGCACTAATGGCGGATACCGGACGCACGTCTAACACCAACATAGCAGTCAAGGCCTTAGTTATACGTTTTGCTTCAGGATGACTGCTGTCGTACTTCATCCTCATCGCTAGGGACTGTTGGAGGGTCAATTGTTTAGTAAAAGTAGTGATGTTCCTACTTCCTCTCTGGGATGATGAACAACTCCCAGCAGCAGCAACAGCCCTAGGAGGAAGTGGTTCTTGATCTTTCCCTATTTTATTTTTATCGGAGAAAGTTTAGTCCTCCATTTATGTTATATTGATATATACGTGCGGCTAAGGCGCACACAAACACAGAAAATATTTTTTTATTTTTGCTGGAGAGTAGTGCACTTTGTGGGTTACACCACCCTTTAAGAAATGAGCCAGCTGGCTCTTTACTTATGGGACACAGGCGCACGCTTGGCGCTGCTCCTTTGTTGATGCACGTGCGGCTACTGCGCACACAATTCACAAACACAGAAAAAATATTTTGTTTTGGTTTGGACTGGAGTGTACTTTGGGGGTTACAGCACCCTTTAACGGTCCAGCCAGCCGGCCCTTTACTTATGACACAGGTACACGCTTGGCACTACTTTGTTGATGCACGTGCGGCTACTGCGCACACAATTCACAAACACAGAAAATATTTTTTTTTTGGTTTGGACTGGAGTGTACTTTGGGGGTTACAGCACCCTATAACGGTCAAGCCAGCCGGCCCTTTACTTATGACACAGGCGCACGCTTGGCACTACTTTGTTGATGCACGTGCGGCTACTGCGCACGCTATTCACAAACACAGAAAATATATTTTTTTTTGGTTTGGACTGGAGTGTACTTTGGGGGTTACAGCACCCTTTAACGGTCAAACCAGCCGGCCCTTTACTTATGACACAGGCGCACACTTGGCACTACTTTGTTGATGCACGTGCGGCTACTGCGCACACAATTCACAAACACAGAAAATATTTTTTTTTTTGGTTTGGACTGGAGTGTACTTTGGGGGTTACAGCACCCTTTAATGATCAAGCCAGCCGGCCCTTTACTTATGACACAGGCGCATGCTTGGCACTACTTTGTTGATGCACGTGCGGCTACTGCGCACACAATTCACAAACACAGAAAATATTATGTTTTTTGGTTTGGACTGGAGTGTACTTTGGGGGTTACAGCACCCTTTAGCGGTCAAGCCAGCTAGCCCTTTACTTATGACACAGGCGCACACTTGGCACTACTTTGTTGATGCACGTGCGGCTACTGCGCACACAATTCACAAACACAGAAAATATTTTTTTTTTTGGTTTGGACTGGAGTGTACTTTGGGGGTTACAGCACCCTTTAACAGTCAAGCCAGCCGGCCCTTTACTTATGACACAGGCGCACACTTGGCACTACTTTGTTGATGCACGTGCGGCTACTGCGCACACAATTCACAAACACAGAAAATATTTTTTTCTTTGGCTTGGACTGGAGTGTACTTTGGGGGTTACAGCACCCTTTAACGGTCAAGCCAGCCGGCCCTTTACTTATGACACAGGCGCACGCTTGGCACTACTTTGTTGATGCACATGCGGCTACTGCGCACACAATTCACAAACACAGAAAATATATTATTTTTTTAGCACTTGGGGGGAGCACCCCTGATGGACAGAGCACCCCCTGGACAACACTACAGCACCCCTTTAGGACTGGGACACTGCACAGGACTTTGGAGTGGACACAGCCCCTATGGAGAACTGAATGCACAACACAGTCCAGCCAGCCCCTATGGACTTTGAAGTAGTGGACACAGCCCCTATTAACAACAGCAGCACAGCACAACACAGCCAGCCCCTATGGACTTTGAAGTAGTGGACAACAGCAACACTACACTACACTACACTACACAGCCCAGCCAGCCCTAACTCCCACCCTCCCTCTTCACTGTCCACAGCCGAGTGAGAAAATGGCGCCGACGCGGGTACCTTATATAGGATCCAAAACCCGCGAGACTCGGAAGGCAGGATGATGACGTTTTGCCTCGATTTCAGATCCGAGTCAGGCGGGAAAAGTCGAGCCTGACTCGGATCGGACTCGGATCGGGAGGGCTTGGGGGGGTTCGGATTTCAGCCCTAATATATATATATATATATATATATATAATATATATATATATATATATATACAATTTAATTATAAAAACAAAAGGTATGGGCATTTGTACCATGTAGATAGATTCATCACACACTGTAGAAGATAGAGCCTGGGTATCATCATTCAGTGGACATGATAATATAGATTGGAAATGGCGCACCCCAAAGGTAAAAGTTACTCTACTCTATGCATTTCGATGCACTGCAGCATTTTTTTCAAGATGAGTGCCTTAACATAAACAGGTAGATGTATTAAGCAGTGAAAAGAGTGGAGAAGTGTGCAAGTGGTGAAGTTTCCCATGGCAACCAATCAGCTTTGACGTTGCATTTATCAAGTACATTCTATAAAATAATAGGTAGGAGCTGATTGGTTGCCATGGGTAACTTCTCCATTGGCACACTTCTCCACTCTTTTCACTGCTTCATACATCTACCCCAAAGACACATAGAAAACCGTGTTTAAAATACCGCCGTTTTGTAGTTGTTGCTTCTGCAATAAAGTTTGTAGATGGATGGCCTGGAAGAAGCAGTTGGGCGAAAGTTAATAGTATTCCTGATATGTGCCAGGATATACGTTTCACCACTAATTGCTTGATCACCTGATAGCCTATCAAGTGAAAAATCCATTAGTAGTTAAACACGCGTCTCTCCTGTCAGGTACTCTTTCTCCGTATGGGCTGCCCCACGGTGGCGCATCCTGTCCCTGAAATGCTTCATGTAACAGGGACCGTCTAACACCGCTCATGGGGCCGGCTCCCCCGCACTTCACTTTGTTTTCCATCAACACGGCCCCTGGATCCTCTCATATATGTGGTCCGCTCCTGGAAGACCACAAAAAGCAGAAGGGACCAGGACACGCAGAGCCGTACTACTCTAATATTTACTCTTACTATTTAATATACTGGCGGCTACGCCGTCATTTGACTGGCGCTATTGTATGAGCATGGTAGTAAGGCAATCCTATTAATGTAAATAACAGAATTTAGCAGCGCTGCGAAACACAGTACAAAATGACCTCATACACAATAAAAAATATATAAAGAAAATGAAAATTCAGTAAAAAATTATCTGTATTTATTTAAACAATAAAACAATCAGTACCTATAAATATATAATTTATTTAAACAATAAAACAATCAGTACCCATAAATATATAAGATATATATTTATGTGTATTGATTGTATTTATTTAAACAATAAAACAAATAATTTACCTGGCCTGTGAATTATCAGAATTTTCATTTTCTATATATATTTTTTATTGTGCATCAGGTCATTGTGTACTGTGTTTCGCAGCACTGCTAAATTCTTTTATTTGTATTCTCTTTTTGGTCAGCAACCATCTTACCAGCAGCGTGAAGCACAGTCTCAGTGTGTGTTTTTTTTTTAAATAAATCATCCTGTAATAGCGCCTGTGACTTTATTCTGTTCTTTTTTGCTATATAAATCCTATTAATGTGACTAGCTACTGCATCTCTTATGAATGAAACTATGTATACACACAAAGGACCTCATTCAGAGTCGGTCGAAGCGGCCGCACGGTCGTACGGGAAAAAGGGCCGGATATGTAAATGATTCCCTCGCAAGTTGCGTCCCTAAGTTCGGATCGGCTGCTGGCCGACCAAGGGGAGGAAGCGGCCGGAATACCAAAATATACGCCCCCTTCTCGTACGCATTACACGTCATCTCCGGCCATATAAGGATTAATCGAGACCATCGAGAACCATCGGAACTGGTCGTAGAGCTTAAGGTTGACTATACCCTCTCTTAAGCTCTACGATCATGTCAGTGTAAAAAACGCCCATGTCACATGTGCCATGACGCTACTTTGCTAATTATGCACTCCCATAAACCGTATGCACTCCCATAAAACGCCATTCGCATAATTAGGCACGCCTGCGTCCGGATCTCCACTTCCTCGTTTTCAAGCACCTTCCCCTGTTACCACCCACAAACGCCTCCATCTGTCACTCAAACTACCGACCTGGCTGTGCTCAAGGAGAGAGAAATTTCTGATCGTAGCGGCTAGAACTTTACGCATGCGCTGTATAGCGAACATCGGTGGCGTACGACCGTGCAGCCGCTTCGACCGACTCTGAATGAAGTCCAAAGTGTCCTATGATTCAAAGTGGATACTAACACTCATGTTCTATTATTGATTGCGCTGTAGCATTCACAGGCACGCCAATGTTTACAATTACAGCACCTGTGATGCTATTTAGGAGCAAGATGCCTGAACCTGATGTTCGTAATTGATCGACTAGTGCATTGATTTATGATTGTTATATGACAAAGAGGGGTATTCAATATGGGTGTCTTTTGCGTTAATATCACTTGTTTTAGTTTTACACTGTATTCAATATCAAAGACTTATCGCAGTTTTTTGGTACCCATAGAGATCCCCCATGTTTTTACAACTTTGGGGGGTCTTACAGTTATTTTAAGGAAAAATTCATAACTTTACGCAAATCCAACTTCGGAGTTTCCCGTTTTCGTTAATTTTATATTGAATACGGCGATAAGCGGGAGCGCGCACCAGACTTAACGCAGAAAAAAAACTCTGATATGAAACGTTAACTTCGGCAGTCATGTTTCATATTGAATACCCCTCTAAAGTTGTAAAAACATGGGGGATCACTATGGGTACTCCCGTTTTAGCCTTTAATTGAAAGTCGGGGATTTAAATAGCCGCAGCAGGTGCTTTTTTCCCGACATTGAAGAAGTGATGCAGAAGAGCACTTAGGTTATTTTTTTCGTTTTTTAAGTGGTCCCATCAAATTTGGGGTACATGAAAATGGGTACTAGCATATTTTGGTGTCCCTAAAGTAAGTTTTTAAAAATTCTGCATTTGTGCACCTGCAGCTATAATTCTATTCTAGAAAACATCTGCCGCATACTTGCAGAATAGCCCTGAACCTATTTCCCTATTGTTTAACAATTTTTTCCCATTTTTTTTTGCACCCCAATTTTTAAATACATTTTTTGGGGTGTCCCTTTTTTTTTTTTTACTTTTTTTTGACACAGTTCTTTTTTAAATGTCAATCTCAGGGGTGCAGGCTATTTTTTTTAAGCCTGCACCCCTAAACCCCAATTCTGCACTTTTTTTCGACACCTATTCAATGGTGAAAAGTTATCACCGTTTTTTATCAAAGACTTTTCAAAACTGCGATAAGTCTTTGATATTGAATACACTGTAAATCTAAAACAAGTCATATTAACGCAAAAATGATAAAAAGTGCGATATTAACGCAAAAAACACCCATATTGAATACCCCTCTAAGTATGTATCACTACTGCATCACATGTGATCATTACACATATACATGTTCATTTATACAGCTCAGTATCAGTAATGGTTATTTAGTGTACAGTTAATAACCAGAGGCACGCTGAACCTTGTTTAGGTAACTGCAGGCACATATGATATATATGTAATTTATGTACAGTAATATGCCTGCCTGTGACTGAGTTTAGTCCAGAAACTCAGGATGTTTTAATATATCTGAGGACCTGACATAAACATCTTCCTGGATTTAACAAAGAACACTATTCAGGATTGGTGGTGCATTATATGTTTATGACTATATTATTCATCCGGATGGTTTATTCAGTATGTTGTCCCTTATCATAAGTCCTGAGTCAAGGGTATAGTAACCAATGTGGATACATTTAACGTATACATGAATTGTGGATACAGCATATATACTTACCTATCTGTTGTGAATATAAAGTATTTCTTTGCAGACTGATATAAGAAAGTTCATTATCCATATGCATTATTATCATTAATTATGGAGGGTCCTGTATGTGATATAACAAGCTGATCCTGCCACATATTCTCATTTGAGTTTAATGTCATATCAATATTATCACTACAAATAATATATTGTCTTAACTTTACATTTATTTGTTTTAATGTACACAAAATAATTTTTTGTTTCAAAGAGGATGACTCATTCAGATCTACTTATTATGGTGCATACACACGGTCAGATTTTTCCTTCAGATCTGAACGATAACGATTTAAAAATCGTTCAGTCGTTCATATCTGAAGGAAAATCTGACATATCTGACATGCCTGAACGATGGACGATCAACGATGCGCGTTCCCGTTTGTCAGATAACGATATCTGACATCTGATGTGTTTGCAGTCAGACTTGGACGATTCCATTCATTTTAATGCAGTCAAAAATCGTTCAATCGATCAAATCGTTCAAAACGTTGGTAAAATCGTTCAAATCGTTCATCTGACAAATCTGACCGTGTGTATGCTCCATTAGAGTCTAGATATCCCATTTATTTTAAGGAAAGACAAATTAAAAGTTATATTTTAATTATTATCAACCATAGACATTAAAAGTGTGCCCCACGTAATAATTTATTGCTGTATATTAGCTATGCTAAGTACAAACCAATTTTGAGTACAGGTTGAGTCTCCCATATCCAAATACTACGAAATACGGAATATTCCGAAATACGGAATTATTTTGGCATGACTGAGATAATGAAACCTTTGATTTTTGATGGTTCAATGTACACAAACTTTGTCTAAGGCACAAATTATTAAAAATATTGTATACAATTACCTTCAGGCTGTGTGTATAAGGTGTATATGAAACATAAATGAATTTAATTTCTGTACACAAACTTTGCTTGAGCCACATAATTATTGAAAATATTGTATATAATGACCTGCAGGCTGTGTATTATTCTTACACATAGTCTAAATCGAGACAGTAACAATATGCAAAAAAAAATGCATTATCATATTCAAGTGCAGATTTTTTGTATGTAAGCCTATACGTAAAAGCCTGGTTTTGCTATTTTGGAAAGGTGGATTAATTTTGAAACAAGAACTATTAAGTTTTTCTTTGTGGCATTGGTCCATCATTTTGAAATTTCAATTAATAAAATACTTTTTTGGTCCCTTTGGTTCAATTGTTTTGACGTGCTAAAATAAGCAAAAAGACTAATGGTATTTTTTGAAAATATTAAATCTTCTTTAAAAAAAAGTTATAATTTGTGTAGGTACTGCATAAAAACCAGTAATGTTTATGTAGGAATGTGACAAGCGGTAACGTGAAAAATAGGCCTCAGCACATGGTTGAAAAAATCCTCAGCAACAAAAGAGTTAAACTGGGCAGCCGTGCATGGTAGACTAGATAGTTTGACAAGGTATCTTAGTGTATTATTTTCCATAATGCTATGGTTTGTAATTGTAGTTTCCTGTATTGCCTCATGATTGCTAGCCAAAGCGTTAGTTTACCCCACAGCCAGTTAAAGCCAAGAGTAAAATAAAGAGACCTATCTGGTGCCATAAATAATACCCAGTGCCAGAGCCATAGCATGGGACGCCAGCAATGCATATCTATTCTCAGCTCCAAAGGCTGCCGCTCTGCTGCCCTGAGTACTGTATGTGCAGTGGCACTGGAAGTCTAAAGAGTCTACTTTGTGCATGCTCATCCTATGTACATTCATATGCTCTTTAATTAGATTAAATATTATTTGAATTGGTTTTGTTTATATTGCTTCAAAAAATAATTCTCCATATCATGGGCGTAACTACCATAGGTGCAAGGGCTGCAGCAGCTATGGGTCCCAGAGCTGAGGGGGGCCCATATTCCTTGTCAAAGTTACATGTGCTACATACATTTTTCACAATTGGGTGGAAGTTGGAACATAGGGGCCCTTACAAACTTTTGCTACCGGGCCTTCAAATATATAGTTACACCCCTGCTCCATATTCTCCCTTTAATTGTTTTGCAATATAACTGACTGGGTATGGAAAGCTGAGTTTTATAATAGTTTGTTCTCATATTGCTCGCTACGATGAAAATAGTTAGTATGCAAAGGCAATAGAGTGGTATTTACACAAACATGAATTAAATCTAATAATAATAATAATAATAATAATAATAATAATAATCAGTGGTGGATATTATCTTGGGGCTTCTGCCCCTCCCTGAGTAAAATCCTCCACCCATAGGGGTATATTTACTAAAGTGAGAGTTTTTAGAAGTTGCAATGTTGCCCATAGCAACCAATCAAATTCTAGCTATTATCTTCTAGAAGGTGCTAGTTAAATGTTAAGTAGAATCTGATTGGTTGCTATGGGCAACATCTCCATTTTTTTTTAAACTCTCACTTTGGTAAATATACCTCATAGGTTCGGCCTAGCAGTGGCAGTGACTCACCTCTGGAAGCGCTCCCTGATAATCACAGCTAAACAGGCGGTCCCAGGAGGAAGTGGCTTCTCCTGCTGGGACTGCCAGTCCTAACTGTGATAGCAAAGAGCACTTCCCATGGGAAGCAACTCCCCTGCTATTGCAGGAACCCTTAGCAGCTTCTTGGGGCTGCAGCCAGTGCAGTCCCTGGAAGCCGTCCAGTTTGCTTATTTGTTCGCACGCCTGGGATTGCAGTCCTCTGCATGTGCACAATTACAGACCCCCAGCCAGACAGGTGAGGAGCCACTGCTGATAATAATAATAAGTATAAATATTATTACTATAAAATAAAGGTCAGTCATTGGCGTCAATCCTATTCCCTTCGGTGTTCTGGTTTGTTTGCGAGTCATCGCTTAAAAGTGCTCGCAGCCCCATAGGGCTCTGAGCAAAATTAAGCGAATTCGGGCTCAGAGCGGACCGCTAAGGGTGCGAGGTGCCAGTCCATTGCCGGCATTTTAACGCTATTGCAGCGGCAACTCGCACCCTTCGCACAGATTAAAATGACCCCATTGACTTTTGCATGTGTCTGTTTTAC
This sequence comes from Taudactylus pleione, assembly GCA_031769625.1. Classification (NCBI taxonomy): domain Eukaryota; kingdom Metazoa; phylum Chordata; class Amphibia; order Anura; family Myobatrachidae; genus Taudactylus; species Taudactylus pleione. Next base: position 402,660 of record JAUIMM010000264.1, on the reverse strand, counting down.
CTGCTTCGTTGTCTTACTGTTTATACAGTGGTTGGCCAGCAAGAAATGCCTCTGCCTTTACCTCGTCAAATCTTTAAATTCAGATAGTGGCAATTGCTTCACAAACCATGTTTACGGTGCGTCTAGACCTGTTTTGTGTAAATGTATAAAGCTTTGATAGAACTGAAGAGATTTTGCAGAATAAACAATATACACAAAAGGGTCCGCGTGTTATCTGTGCACCTCATTTCCTGTATGAGAATTGTGCACAAGGGAGATGCACCAAATAAGCATTCAGAAACCCATTAACCGAAGAAAGCAAAACACCTCAGACTAATGTGTTCTTCCACACAGCAGAAAGCACCCTAAAACAATGACAGGTATGTATCATTTCTAGATCCTCTATACTGTATGGTCCAGCTTCCCCAAGCCAGTCCTGTTTATTTCCACTCACAATTATTTACTGGCTATACTTATATTGGCATAGTTAGCATGACACGTTGTAACAAGGTTCCTATAAGTGTTTTCTCTTATTTAAGACACTAATGGAAGTCTCTGGTGGATAATATGATTTTTGTAGACTTTACCTTCTTAATTTTAAAACTATGGGAGCACTAATAATGAAATTGCTATTCCTGTTTATTATCTTTGTATCCTACTAAAAACACTTTTCCCCTGTAGTGTTTTTTATAAGGTATAGCTTTATACTTTAATGCATTTATACTTTCCTTTGTCTCTTGTATTTTTTATAATTGTGTATAGTAGGAAGACAACATATAATATATGTGTAATATTTTAGTTCATTCACCGTTGCCCCTTTCTCGATGCTGTGGGTTTGTTGGTACAATCACATTTTCATTAAAAAAAAATAAAATAAAGAAAAACCTGACTACAGTTTTACAAACATACGTATACCTTTTTTTTACAATTTTATTATTCACATTTTTTATTTTATAAAGCTCACTGTAGCACTGTTACAAATTAAGCTGATTTTAAAATCATAATACAATATTTTTAAATTGTTAACAAATATTGCAAGCTTTGAGAAAAAGCTATTTATTTTGTTTGCTGAAGACTTAATGTATATGTAACACTTTTACAGTGCCAGACTGTGTTATGCAGTTTCAACTAGTAAAAACTGTACAATTATAAAAGATTTTGTTATATCAACACAAGTTTACTCGTCATTATTTTGTATTAAATCTGTATTAAATCTGCTTTATTAACCATCTAAAACAGGTTACTTAAAAATGAATATAAATAATAGCAGGAAGAAAGGAAGGAATATAGTTTTGAATATCATGTAGGTTTATTCCAGGTAACAAATTATATTTCAATACTGTATGTTAGCACAGTTATTATAGGACTGTACCTCTCTACTACAATAAACCTATAACTTCGAGTAGTAAGAGCATTTTGAAGGGCTATTACTGAGCAGCGGTCATGCTGTGACCACCTATCACATGACCTGCAAAGCGTACCACTCACTACAAGCACGAGTGTCTGTCATTCTTTTCTGTATCTTTTTTCATGAATCTTTCGTTTAAAAGAAAGTTAACTGAAGTTTAGTTAACAAAGACGTATGCCTGTTACTGTTGTTCTACATAAATAGTTGTGTGCGTGGTGGTGCACGGATTGCAACCACCTGCATTCTGACACAGTTTTTGTTTTGCTTTATCTAGATCACATTTCTTTTAGTAACACAGTGTGGAAAAACAAAATACATATTTAGCAACAGTGTTATTTTCCTTGTATATAACAAACCCCCTAAATGTTACAGTCTAGATGGGCAATCTTCACCCTTTTTTATTATGCTTTAGGTTCAAACTAACTATAATTCCATGTCATATACACACTTCTATTTATTCAGATTCTGCTTTTCTCTCTAACATTGTAAGGGTAGCAATGTGTGAATCTAGTGGTATTTATGTTAGGGGGCTAAAGGTTGGGAACCACTGGTGTATGGAGTGATTTGTTGGGCCTGTTCCTTCAAAGTGTAATAGAGTTTTTGCCAAAGCAAATGACGTAAATCCTCATAATAGGGATGGACCAAAGTGAGATAATAATAATAATAATAATAATAGTAATAATAATACTATAGCAGTTGATATTATATCATAATTGTCACATAAATAACCCATTTATTAACTTGTGCCTTGTTTTCAAGATTATACTTATTATTTTGTTTTCATTCCTTATATTACACTATGTTTTTAAATTACCCGACAGATATTTACTACACTGTTTCATACCTACGACGTTCCAAATGCTCGAACAGGAAAAGTTATGGTTTGAAATAAAAATATGTGGTTTATCTTGCATTGCATAAATTCATACAATAGACAGTTAAAGACGCTACAAACCTATAAAACATATATTACACATATTACAGTGGCTACTAACATTTTTGAGAATCTTTGGATAAATGAAAAAGTTATTAGGAAGGAAAGAGCTAACTGGGGCATATGTGATTCTTTGCTCCATTAATCTAACTGCACGGTATAGTTACCAACACAATTTATTCGGGGGGTTTATAGATATATACAGTGTAGAAATGCATAGCATTACACATAATCAGGTGTGAATTCTATCCAATCATTTTTACCCACTAACTAACTAACTAACTAGACTGCAGAGGTCCCATGTCCATAACGCCCACGAGAGCAATCCCCACAGTGGCCTACAGACCACTCATGCATGAGGTATTCAAGTCTGAAGCTTGTGCTCTGGGTTCTGCAGTAGTTTATATTCAGGGTTTGTTCACACACACGAGCTGGGAAATCAGGTCAAAATGAATTTAAAACTAACATGTGCTTTAGGTGTGTTTTAGTGATGCCTTTATTGTGTTTTCCATTCACTTTTACCAATACAGTCTATTGTAATGATAACATGCATGGCATGTGTGTTCCTACATTTTAAATTTAGCGCTACAGGGAGAGATGTACTAAGCCTTGGAGAGAGATAAAGTGGAGAGATAAAGTACCAGTCAATCGGCTCCTAACTGTAATTTTTCAAACACAGCCTGTAGCATGGCAGTCAGGAGCTGATTGGCTGATACTTTATCTATCTCCCTTTTATCACTCTCCAAGGCTTAGAACAAGTCATCTACAATGTTAGAATGTTGGAACAAGCCCATAAAAAAAAATTCATCCTATTTATAACATATTGTGCTAGCATATGAAAATCTCATTATAAGTAGATAGTAGATGAACCCTGAAGCTCAAAGCTGTGAGCATGGGAGATATCAATGAATTGAAGGCTCTGGCAGGGGTGGGATTCTCCCTGCACAAGTGAAATGACAGTGGACCTGATTCAGAGATGGACGGAATTGCAAATTTGCAAAGCCGTCCTTCTAAAATGTAAAGCAGCAGGAGGTCTCTGTAGGTAACAGACACTTCCTTGCTGCATCTGTGATCCCAGCACTGTGACCGAGGTTGCAACCTTGGATCACCATTGCAACCATCGGTCGCGATGGTTGCCTGTTTTGCCAGGCTGTGGTAGCTGAAGCTTACCACAGGCCTGACTGGGTCCTGGCAGCTTGCGAGGCCAGGAAATCTGTGTCCACTGACGCAGACCCTGACCTCGTCCCTCCTGGAAAAAGGGGGCGAGAGGTCCCTATTTCCGTGAACGGTGACCAAGAATGCCCCTGATCCGCATCCCAAAAGCTGATGTCTGTCAATCAGGCTGCAATTGGGAGGCACTGCGAGTGGACTTATAGATGGAGGGCTACATTTCCTGCACATGTGCAGTCCCCTAACAATCGGAGATGTGCGCCAACCATCAGATTACCATATATCTCTGAATCAGACACACTGATTTTAGATACGTGAATAAAGTTTTAACTAATAAACAAATTTTTATTGCAAACTACTAAATTCCTTTTTGAGCTCTACTGTTACTGGCAATTACATTTCTGCCGCTCAGTTTGAACAAATAATTGCAAAGTAAACATTTATCAACATAATAATATAAGTTTTATTTATTCCTATAGATAAATGCATTGATTTTTTGGTGCCATTAGTGATCATTTCACTGGCTTTTCTAATATCGTTGACTATTAACATTGTGCACTGTATCATGAAACATAGAAAAGGTAAGTGCTACAATAAATACATTCATAGACAATTATTTTTACATGTAAAACAATCTGATTTGTAAAATATTGTGTGATAATGTATTAAGTACTGTATTGTCAGCTTATCGACTAATATACACTATTGATTTTAAACTGAAGAGAGATTTTCAAACAATTGTATATGTGTCATTTGTTTGAAATTATGGATTTGTGAGGTTAGGATCAATCTAATTTAATAAGGGAACATACAATATAGCTGTACATAAAAATACCTCAATCCACACACATGTAACATAATACAGCACATTGATATTATATACCTTTATATTGTGAGTTTCGGATGCTGCCTGGATGTCGCCAGTCACTATGGCAACAGTGACTCTGTTAAACTGCTAGATACAGAATTTTAACTGTGTGAGCATTATAACTTTAAAAATGCTCCTAAGCCGGCATATTTTAAGTTATAATGTCTGCACAGTTAAAATGCTGTAAGTATGATTTTAAACTTGTCGGTATCCTGGAGTCAACTTTCTCGTGTCCACAGAGTCACTGTCGACATAGTAACTTTAGACAAGTTATACCAAACCCTGATAGTTTGTTACTGAAAATATTACCCCATTAGTAAATTTACACAAGTCACTTGGGAGCTACTTCCAGTGTATTATATAAAATACTACAGGTTATAGAATGCTGTTAGTTTGTATGGCAATTTCTGATAAAGTGAAAGGATAATTATACCTAAATTACATGGGGTCAATACAATGAAGTACCAAAAGTCATGGGATAGCAGTATGTAAAGGTAATGGTAGGTGGCTTCACTGTATTGTGATGTCTTGGAAATGCCCAGACTCGCATCAGTTGTAATCTGACATCTTGGGAGTCAGTTTGAACTAGAGCTGTGCACCGACCCTCATGTTTTGGTTTTGGACCCGGATTCATCTTTGTGTTATGGTTTTGCAAAACCAAACTTTATGTTTTAAAAAAAAACAATTAAATAGAGCTAAAATTACATAATTTTGACCTGTTAGCTTGCAATTTAAAACCCGAGTTCTATTTTTAAAACCCAAGTACCGAACCGCGGGAAAATCCTAATTGGGACTCAGTTCGGTTTGGTACCCCAAAGTGATTCCGACCTTGGACTCAAACTCGGAACCCCTAAATTCGGTTATTATTGGTGCTCTGAGAATCGGACCTGCACATCCATAGTTTGAACATTGGCTAGGCTGCTCATGGCAAAGTGACGTGAATTTTTGGAGTTTGAACAGGGCATGATAGTCGGTGCCCGATGGTTGGGACATTCCATTTCTGAAGTTTTGCGGACATTCAGCATCCCTCGATGTACGATGTCACGTGTGTACTGGGAATACCTCATGAAAGGCATTACCACCCACTGTGGACAGTGCGACCACAAGTGCTTAATAATCATGACCAGCGGCATCTGGCCAGAATTGTCTGTGGTAACAGACTAGCATCACTGACTCAAATGACATCCACATTCAATACAGGAGATACCAGATGCATATCCAGCAGTTCTTCAGCTTCCATGGGATATGGGAGCAGAAGACCCACCAAAGTGTCTCTGTTAACACTACAACACCAGACACACCGCCTCACCTGGGCTTGTGATGTCGCTAATTGGAACCTGGAGGATTGGCAACATGTGGCGTAGTCCGATGAGTCATGGTTTCAGTTGTTTAAGGCTTATGGATGGGTTCAGGTGTGGTGCTATCCAATGACTTTTGGCACTTCAGTGTATAAGAGACAGTGGAGAATACATGTCCCTTTTAGTCTAATTGCTGTTGATTTATTCTGTCAGTAATGTAATTTATCATTTGAGAATAAGGGATATATTTACTAAATGGCGGTATTGCAATTTTGTTTTTTTTAAGAACAATAAGTAAAACAGGTAATCACATAAAAAAAATACAGAGAATACAACTGTAACACAAATCATAACAATTGGTCAGTGAATCAGGACCAGTTACTGTTTAAAGTTTTATGTGCGGAGTGTGTGAGGCGGGAAGTAGAGACAAAAGAGAGAGGAGGGAGGGGACTAGTCATTACGTGTGAATTGGAGCTTCAGACAAGGAAATCAAAGTCAATGGTGCAGAGGGGAGAATTAGGGTGGGGCGTTACTTGTAGTGATGGGAGTATGAGAATATGGTAGGAGGAAGTGAGAACCGATTAACAATACAGACAGAGGGCCTGATTCAGAGCCGGATGCTCTGAAAGAGTGCTCGCTCTGAATCAGGGTCGTTTTTTATTTTTATTTTTGGAGCGGCCTCCTGGCCGCTCGCATAGCTGTTGGTGACCATCCACAGCTATAGCGAGCGACCATGATGATGGTTGCGATGGTCAAGACCATCGCGACTATCGGGCTTGCGACGAGACCCTTGTGGTAGGGTCTCGTTCATCGCAAGCCCCAGAGAGCTTTCGGCTCTAACAGAGCCAGAAGCTCTCCACTGACATCACTTGTGATGTCAGTGGGGCCGCCCGCAAACGGCAAGCGTTCCCTTGGGAACGCCTACATTTGGGCAGCCACCCCCCCAGCCTGCCCACCAAACGGGGCGAGCTGTCACTCAACATCGACACCTCGCCCCCTTTGGTGCGAGACCCAGAGCGGCGGATTCCCCATCGCTAGCTGGGTCTCGCGCATGCGCAAGATGGAGCCGGCTCCATTGTGCGCATGCGCTGTGGGCCACCATTGACCTGGTTGCGAGCGCTCAGCGCTTGCGACCAAGTCTGAATCAGGCCCAGAGTGCCCAGATATGGTGGAATTATCATAATGCAGATAAAAGGGGGGGATGCAGATGCACGCTCTAAGCACTAAGAGGGGAATACAATATGAAACGTAAACTTTGCTGTCAAAGTTTACGTTTCATATCGGAGCTTTTACCTGGGATAAAGTATCGGGCGTGCGCCCGCTTATCCCTGTATTCAATATGAAACTAATGAAAACGGGAGCCTGCGAAGTGGGATTTGCGTAAAGTTACAAAATTTTCCTTAAAACAATTGTAGGACCCCCCCTAAAGTTGTAAAAACATGGGGGTTCACTATGGGTACCCCCGTTTTAGCCTGTAAATGAAAGTCAGGGATTTAAATAGCCGCAGCAGGTGTTTTTTTCCCGACATTGAAGAAGTGTTGCAGAAGAGCACTTAGGTTATTTTTTTCATTTTTTTAAGTGGTCCCATCAAATTTGGGGTACATGAAAATGGGTACTAGCATATTTTGATGTCCCTAAAGTAAGTTTTTAAAAATTCTGCATTTGTGCACCTGCAGCTATAAATCTATTCTAGAAAGCACCTGCCGCATACTTGCAGAATAGCCCTGAACCTATTTCCCTATTATGAAACAATTTTTTCCCATTTTTTTTTACCCCAATTTTTTAAATAATTTTTTGGGGTGTCCCTATTTTTTTTTTTTACTTTTTTTGACACAGTTATCTTTTAAATGTCGTTCCCAGGGGTGCAGGCTATTTTTTTTAAGCCTGCACCCCTAAACCCCAATTCTGCACTTTTTTTCGAAACCTATTCAGTGGTGAAAAGTTATCCCCATTTTTTTTCAAAGACTTTTCGAACCTGCGAAAAGTCTTTGAAATTGAATACAGTGTAAAACTAAAACCTGCGATAATGACGTCATAGGTGCGATATTAACGCAAAAAACTGAGTTTTCACTCCATATTGAATTCCCCTATAAGAATACTAAATATCAAAATACATATAATAAACTAATAATTAACATGGTTTTCTATTGAGGTTCTTAGTAGATGTTTGCCCACCTAGCATGTCACGGTGACCTCATCAGGTGGGTCCCTAACACCCCTAATACTGACACATTGTATAAATTTATCTAGGACTTACCTGTAATAGCGCTAGGACTTACCTGTGATTATCTAGGACTATTACCTGTAATAGTGTGTACTGCACACAGGACCCATACTAATTAAAATCACCTGGGGCAGGTATGTGATCATTATCTTTTCCATGTGTGCAATATACAAGATAAAGGATTTCAGCTAAGAAGCACAGGGAGGGCTACTCCACTTCCTGGATTTCTCCACAAGTCTGTGGGGAGCAGCCAAATTATGGGAGGTCCCTTTTTTTCCCCAATAGACAATTGCCCCTGGGAGGGGGTAGCAGAGGAGGAAGAACCACGGATCCTTTTGTAAGGATCACATATTTTTAAGGATTCAACCACCTTCTTCCCTCCCTGCAGCTGGAGGCTGGAGCTCACCACTAGCTCCACCTTCCGGCTCCCGTAGTGGGTGTACGGAGAGACGTCATGACGTAGCCCCCACAGTGTCAAGCTCGACAAGCTGTCAAATGTGGTGGCGCAGGAGCAGGGATTCAGGTAAGCCCAGTGTTGTGTGTGCGTGTCATTATATGTAAGGGGCACTAATACTATGGGCATTGTATGAGGGGCACTGCTACTGTGGGCATTACGTGTAAGGGGCACTACTACTGTGGTCATTGTATAAGGAGCAATACTCCTGTGGGCATTGTATAAGGGGCACTACTACTGTAGGCATTGTGAGTAAGGGGCACTACTACTGTGGGCATTGCATATAGGGCACTACTACTGTGGGCATTGAGTGTAAGGGGCACTACTACTGTGGGCATTGAGTGTAGAAGGGGCAGTGCTGTTGGCATTATGTATAAGGGGCACTACTGTGTGTCATAACATGAATAAGAAACACTACTGTGTGTCATAACATGAATAAGGGACACTACTATGTGGTCTAATGTGAATCAGGGGCACTATGTGAAGTGTAATGTGAATAAGATTGTGTTATTGTGTGGCATCATTTGAATTCGGGGACTATTGTGCCTCTTTCTTGTGAGACCATGCCCCTTTCTTTCTATGCACGCCTTCGGCACGCGCTGTCCCTTTATAAAGTTTGCAGGTGGGCGCCGATCACCCTAGCACTGCTTGGGAGGAGAATTAATCCTTAGTCTTCTATTCTTTTCCTTCTGTAAGGAAAAGCATTCTTCTTCCTACACTAAGGGGTATATTTACTAAGAATCGAGTCTGATCGAGTTTTTTTTTTTTAACTCAATTTGCATGGCCAAAACTCAGTTGATTTGATGCTTCTGAAACTCGCAAATTTACAAAGAAGTGAGTTTAGCTCAGAGCGAGTTGGCCGATGGTGAAGCAGATCGAGATATCTCCCCCGAGTAGCAAGTTTAGATGAGATTACTCACCCGAGATAGCAGCGTTTTCTCTCTGCCAAACTCTCCTGAACAACGAGCCTGCACATATCAGTGAGATATGTGAAGGCGGCTTGTGTGGTCTACATGTTAAAAAAAAGGTTAATTTTTTGTAAAAAAACCCAAAAAACGTAGGGTCCCCCCCAAAAAGCATAACCAGCCCCAGGATGCTTAAGCCAGCCCTGGTTCCTAAAAATATGGGGGAAAAATCAATAGGGTCCCCCCATATTTTAGGAACCAGCACTGGTTTTAAAAATAGGGGGAAAAGAATTGTGTAGAGGTCCCCCTATATTTAAAACCAGCACCGGACTGAAATCCATCTGGGTTGTAATGTCACAGACAGGGGACCCTATCACCGGGTCTCCCCAGCCAAAGCATTCACACCCCAAACCGGTCAGCCCAAGCCTGGGATCTCAGGGGAAGTGGGGACCCCAATAAAGCGGTCCCTCCTCTCCCAAGCACACCAGGCTTAGTTGAAACCTGGGGCTCTTCCCCGCATCCCTCCCACACACACAGAAAGTACAATTTTTTTACATACACCTACCTCACTCACACATACTTACCTACTGCAAGTGTTGTTACATATACCAATACTTCGCGAACAGAGCCGGATTATAGGCAAGGTGGACAGGGCAGTCGTTCAAGGGCCCCCACACTCAGCAAACATTGTCCTGAACTGGGCCACTCTGGACTCTCCCTGTCCTGGCTCCTGGCAGCATCACAGTCTGTCACTCAACGGGTGGGCATAGCATGGCATTAACACTTTAGAAAAGTTTTATATGCAAAAACAAACACAAATCACACTGATCTATTTGAAACGTCTAATTAGCTGCGAGTTTGCAACAATTACACCAGAGATTGTAATCTTGATTCTTAGTCAATTTCTGAGCTGTATCTTTTTCATGAAAAGTACTTCTGAGTTTGGCCGTTGGTGAGTTTAATCGAGTTTGCAGTGAAAAATTAGAAATCTCTCCCAAACTCCTCCAAGTTTGTCTTTAGTAAATTTGTGAGATGAAAAAATGCCTAAACTCACCTGAGATTTCAATCTCGACCAAAATGTACCCCTCAGGATCCATTTCTTCATACTACAATTGGCACACAATCCATTTAGTGAACTAAAAAAATAGTGAACATACATACACTAATTGCAGTATGTGGCATTTTAATAGACATAGGGCATCTTGAAAATGATAATGGCACCATCGTAAACATTTGCTTCTGTCTTCATGTGTCATTCATATGTACAGAGCATGAATTGTATCTAAAGGGTAAAGAGAATTTTCAAATTCAGAAAATAATATTCAAATATTTTCTTATTTGATAAAATAATAAAACAAATTAGCAACAACATTGGAATCTTTAATAGATCCAAAATTCTCTATAAATTATCATTGTAATAATTTAACAGCTGTCTTCTTTTCATTAATATAGAGAAAGAAATGAAATATTACAGCCCGTGCAGGATAAGGTTTGTATTATATTTATATTATTATAATTTTGCTATTAAATGTTTTTAACCTGCTTAAAATATGTTATGATCCACAACTATATACAGGAATAAAATACAGAATATATTAGATTATGCTTAGCAAACACTGTTGTGTACAGTACAATGGGAGATGTGGTGATATTCTGTTGGTGCTTCAGGGAAAGGGGACCAACTGCCGTGGAATGCAACCTTGGTTCCACCCATTGGGAATCGAAATATAGTCAATAACATGAATTGTGGTGTATTCAAAAAGGGCGCTAGTAGTTGTGATGGGTGTGGAGCGGTATACAGTAAGATGTGGGGATAAGGAATGAAATTCCATTTTGTAGTACGTCTTTGAGCTTTAAGGCAATTTAGGAATATGAAATGACATAAAAACACATATATACTCATAATGCAGTACTATCTGAAATTGATAATAGAAATGAGTATAAGGAATAGACTTCTCTTAGGTAGTGCGTAGTTCGGCTTCAGTATACTTCAGGTATATGAAAAGACATAAAAACTCACAATCTGGTATTGTGATACTGTATGATATAAATAGCTTAAACCCAGGGCCGGATCAAGGCAAACATGGGCCTGGAGCTGAAAATGTTCAAGGGCCCATACTGAGAAGGGGAGGAACTGTTATCGGTGCTGTGTGGGTGTGGTCAGAGTCACCATGGTGTGTACACCCCCTACACTATGAACACAATGTCTCCCTAACTACATAGAAATAGAAAAATTGCATTTTTTTTTTTTGTGGTGGGATCGGGAGGGACTAGAAAAACTATTTAAATACTTAAAATTTATGGCCAGTTAGGCACCTGGTAATCATGCTGTCATGTTGATGGGCATATTTTTATGTGGAGGCCTGGAGCTATAGCTCCATCCGCCCCATTGTTAATCTGGCCCTGCTTAAACCAATGTACTTGTCATCTTTACTATGCAATCATACACATGATAGTGATAAAATATAAAATACCAAGGTATTTATTAAAGCTAAAACATAAAATATCTTAATAAGAAATAGATAACAATGAATGAAAGTACAACATAGTTCCAATTTGGGATTGTTACCAGAAAGGTGAGTCAAATGGGTGTGTAGTATAAAATCTGAGGTTCAGATTCTCAAGCCTCTGTTCTGGACATCACTTAGTCAGGGTATTTTTCTTTTTGCTTAGTGGTCCAAGGAGATTAAGCCACCAACACGTTTCGGAACTGTCTCTTTCTCAGGGCAGGCAACTGTTCAGTTACACAGTTACATGCTGTTTTTTGCTTAATCTCCACTCAAAATCAGGCCCACACTGTCACGGCTGGCTCAGGAGGAACTCTTACTGAGGAGCTGAAAGCTGAGCTCCCGGGTTGTGGATGGAATCGGAGACAAGGGGCCTGGATGTATGTCCTCCTCATCCACAAGTAGTGGATGCTGACAAGACCTGACAAAAGACACGGAGTCTAACCTGCTGGGAGGTGTTTACCAGTGACCCCTCCAAGCGGGATATGGGTGACACCAATGAGGCCCAGGAGAGTGTACTTCTGAAAAAAGCACTAGTGAGGATTCTGTACTTGTATGTTGTACTGAGTACGCAGGCAAGATATTAGACACACCGCTGGCACAGGAGAGTGACACTGTAGTTGTACTCGAGTGTGGGCAAGGTATCCAGATGCACTGCTGGCATAGGAGAGTGACACTGTAATTGTACTTGGATGTTGTACTGAGTACGCAGGCAAGGTCTCCAGATGCACCGCTGGCACAGGAGAGTGAGAATGTGGTTGTACTCGGATGTTTTACTGAGTATGTGGGCAAGGTATTAGATGCACTGCTGGAACAGGAGAATGACAAGAAATGACTCTAGAGCAGAAAAGCAATGGAACCTGGAATGTAGTGATGGCAAGCAAACACTAGTAGTAATGAAGTTGTACAGGCAACTTTGTGTTGTCTGGAGCCCAGTAATATACCTTAAGGTAGCAGTCCATTGTGGGGCAGCGTCAGCTGACAACGACAATGCTTCCATTGGACAAAGGGTCAGTTAGGTGATGAAGACTGTCATGGCTGTGCCCATGATGGCAACCTCTGTAACCAAGTCATGGAGCAGCACATGGATGTCCAAGTGCACCTAAGGCATAATCCTCAACGTGTCACTCGCCGCTGCACCTGACATCTGACCAATCGAGAAGTCTGGGGAGGTCGGTGCTGTGGTGAGTACCAGACGATCCTAGGTCGAAACCTGACAGTACCCCCCCTTTTCAGGGTGGACTCCGGACACCCTCAAGGTTTATCAGGAATTTTTTTGTGAAACCTTCAAACCAGTAGATGAGCATGAACGTCAGAGGCTCTATTCCAAGCTTGTTCTTCCGGTCCATACCCCTTCCAGTCAATAAGATATTGTAAACAATTTGATCGATGTTGAGAATCAAGGATTCTCTCAGTCTCAAACTCGATATCCCGTTGAGTCTGAACTTGAGGTATGTTGGGTGAAGAATGTTGAAATTGATTAAAAATCAAAGAACATAACAGAGAGATATAGAAGGTATTGGAGATCTATAGCTGAGGCGGAAGTTTTAATTTATAGACCACAGGGTTAATCACTTTGAGAATGTGGTAGGGTCCAATGAAAAGTGGAGCAAACTTCATGCTTGCCTCTTTTAAACGAATGTTCTTAGATGATAACCATAACCTATCTCTGACTTTCAGAAGGATGACAGCGAGACGTTTTCGATCAGCAAAATTTTTTGTAGTTACGAAAGGCTTCAAAGAACAATTAATATTTTTCCATATATCCACAAATGAACCTACCAGGATAGTTACAGCTGGAATTTCCATTGACGGTAATTCTTGAAAATCAGTCACTCGTGGATGTCTACCATAGACTGCAAAAAATGGAGTGGAATTAGAAGAATGACACCTGAAGTTATGAGAAAACTCCGCCCAGGGCCAAAAATGTACCCAGTCATTCTGTGAAGAAGATACAAAAAGTCTAATAAATGTTTCCAGCTCTTGATTCACCCTCTCTGTTTGACCATTTGTTTGCAGGTGATAGGTAGAAGAGAATTTTAATTTAATCCCGCAGGAAGCACACAGTACTCTACAAAACTTTGCAACAAATTGTACCCCTCGATCAGACACTATCTCTTTGGGCAAACAATGCAGCCTGAAGATGTCCTGGATGAATATTTTCACCAAATGTAGAGCAGAAGGAAGACCAACTAGGGAAACAAAATGGGCCATCTTTGAAAATCGATCCATGACCACCCTAATGGTGTTATGTCCTTTGGATGGTGGTAGTTATAAAATCCATGGAAAGATGAGTCCATGGAGCATTTGGAACAGGCAAAGGACGTAACGGGCCAACGACTTTAGTAGCGAGTGACTTTATGTTGAGCACACAGGACATAATGAAATCTCGAACGTCTTTCTTCATGGTAGGCCACCAGTAAGATCGCTGCAAGAATTTGAAAGTCTTAAGAATGCCTGAATGGCCAGTGAAAAGGGAGGCATGGACCCATGTCAATACATATTTAAGCATTTTTGGAGCAACAAAAATTCTGCCTGGGGAGACTTGAGTTGGGTGGGTGCAAAGATGAGAGGGTCCAGGATTGGGTGAACTTGAGGTTGATCCTCTTCCTCTTGTGCAGACAAGGGAGCTTGAGACAGAGCATCAGCTTTCTAGTTCAGGACTCCAGGGCGCAACTGAAGCTTGAAGTCGAATCTAGAAAAAAAGAGGAACAAGCTTATCTGGCGTTTAATCAATGAGCAGTTTGGAGATATACTAGATTTCTATGATCTGTGATAATGGTGATGGGGAATTTTGCATCCTACAAAAGGTGTCTCCACTCCTCCAGTGCCATGCGCAAAGTTAAGTAACTCCTGGTCACGGTTGGCATAATTTTTTCTCAGCCGGAGAAAATTTTCGCGATAACAATCCACATGGGTGAGTTTTCCCATCTTCAGCAGTATGAGACAGCACAGCTCCCACCCCCACCAAAGAGGCATCAACTTCCAAAATGAAGGGTTTTTCGATTTGTGGTTGGCAAAGAATTGGGGCCATAGAGAATGCTGTTTTTAGACTTTGAAATGCCATGATTGGCGAAGAGGGCCAGTGGGAAGGATTGGCTTTCTTTTTGGTGAGGGCCCTGATGGGAGCAACCAGAGTGGAGAAGTTTGAAATAAATATTTGATAATAGTTAGAAAACTCTAAGAATTGCTGGGTAGTTTTCAGGGAGGTCAGTTGAGGCCAGTCCCGGATGGCACTCAGTTTATCCGGATCCATCTGTAGAGAATTTCCAGAGATGATGTGCCCCAGGAATGGCACAGAGGACTGCTTGAAGAGACATTTGGAGATCTTCCCATATAGACAGTGATCACAAAGATGGGATAAAACCTCTCTGATATGAAATCGATGAGACTACAGATTCTCAGAAAAAATTAATATGTCATCTAGATAGACCACAACAAACTTGTAGAGGACGTCCTTGAAAATTTTGTTAACATAACCTTGGAACCCTGCTGGTGTGTTACATAACCCAAAAGACATTACCAAGTACTCAAAGTGGCCATCTTGGGTGTTGAACGTGGTTTTCCACTCATCCCTCGTCTTGATGCGAATCAAGTTGTAGGCCCCACAGAGATCCAATTTTGTGAAAAAGTGAGCCCACGAACCTTGTCAAAAAGTTCAGAGATGAGTGGCAGAGTGTATCAGTTTTTGATGGTAATTATATTGAGTCCATAATCTACGCAGGGTCTGAGCCCCCATCTTTCTTTTCGACAAAAAAGAATCCAGCCCCAGCAGGAGAAGAGGACGGTCTGATAAACCCCTTGGCTAGGTTTTCTTTAATGTAATCAGACATGGCTGCTGTTTACAGAACCGAAGAGGGTAAATTTGGCCACATGGTGGCATTTTCCCAGGAATGAGATCAATGCCACAATCCCAAGAATGATGAGGAGGTAATTTGTCCACAGCCTGTTCATTAAAAACATCAGCAAAATCCTGATATGGTTCCAGCAGACAGGGATCTGGGAAAACTTTCAATTGATCGGGAGTAGGAGACTTAAGAGAAGGTCTGCTAGAAACTTGATGGAAGCAGTCGGGACAGACATTGATGGAAACAACTCAGACCCCAAGCAAGGATTTGCATAGTAGACCAATTCAGCATAGGATTGTGGACCTCATTCAGAGTCGGTCATTGCGGCCACATGGTCGTACGCCACCGATGTTCGCTGAACTGCGCATGCGTAAACTTCGCAATGCGCGTGCGCAAACTAGCTGCTATGATCAGAAATTTCTCTCTCCTTGAACACAGCAAGGTTGGTAGTTTGAGTGACAGAATGAGGCATTTGTGGGTGGTAACAGGGGAAGGTGCTTGAAAACGGGAGAGTGGAGATCCGAACGCAGGTGTGCCTAATTATGCGAACGGCGTTTTATGGGAGTGCATAATTAACAAAGTAGTGTCATGGCACACGTGACATGGGTGGTTTGTACACTGACCTAATCGTAGTGCTTAAGAGAGGGTATGGTCAACCTTAAGCTCTACGACCAGTTTCGATGGTTCCAGATGGTCTCGATTAATCCTTATATGCCCGGAGATGACGTGTACTGCGTACGAGAAGGGGGCGTATTTTTTGTCTTCCGGCCGCTTCCTCCTGTTGGTCGGCCAGCTAACGATCCGATCTTAAGGACGCAACATGCGAGTGCATCATTTGCATATCCGGCCCCTTTTCCCGTACGACCGTGCGGCCGCAACGACCGACTCTGAATGAGGTCCTGTGTCTTTTAAGCCAAGGCAGATGTAAGACCAGTTTGTATAAGGTTTTAGGTAGAACTAGGAATTAGAATCTCCCAGAATGACATTGCAGTTTACCCCTAGAGAGCTAGTTTGCTTGGTAGTGGAGTGACTGGTATACCCAGGGTATGTGCCAAGGACTCTGAAATAAAATTCCCGGTGGCTCCAGAATCGATGAAGTCTTTCAAATCTTTTATCCTTGACTTGCAGGAAAGGGACACCGATAAGAGACTATCCATCAAATGGGATGGCTTGATCAATACCCTCAATTGGACGCTCCAAGAACCAGTTAGGTTCTCGTGTTTCCCGCAAGAAAGGGACAATTTTTGAGAATATGGTCCGGAGTTGCACAGTAAAGGCAGAGCTTGTTCTGGAATCAATGGGTTCACTCAGCCGTGGTTAGCCAAGATTTTTTAACCTGCTAAGGTTCTTCTTTACTCATTGATGGAGAAGAAGAACATGCATCCAGTAACAATCAATCCTGAAATCTATCCTCACGCTCTCTACTAGCCAACCACTGTCTGTGGCATAAATCAATCTTTATACACAGAGAGATTATTTTGCAGAAGGACTCTGGAAGATCCCGAAAGGCTAACTCATCTTTCATCTTCTCGGAAAGTACATGTAAAAAGACAGCCTTGAGGGCCTCTTCATTCCATTTTAGTTCTGTAGAAATTGTTTGAAATTGGACTGCGTACTATCTCACGGTACGGGTCCATGTCAGACTCGAAGGAGATCAGTGGAGGCCAAGGCAGTGCGGCAAAGCTCGTCAAAGATTCTTTTGAAGGGAGAAATAACATTTTCAGAGTTGGGCACTTGAGGATCTGCTCATTCCCATAATGGGAGGACCCAATACAAGAAGGTTCCAGTCAGCAGTGGACGTACAGACGTACGGAAGTTCTCTGGCAGGCATTCAAACTGAATTTCACATTGATTGATGAAACCTCGGCATTGTCTTGGGTTTCCATTAAAGCATTCAGGGGATGCCAATTGAAGACAAGACTTTTGAATCACTGGAACTGGAGGATGAACTGGAGGATTTGAAGGATCGTAGCCAAGGTTGACTGGATGGAAAGTAGTTGCCCAGAGAGCTCTTGTAGATATTGGGCAACCTGATGTTGCACTGCCTCCTGATTATCCATGTGAGAGGCGAGGTCTTGCAATGCTCCTGCTCCCTGGGATGCTGAAGCTTCCATTTGGGCCTGTACAAACTGTCACAGCTGGTTCAGGAGAATCTCTTACTGAGAAGCTGCAAGCTGAGGTCTCGGGTTGTGGAAGCAATTAGAGGTGAGGGGCCTGGATGAATGTCCTTCTTATCCACAAGTATCGGATGTTGACGAGACCTGACCAAAGGCGTGGAGTCTAACCTGCTGAGAGGTGTTCACCAGTGACCCCTCCAAGTGGGATATGGGTTTAAGCTACACCCAGTAAGAAGGTCGCGACCCATTGGTCAGGTATCTGATACAGATGGGAAATGGAGGGAGATAACACTGATGAAGCCCAGGAGAGTGTACTTCTGAAAGAAGCACTAGTAAGGATTCTGTACTTGGATGTTTTACTGAGTACACGGGCAAGGTATTAGATGCACCGCTGGCGCAGGAAAGTGACACTGTAGTTCTACTCGAATGTGGTACTAAGTATGTGGGCAAGGTATCCAGATGCACCGCTGGCACAGGAGAGTGACACTGTAATTGTACTTGGATGTTGTACTGAGTATGTGGGCAAGGTATCCAGATGCACCACTGGCACAGGAGGTGTGACACTACAGTTGTACTTGGATGTTGTACTGAGTATGTGGGCAAGGTCTCCAGATGCACCACTGGCACAGGAGGTGTGACACTACAGTTGTACTTGGATGTTGTACTGAGTATGCGGGCAAGGTATTAGAAGCACTACTGGCACAGGAGAATGACAAGGAATGACTAGAGAGCAGAAAGCAAGGGAACCTGTAACGAAGTGACGGCAAGCAAACAACTAGTTACTAGTAGTAACAACGTTGTACAGGCAACTTCCTGTTGTCCAGAGCCCAGTAATATATCCTAAGGTAGCAGTCCATTGGAGGGCAGCGTCAGCTGATAATGACTATGCTTCCATTGGATGAAGGGTCAGTCAGGTGATGAAGACTGTCATGGCTGTGCCCATGATGGCAACCTCGGTAACAAAGTCACAGAGCAGCACATGGATGTCCAAGTGCACCTAAGGCATAATCCTCAGCTCATCACTCGCCGCCGCACCTGACGTCTGACCACTCGAGAAGTCAGGGGAAGTCGGCGCTGTGGTGAGTAACGGCCAATCATAGGCCAAAACCTGACACACACTAAGAAAAATATCCTCTGCACAAGTTCATATTAAAGAAGCTATACACACTGATCTCTTTGTATAACTGCATTTAATTAACAAGAAATATTATTGCTATAGGACTTAGGGGCCTATTCATGATGTCAATAATCAAGGTCCGATAATTAACACACTGACTCGCCGTGGACACCAGAGCAATTCATCATTACACCGTTGCTGAGACAGCTGATCCGAAAATCAACTGTCCCAGCGAGTGGCTTCACTGCTGTTTTCACTGCTCGCAAGAGCGGTGCGCATGCGTAACCTACATGTCACGCATGCGCACAAAATCACCCATGTCCTACAGAAGGAGGCGAAGGGATCTAAAAGGATCCCTCTTCGTGACCCGAGACTCCTTCCCATAGGGAAGAAGCGGGTAGCGGTAGCAAACGCATCTGAAGATGGCGAATGCTACTGCAATCAAGTTCCGAAAAAATTATATTTTCGGAGCTTGATGAATTCTGTCGCCATACTAGTGTATGGGAACAACAGGCCATTTACGTAAGAGGAAGGTACTGTAAGCAGGAGATATCTGTGATATCTTCTTCTTTACTTTCTTGATGAATGGCCCTAACACTTAATTTTTACAATTGCAGGTGAAAATGTTCATTTTCACCTGCTTTTATAAAAATTAAGTGGTGATGAATAGGCCCCTTGATCACAAATAGTTTAATTGTAAAAAAGTTCAATATACAGTATATGTGACATGATTTACAACATGATATATTGGAGGTGACTTTGGTAATCAGCAGAAACTGCTTGTGCTAGCTATGTGCATAACTGTGTGAATAAGACGCATATGAAGGTAAAAAGTCACACAAAAAGACGCTCTGCGCTACCAAGTCACACCACAGCATGGCATGATTAGAAGGGCTGTTCAATGCACAAGGAGGCTAGATGTATGGGGACCCATCTGTATGGTATGCCATCACACCCTGTGGTTAACTGCAGATTCAGCACTCTCACACATATATATATAATTCCATAGACATGTTCCAATAAGGCTTCTTATAATAATATTATTATTATTATTATTATTTTTATTATTATTATTATTATTAATAATAATAATAATAATAATTTTATTTATATAGCGCTTTTCGCCTAAAGGACTCAAAGTGCTTTACATTTACAGTACAAAATACAAAATAAGCTTAAACAAGGGACATTAGTGAAATGCTTGGGTGAATAGGTGAGTCTTGAGTCTATTTTTGAAGGATTCTAGAGTGGAGGCTTCTCGAACTGTGCGGGGAAGTGAGTTCTAAAAGGTTGGAGCCACAAAACTGAAAGCTCGACCCCCAGACGAATTCCGTGAGATTCTAGGTACTGTTAATAGTCCTTCGTCAACGGATCGCAGTAATCGAGTGGGACAGTAAGGAATCAGAATCTGCTTCAGGTACCCTGGGCCACGGTCATGAAGGGCTTTGTAAGTTATTAATCCAATCTTGAAAGCAATTCGCCATCTGACAGGCATCCAGTGAAGGGAGTAGAGAATGGGTGTTATGTGGCTGGACCAGGGCTGGATGGTTAATAGCCTGGCAGCTGCATTTTGTACCATCTGCAAGCGATGTAATTCTTTTGCTGGGAGACCGAGGTAGAGGGCGTTGCAGTAGTCTAGATGATATAAATGCATGTATGACTTTAGGCAGATCTTCTGAGGGAATTAAGTGCTTGATTCTGGCTATGTTCCTCAGATGAAAGAATGAGGATTTGATTGTGGCTGATACCTGATGTTTAAGTGTCAAGCCACTATCCAGGCCAACACCAAGATTCCGCACATGTTTAGTGTTTTGTAATTCTGAACCCCCAAGCATAAGTCCTGTTGGTTGGCTATGCTGTAGCCCTGTCCTGTGACCTATCATAAGAACCTCTGTTTTATCAGGGTTCAGTCGCAGCCAACTGGCACTCTTCCACTCCTGAAGCTCAGCTAGGTAGCCATTTAGGGTTGTTATTGGGTCCTTTGTACCTGAAGCAAAGGACAGGTACAGTTGTGTATCATCTGCATAGCAGTGGTAGACCAGGCCATGACGTCTGATTATTTCACCCAATGGTAGCATGTATACTGCAAACAGCATGGGAGATAGTATAGAACCCTGTGGGACACCGCATGGAAGTGACACTGGTGATGAAGAGTTTACTCCAGAAGAAACTCTCTGTGACCTGCCAGTGAGAAATGATTTGAACCATCTAAAGACTGTGCCATCCAGTCCACAGAAATTCTTTAGGCGCTCAATTAAAATCCCATGGTCCACAGTATCAAATGCTGCTGAGAGATCCAGAAGGATTAAGATTGAACAATCACCTCTGTCTCTTGCCATCAGAAGATCATTAAGCACACATACCAGGGCTGTTTCAGTGCTATGTTTTCTCCTGAATCCTGACTGGAATGGATCATAAATATCATGGGTAGACAGGTGGGTTTCCAGTTGCATTGCCACCACTTTCTCAATGACCTTTCCTAGAAAAGGAAGCTTTGATACTGGTCTATAGTTGGTCATGCAGTCGGGGTCTAAATTAGGCTTTTTAAGAAGTGGTCTAACAATTGCTTCCTTTAGTGGTTCTGGAAAATGGCTGTTTGCAAAGAGCATTGAACTATTTTTGCAATTACAGGGCCAATAATGTCTATACACCCTATGAGAAGCTTGGTTGAGGCAGGGTCCAGACCACAGGTGGTGGTTCGCAACATTCTGATAATTTTAGCAATGTCTTTTACATCCATTATGTCAAAGCTGTTCCAGGGAGACAGGTGGCTTACCTTGGCAGGCTTGGTAGTTTGGCACTCCTTTGATGGCACTGTGGTGATTTCAGCCCGGATGGAGGATACTTTATCTGCAAAGAATTTTGCAAACTCATTTCTTAGATATGATCTGAAATTTCACAAAACCTACCGAATTTCTGCACTCAACTCAAAAAAGCAATGAAATTCTGATTATTATACCGTACAATTTGCAATACAGATATGGTATGTCATCATACCCTGTGGTTAACTGCAGATTCAGCACTGTCACAGAGTGAGATTGCTGTCATATATGGGACATATGTATCTCACCTTGACAACCCCTCCAGTGTTGTTGTCACTAGATGTAATACAGTATATATACCATACATACTGTACATGCAGCCACATTAAACCATTGCAGCTACAGGTTTAGCTGCAATGGTTTAATCTGACAATTACAAATATCTTTGTTAGAATTACATTGCTTCATACGCAGGAGCAAGTAGCTCCATGTGTTAAGGGGCATAGCATGGGCGCCAATGGAGGCTCAGTTTGTCGCTTGACCGTCACACATCAGTAAAATGTCACTTTCTAGCACTATGAGGGTTGTATGAGGCTGTGATCAGCTCTTAACGTTTAAAGATGCTGGTGCAGGTGATAAAGGGGTGGTGAGAAGCAATGAAGGATTGACCTCTAATGCCAGTTACTAGCTGAAAAATCTGCTCTTCTGCATACAGTACCTTTCCTCTGCTGCCTGAATCCTTGCCCTCTACTCTAGTAGGACATGTGGACCCATACCGTGCAATGCAATTGTGTTCAATATTGTAATCCATCCTTCCTGCACCTGACGATATATCATTTGTACAGCCGATGAACGATATATTGTCCAGACTGTCGGCAGGTGTGTATATATATGCATAGTTCACAGATATATTGCGTTGGCCATGCAACTTGGCAGATCTAATATATCTGAAAGATACAGTATATCATGCACATCTGGCTGTGTGCTCGGACGACCTACCTGCTAACCCAAATGCTGACTACAGGAGCCAGTAACAATGATGTCACAACTGGTTCCTGCAACCAGACATATTGTTCGTAGTGATTTTTATGTAGACATGTGTGGGGGATGCTGTTTTATACCAAGGGGGAGGGATTACTCTTTTATGCAGAAGGGAGGGCGACTGCTCTTTTATTCAAAGGGGAGAGGGAGTGCTCTTATTTAAAGCGGCGAGTGGAGAATGCTCTTATATACAGAGGTGAGGAGGGATGTTCTTTTATATAGAGGTAAGGGGTAGTTCTCTTTTATACAGGGGGAAGGGGAGTGGTGCTCTTTTGTCTAGAGTGGAGAGAGGTTTTTTTTTTATACAGAGGAATGAGGGGAGTGCTTTTATATAGAGGGGTGGGAAATGCTTTTTTATAGAGAGGTGGGGGAATGTTCTTTCATACAGAGGGGTGAGGGGAATTCTCTTTTATACAAAGGGGTGGGGTCGGGGAGTGCTCTTTTATGCAATGGGTGGGGGGGAATGCTCTTTTATACAGAAGGGTGGAGGGAATTCTCTTTTATACAGAGGGGTCCGGGAGTGCTCTTTTATGCAATGGGGTGGGGGGAATGCTCTTTTATACAGAGGGGTGGGGGGAGTGATCTTTTATACAGAGGGGTGGGGGCATGCTCTTTTATACAGAGAGGTGGGGGGAATGCTCTTTTATACAGAGGGGTGGAGGAGTGCTCTTTTATACAGAGGGGTGGGGGAGTGCTCTTTTATACAGAGGGGTGGAGGAGTCCTCTTTTAAACAGAGGGGCGGGGGGAGTGCTCTTTTATACAGAGGGATGGGAGGAGTTCTCTTGCATACAGAGGGGTGGAGGGAATGCTCTTTTATACAGAGGGGTGGGGGGAGTACTCTTTTATACAGAGGGGTGAGGGGAGTGCTCTTTTATACAGAGGGGTGGGTTGTGTGCTCTATTATATAGTGGGAATGGGGATGTGCTCTTTTGTACACAGGGAAGGGGGAGTGTCTTTTTTCCAGAGGGAATAGGAGCACTTATGTATACAGAGTGGTGTGGGGAGTGTTCTTTTATACAGAGGGGTAGGGTGAGTGCCATTATATGAGGGGTGGGGAAATGCTATTTATACGGAGGGGTGGGGGGAGTGCTCTATTACACAGAGTGGTGAAGGAGTGCTCTTGTATACAGAGGGGTGGGGGAGTGCTTGTACAGAGGGGTGGGGAGCAGGGCAATCTCTTCCATTGGGCTTGTTGAGCAGTTGCCCAAGGGCCCAAAGCTTGTAGGGGCCTACCAACCCACCCCCCTGCAGCTGCGGCCAGTTGGTAGATTTGTTATATTTTTATAAGACGGCCACTGGTGCACTGTATTCTGATCTAACCTCCCCCACCCCATTCCTCCCCACCCCCCGTGAGGAGTACTCACCTCAGTCCCAGTTTCACTTCATCCGCCGGCTTCAGACTAGTCAGACAGAGTCTCTCTGCATGTGTGGGAGGTCTGATGGGCATGCAGGAGGGTTTAATTTTATTGACCATTTACATTTTTTTCCCGTGAATGGGTGGGTAGGAGCCCCAGTGCATTGCTTTGCCCAGGGCCCACACTGCTGTTAAGACAAGATACCATACTTGCCTACTCTCCCGGGACTGTCGGGAGCCTCACGAAAATCCGCTTCCGACACTCCGCAAGAGGAGGCAAGTCCCCTGCATCACCCGCCGCCCCCCGCACGTGAAAGTGGGCGGTTCAGGGAAAGTTGATGCAGTGATTCGCATTGAATCACTCCACTGTAGCTCCACCCCCAGCATTGTAATGCCGGTAATATTAGCATTATAAAGCGGGGGGTGGGACTATGATGACGCGAACGTGCGGACATGCCCCAGCTCCACCCATTTCAGCTGCCCCGACCTGGCAGCCCCCTGGCAGTTGAAAATCTCTGAGCCTGATTCAGACCCGGTCGCAAGTGCTGAGCGCTCGCAACCTGGTCGATGGTGGCCCAGAGCACATGCGCACGATGGAGCCGGCTCCGTCGTGCACATGCGCGAGACCCGGATAGCGATGGGCAATCTGTCGCTCCGGGTCTCGTACCAAAGAGGGCATGCTATCGATGTTGAGTGACAGCACGCCCCCTTTGGTGGGCGGGCCGGGGGAGTGGCTGCCCAAATGCAGGCGTTCCCATGTGAACGCTGAGCGCTCGCAACCGGGTCGATGGTGGCCCAGAGCGCATTCGCGCACGATGGAGCCAGCTCCGTCGAGCGCATGCGCGAGACCCGGATAGCGACGGGCACTTTGTTGCTCCGGGTCTCGTACCAAAGGGGGCGTGCTGTCAATGTTGAGTGACAGCACGCCCCCTTTGGTGGGCGGGCCGGGGGAGTGGCTGCCCAAACGGAGGCGTTCCCATGTGAACGCCTCCGTCTGGGGCTGGCCCCACTGACATGAAGAGTGATGACAGTGGGAGAGATTTCGGCTCTGTTTGAGCCGAAATCTCTCTGGGGCTTGTGGCAATGGGACCCTACCATAAGGGTCTCGTCACAAGCCTGATGGTCGCGATGGTCAAGACCATCGCGACCATCTTCCTGGCCGCTCGCTATAGCTGTGGGTGGTCACCCACAGCTATACGAGCGGCCAGGAGGCCATTAAAAAAAAAAAAATAGCACTGCCCTGATTCAGAGCGAGCGCTCTGACAGAGCGTCTGGCTCTGAATCAGGGCCTCTGTCCCTACAGGTGCCGGGATAAACCACTGTAAGTGCTGTGATAGATTAACAAATTTTTATGTGAAAATTAGAGATGAGCGGGTTTGGTTTTCAGAGATCCGAACCCACCCGAATTTAGCAGATCCGAGTCAGATCCAAGCCGGCTCGGATGTTCCCGCCTTACTCGGATCTCTCAAATCGAGGCAAAACCATAGAAACAAAATCTCTGGCTCGCGAGCTTTCGTCTCTATATATAAGGGACGCGGTGGACACCATTTCACTCCGGCTATGGAGACTGAATAGGGAGGGTGGGTTGTGTAGGGCTAGGGAGAGGTGATATGTTGTTTTGTCTGCTGTGTCCTGTTCTGTCTGCTGTGTCCTGGGCTGGTGCTGATCCATTCTGGGCTGGTGTTGTTGTGCTATCTGCTGTGTCCATTTGAGCTGTTGCTGATCCATCAGGGCTGATGCTACTGCTGTCACTGTGCTGTCTGCTGTGTCCATCTGGGATGGTGCTGTCTGCTGTGCTGTCTGCTGCGTCCATCTGGGCCCAAGTTCTGGACCCCCCCAAAAAATAAAATATATATTTTTTTGTGTAATATATATTTGTCTGTGTGCGTGTTAGGCTTAACCGCACAAGATCTAGCAAGTCGGTAACGCAAACTAGTGCTGCCCGACTCCAGTCGTCCTCTATGAAGGCCCATTCCCCAGGGCTTAAGTCACGCCATCAGTATGGTAATGCTACTTTTTAAGAAAAAAAAATTGAAAGGAAATTTGCCTTTAGATAAACAAAAACATGGCAATATTCCATTCACTACACGAAGTGGCAAGGAAAGGATAAAGGGGCCTATCCATTTATAGACTTGAAGGTCTGAACGACTAGCATTCAGACCTTCAAGTCGCCAGGTGCTGAGCGGCACTGAAAGACGTTCACTGAACGTCTTTTCAGTGCTGCCGCTGCTGCATGTCCAGCTTCCTATCTCCTGTCATGCCAAACCTGACGACTGTCGTCAGGTTGACCGGCATGTTGGAGAGATAGTCGGGGTCGGCAAGGACCCACCGTGCACGCGCATTGCTGGTCCTTGCCGGCTATCCACTAGCAGACTTTCTGCACGTTCCGACCAAAACCTCCTGGTTTTAGTTGCATCGTGCAGAAAGTCGGCAAATGGATAGGCCCCTTAAGTCCTTGGCCTTTCTTTATGAAGACTGCTGGTTCTGATTCTTATAGCCCTTCGGAAAAAACAACTGTGTGCCCTGAGAAATCGAAATCACAAATCCCAGAGGAGAGTGCAAGTGTGTCCACGGTTGCCATGTGTGAGCCAGACCTAAATACTAGTGTACTGGAGGATCCTCCAAGTTCCAACATTAATGTGCCCTCTGTAAATGTGGGGAAGGGCAGTCAACATCTTGCAAACTTAGTCAGTGAGGATGCTTCTGTGGAATTGCACATGGAGGAGGTTATTTTGGTAGTTGAAGGTGCTAAGGATGATGAGGATGTTGATGATGAAGATGTTGGTGATGAGGATGTTGATGCCGAGGAAGTCCTTTGTGTAAGTAAGGCAACAGCTGTTGCCCATGGATTGAAAAAGCCAAAGCCCATTGTTGTCATGCCGGGGCAAAAGACAAAAAAATCCATTTCTCACATGTGGAATTATTTCCACCCCAATCCAGACAACAGTTGTCAAGCCATATGTAACCATTGCAAAGCAAGAGTGAGGGAGGGACCTAAACCACCTAGGAACCTCCTCCTTGTTACGTCACTTGGAGCGCATTCATCAAATATCAAAGTGTGTGTCACCAAGTTCCAAAACTCAAAACGTAACAAGTGTCACCTACCTGCTCCCTCTCTGTGGGAACCAAGAGCCTTCAATCTCCAACACCAACACCTGCATCATCATCAACATCCTCATTCGCGATCGAAAGTAATTAAAAAAAACAATTGACTATTAAACAGTCCTTTGATAGAGGAAGTAAATATAACAGCTGTCATCCAGTTTCACAGCGGATCACTGACGCCATGATGGCTGTGCTAGTATTAGATGGTGAAATAATAAAAAATGAGGATGATCTTGTGGATGAAGTGCAAGAGGACGAGGGGGAAATTTGTGTCCTATCTGACGCTAATGTGGATGTTGATGATAAGGATGTGGTTTGCGTAAATCAGCCACCAGTGGTAGCAGTTCTTGCGAATGATAAAAAGAAAGCCAGAAAAGCAACGTCTTGGGTGTGGAATTATTTTAATCTAAATTCTGACAACAGTTGTGTAGGCATCTATTCCATTTGTAAAGCCAAAGTTAGCAGAGGAAGGGACATTAACCATCTAGGCACCTCCTCCCTGTTACGTCATTTGCAGCGGGTTCATGGAATTTGTTTAACAAAATTATAATTTGTAAATTAATAACAAGCAGTCCAGTATCAGCTACCAGCAGTTTGGACCAGCACATGCAATCTCCACCACCAACACCCTCATCATCAGCCTCCTCCTTACATAATTGAAGGTAGTCCTTCCAAAAAATGTTTTGTGGGGGCCCAAACAAACCAAGGAGTTCAGCCACGAAAGTGTCAGTCCTAGTGGCTAAAGTGATTGGTTTGTTAAACTGTGCATGTCCTTTTTAATGTCCCACATAAGAGTGGGTGGGTGGGACAATTCCATCTTGCACCTCTTTCCTTTACATTTGGCACAATTTGGGGCATTGTCGACTGAAATTATTATAGTTTATTAAACTTCCATCCTGTCTGCCACTGTTGTGTGGCAATGTTTCATAGATGTCTGATATTTTTTTAAACTGCCGTGCGTTTGTGCTGCTGCTCTGTTGCTTACTTTAGCCAGCCAGCTCGCTGCAACCTTTGTCCAGTTTTGGTGAAAAATAGTGAAATCAATATTGTGAGCTGTGAGGTGGTTAAAAATGCCTAGAAATGCCTGAAAATGATTGTTATTAAGGTTAATAATACTGTAGGAACAAAAACATGCCCAAATTATGTGGTTTTAGCTGTTTATATCATTTTTGGGAAAAAATACAGATCCAAAACCAAAACCTAAAAACATAACACCAAGGAAAAAAATCAAAACCAGTTTCAAAACCAGGGGAGATCCAGATACAAAACCAAAACCAAAACACGGGGGTCGGCGCACATCTCTAGTGAAGAGGAGCAACTCAGGGACATGCAAATAGTGTAATCTGGAGAAAATAGTACAGTATACAAAACTATAATTTTAAAATAAATCAAAATACAGTACACAATATAGAAATTACCATCATTAGAGCAGCCCCCACAGTACCAAAATAGGGGATGGGGCCAAGATGAAATTCTAGCATTTTCATTAGGAAATAGACATGATGCGGGTGGGTGAAATATTCCTCTTCCAGTCCATGGATGCTACTTGAAATCTTGAACACCCCCGTGAAAAGCACATGAAAGGTGCATGAAATACATGTTCAAAACACAATGTTGAAATGTGTCTAAAATATTATGGGGCATATTTACTAAAGTGAGAACTATTAGAAGTGGAGATGTTGCCTATAGCAACCAATCAGATTCTTGCTATTATCTTCTAGAAGGTGCTAATTAAACAAGTAGAATCTGATTGGTTGCTATGGGCAACATCTCTACTTGTAAAAACTCTCACTTTAGTAAATAAACTAAATATACCCCATTTTCACTTGTTTTACCGATTTTTCAAGTACATGCAGTATGTGGGAATAATCTCTGTTAATTATACAGTAATTATGTAAAACTGGGTTCTACTTCATTACCGTTTTATATATTTCTACATAAGGTAAACCTGAGCATCCACTATACAAGTTTCTGTCAGATATCTGTCCAATATGGCTGGTTGGAATGAAAACCTGGTAATGTATGGGAGCAAATGACAGTCGATCATATGTTTTTAAACACTGAGAAAAGGACAACAAAAAATTGTTCAAATTGGTTAAATTTGTGTGTTTTAACCAATTTGTCTGAACAACCGTTTTTGGCTATTTTCCAGTGTTTGTGAGCAAATGGATGATTGTCATTTGCTCCCATACATTACCAGGTTTTCATTCCAAGCAGTCAGATTGGACAGATATCTGACAGAAAATTGTATAGTGGATGCCCAGCTTTAGTGTCAATTTCTGGAGTTCATACTGATAAAAAGTTTTTGAAAAATTACAATATAATAAACCTCTTTTTCTGCAGTTATGACCAGCAGTTTATTGAAACTAACCCAATTTATGGAAACCTGAATCAGTCAATGCTTGGTAAGTGGATATCAATTTGATCTGTTTCCTAACGGCAGTTATTAACTACTAACAATGGTTAATAAGATTCACTTCTGAGCACCACACTACTGTATATTTTTGACTTTACGGCCTAACCAATCATTTTGATAAATTAGTAGCTATACCTATCTCCTCATCGAATGGCAACTATCATATATATATATATGTTTATGCAAGTGTGTCTGCAGTAATCATTGCACATGGAGGACCTTTAAAGTACTCAATTAAAGTACTCAATAAAATCTTGTTGATCTATTTGCTGTCGGTTGTTGGGCTTGCTGTATTTTGCAGCATTCCAGGTGCAGCACTTACGGCATTAGCATAACAGTCATCAGAGAAGGCAGAATATGGAGAGATTGGGCTGTAGCAAAATAAGCGAGTGGTGGGCTCAGGTGCGACAATGTGGTTTGTACCCCCTCTACTGTAAATTAGGCCCCAAAATTGGGGCTTGGCCCCTTGGGGAAGGAAGTGTGCCAGATATTAGAGACCATGAGTGACAAATAATACAGACAATATTTGTGACCACCATATACTACAGCATTAGTGAAGTCACCGTTATATGCTACAGACAGCATGTACTGTATGTATATACATGTGTAAACACACACAAACTCATGTATATACCAGTGGCGTAACTAGGGCAGGGCCGCCGGGGCATGTGCCCTGGGCGCCATGGTACCGGCGGGGTGTGTGTGTGTGTGTGTGTGCGACCATGGTACCGGCCCGTCCTAGTTATCCAGTGTAGTGCCGACCGCAGTGAGTGTGGTCAGCACTACACATTTACACAGGACCGGCGCTAGGCTTCCCTGAGCCCAGTGTCGGTCCTGTGCTGCACAGCCGAGCCCCTTCCCTGCCCCTGATCCGCTTACCCAATAGCGCCAGGAGGAGGGTGGGAGGCAGGCTCAGGCTGTGCATTTCTACACACACATCCCCGTCAGTGCGGCAATGTGTGTGTTAACCAGCAGCCAATGAGAGTCAGACAGACTCTCATTGGCTGCAGCTGTACACACATTGTCGCTGCGCAGCGGCGATGTGTGTTAATCAGCAACCAGAAAGACTCTCATTGACTACTGCAGTGCCCACTGCAAGAGCCGGACTGGAGCTCACTCATGAGCTCCACCTTCCGGCCCCTGCTGTGGGTAATGCAGAGCGCGCCAGCCCGGGAGGACTGACGTGCGGACGGCGGCGGGAGCTGTAGCCGGAGCCGTAGCGTGGATTCAGGTAAGTGTATTTTTCTTTTATTTACTGTGTTTTATTTATGGTGTGTATTTGTGGGGGGGGGACTACTACTGGGGGCACTGCATCGGGGTGGTGGACTACTACCGGGGGGGGACCTCTACTGGGGGCACCACTGGGAGGACCTCTACTAGGGACACTAATGGGGAGGGACTACTACTGGGGGCACTACTGGGGGGGACCTCTACTGGGGACACCACTGAGGGGGACCACTACTGGGGGCAGTGCATAGGGGGGGACTACTATTGGGGGTACTAAATAAAGGAAACTGCATAGGGGGGACTACTACTGGGGGCACTATATAAAGGGCACTGCATAGAGGGGACCACTACTGGGGGCACTGCATGGGGGGAATGCTACTGGGGGCACTATATAAGGGGCTTAATACTGGAGGCACAAAGGATACTGCACTGGGGGCACTGAATAGGAAGGACCACTACAGGGGGCCTGCATAAGGGAGACCACTACTAGGGGCACTGTATAAGGGTTCCTACTGGGGGTACAGCATAGGAGGGACCACTACATGGGGCACTGCATAAAGGGGTTTACTACTGGGGACATTGTATAAGGGGCACTACTGGTGGCCTGCATAAGGGGGACCACTACTGGGGCTACTGTATAAGGGGAACTAATTTGGAGCTGCATAAGGGGGACCACTACTGGGGGTACTGTACAAAGGGCACTACTGGGGTCCTGCATAAGAGCCACCACTACTGGGGACATTGCATACTGCGGGTACTGTATAAGGGGCACTACTGGGGGCCTGCATAAGAGGGACCACTACTGGGGGCACTGCATGGGGGGACTGTGTAAGGGGCACTACTGGGGGCCTGCATAAGAGGGACCACTACTGGGGGCACTGCATAGGGGGGGACTGTATAAGGGGCACTACTGGGGTTAAGGTGCATATAGAATGGAAAGGAATGTTCAAAGTGACGAGAAAGGGGTAAATGTGTCATGTTGACACGCCCCATTTTAAGTGAAAACGCCCCTTGTGACCACGCCCTTTTTCGGCGCCTTATGCGCGCACATAAGGGGAGGAAGGGGGGCTCCATATACCCTAGTTACGCCACTGGTATATATACACACGCGTATATGTGTGTGCGCCCGGGATTTTTTCAAGTTTTATATTTTGACACCATACCTTGGTAAGGCTGGCAGCTGGCCTGGCTAGTTCTCGCTGGCTGTGGCGGTAAGGCTCCTCAGTCATCACAACAGCTGCTCCAATGCTTAGCCATCCACACACAGAAAGCTCCCGTCCCTCTTCCCTGAACTGATGACATCGGCAGGGTGGCTCCCTCACTGGAACCCCCCATATCTTTTGAGAGCCCAGATTCAAACTAGTAAGTGGCTGCAGCACATCAATGGTGTGACTATGGGGGAGATTTATCAAGCCATGGAGAGAGATAAAGTAGAGAAGTTACCCACAGCAATCAATCTGCTTCTGTCATTTATCTAGCACAGTCTATAAAATTACAGGAGCTGATTGGTTGCTTTGGGCATATCTCCACTTTATCTCTCTCCAATGGTTGACACCCCTCTACCCCCTCCGTGTCATGGTTGGTGTGGCCAAGCCTATGACCTATGTGTATAGCAAAAAGACGCGGGGGATTACCTCCTTTCAGCCCCCACAAACACCACCCCCTCCAGCCCCCCCTTCTCCTAGAAATTGGAACAAATGTTCTAGTGTCCTGCAGAAATCATAATGATTAGGAAATTATCTGAGCAACCTCTTAGTATCAATGTGTTTCCGGTCTAGCATTGTAATTTTTATGTAATAATGTGATGCTTTTTTTCACACAGACCTATCTAGTGCCATGTCTCTAAGAACTTGTGAGGTGAAAAGACCAAGTGGGTCAAGGAGACCATCTACACTACACCCATGTGACATGTCTAGCTATACTAAACTTTATAATATGAAGTGTGGCAGGGGCAGATTAAGGTCTTGAGGGACCCTGGACAACAAACATGTGGGGGCCCCTGCTAAATAAATATATATATATATATATAAATATATATACACACATACATACACACATATATATATATTATATAAAATATACAGTGCATCCGGAAAGTGTTCACAATTCACTTTCTCCACATTTTGTTATGTTACAGCCTTATTCCAAAATGTAATAAATTCATTTTTGTCCTCAAAATTCTACACACAATACAATGACAATGTGTACAAAGTGTTTTTGCGATCTTTGCAAATTTAATTAAAAAAAACAACAACTAAGAAATCACATGTACATAAGTATTCACAACCTTTGCTCAATACTTTGTTGATGCACCTTTGGCAGCAATTACAGCCTCAAGTCTTTTTGAATACGATGCCATAAGCTTGGCACACCTATCTTTGGGCAGTTTCGCTCATTCCTCTTTGCAGCACCTCTCAAGCTCCATCAGGTTGGAAGGAAAGCAACGGTGCACAGCCATTTTCAGATCTCTCCAGAGATGTTCAATTGGATTCAAGTCTGGGCTCTGGTTGGGCCACTCAAGGACATTCACAGAGTTGTTCTGAAGCCACTCCTTTGAAATCTTGGCTGTATGCTTAAGGTCGTTGTCCTGCTGAAAGATGAACAGTCGCACCAGTCTGTGGTCAAGAGCACTCTGGAGCAGGTTTTCATCCAGGATGTCTCTGTACATTGCTGCAGTCATCTTTCCCTCTATCCTGACTAGTCTCCCAGTTCCTGCCGCTGAAAAACATCCCCACAGCATAATGCTGCTACCACCATGCTTCACTGTAGGGATGGTATTGGCCTGGTGATGAGCGGTGCCTGGTTTCCTCCAAACATAACGCCTGGCATTCACGCCAAAGAGTTCAATCTTTGTCTCTCATGGTCTGAGAGTCCTTCAGATGCATTTTGGCAAACTCCAGGCGGGCTGCCATGTGCTTTTTACTAAACAGTGGCTTCCATCTGGCCACTCTACCATACAGGTCTGACTGGTGGATTGCTGCAGAGATGGTTGTCCTTCTGGAAGGTTCTCCTCTCTCCATAGAGAAATGCTGTAGCTCTGACAGAGTGACCATCGGGTTCTTGGTCACCTCCCTGACTAGGGCCCTTCTCCCCCAATCACTCAGTTTAGACGGCCGGCCAACTCTAGGAAGAGTCCTGCTGGTCCCGAACTTCTTCCATTTACGGATGATGGAGGCCACTGTGCTCATTGGGACCTTCTAAGCAGCAGATATTTTTCTGTACCCTTCCCCAGATTTGTGCCTCAAGACAATCCTGTCTCGGAGGTCTACATACAATTCCTTGGATTTCATGCTTGGTTTGTGCTCTGACATGCACTGTCAAGTGTGGGACCTTATATAGACAGGTGTATGCCTTTCAAAATTATGTCCAATCAACTGAATTTACCACAGGTGGACTCCAATTAAGCTGTAGGAACATCTCAAAGATGATCAGTGGAAATAGGATGACCTGAGCTCAATTTTGAGCTTCATGGCAAAGGCTGTGAATACTTATGTACATGTGATTTCTTATTGTTGTTTTTTTAATTCAATTTGCAAAAATCTCAAAAAACTTTTTACACATTGTCATTATGGGGTATTGTGTGTAGAATTTTGAGGACAAAAATTATTTTTTTCCATGCTGGTATAAGGTTGTAACATAACAAAATGTGGAAAAAGTGAAGCGTTTTGAATACTTTCCGGATGCATTGTATATACACACACGCTCAATGGACAAAATGGGGTTATATGCAGTGCCCACAGTGGTAGTGTCCCCTATGCAGAACCCTCAGTAGTGGTACCACTTTTGAAGTGCCCCCTATGCAATGCCCCCAGAAGTAGTGCCCCCTATAGTGAAGCCGCTGCACACAGAAAAAAAAAACAGACTTACCTAAAGCCCTGCTCCCGCTGCCTCCGGTCTGCCAGCTCCTCGGAACTATGGGAGAGACGTCATGACATCTCTCCCATAGTGCACTGCACACTGCTGGAGCCAGAAGCCGGAGATCAGGAGTGAGCTCTGGCATCTCCGGCTGGTGCTGCGGGGGAGCTGGGCGCTCCCTGGTAAGAAAATATCACTTTAACCACTGGTGGGGACCCTTTCTGTGTGGGGGCACTGGGACGACTGCCCCTGTCGCCCACCCCTTAATGCGGCCCTGAAGTGTGGTTATTTACCATGCAGCAGAAATATGCCTAATGTGATAATTATCATTAGTATAAGAGTATGCTCTTCTTAGAGTCCGGAAGAAATTCCTAAAATTCAGATGTCTCCACAAAGTAGACAAGTGTGGGTATAAGATTGTTTTGTACTAAAGAAAAATCTGCAGGTAATCCATATATAAAAGCCATCAAAAAGGGAATACAAAGTTATGTCTTCATTGCTTATAACACCTTCATTTTCCTAACCTATAGATCATACTGATGAATGTTGTTATGAACCAATGGCAACCCCACAAGGAAGGAACAGGCAGGAAACCCAGGTGCTGTTTTCTTTATCTATTATCTCAACAGATAAACTGGTATAACTATTGTCTACTCCACAGACTATTGTCTACTCCACAGGTTCTCAAACTTGGTCCTCCGGACCCCAAACAGTGCATGTTTTCAAGGTCTCCTCAAAGAATCACAAGTGACATAATTAGCTCCACCTGTGGACCTTTTAAAATGTGTCCGTGAGTAATGACTACACCTGTGCACCTGCTAGGTGACCTGGAAAACGTGATTTGTGTGGGGTCCTGAGGACCGAGTTTGAGAACCACTGGTCTACTCTATAATCTACTTGTGTCCACACTGTTGCTTAGAATACACATACTAAATATATTGTGTTATAGTAGATAGATCACATATGATTTTATTTTACTTACATCATTTTGTTTTTACTTTTTGTAAAAGGGAAACTTTCTAACTTGTGCGATTCACATTTCACTAGAATTTGTTTTGAATTTATTGCCTTTTGATATAATATTTGTAAAAGGGTATGTACAATACTGTTTTGGTACCATATTTATTATTATTGTTTATTTGCTTATACAAATAAACTATTGTTTAATTTTATAGGCAACTATGGGCCTGATTCAAAGTTTTACGCTTATGTAAATAGCAGCTGCGTATTTGGACGTGACTGCTGGGTGCATATACAGATGTATCCTCTTTCTGCAGCATCATACGCTACGGTATGCTATGAAGTCGTGGGTGCGAATGCTGTGCACGTATCCACTTGCGGAAGCACACCCTGCGCCATGCGTGGTGTGATTTGCCACGTATGCAGCAAAGATGTAGCTAATGCTGCAGGAGGCATCATAAAGGAAAAAGATGTCTCCAGACAGCATCTCAGATCCAATGCCTTCGTCCAAAGACACAGGATCGGATCAACATGGCGACCATCGGTCGCAATGTTTGTGGCATCGGCCATCTGAGTAAGCCTAAGCTTACTCAGAATGGCCACCTCCTGCCCACTTGCGAGGCCAGTAATTGGCAGATGCAGGCACTAGTCTCAGCCCTCCCAGAAATGGGGCCCAGATGGCCCCGGTTTTTGGGAACACAGGCAATGCCGCCCTCAAACAGTCGAAGCATATCAATCATGCTGCGGTTTTATGGGGGACTGCGTTCAGTTGCCGTCAGTGATTGGCACATGTGCAGTACAGATCCTGCGCATGCGTCAATCATTATTCATCGGAGTTGTACGCAAACCAACAGGAGAGACTGTTATTAAATAAGAGGATGGAGTCAAGTGTGCCACAAGGCAGGCTTGGAAGATTGAGGGAATTGTGGTGTTGTTCATAGTGAGGGACATTTGAGGAGAGATCTTGATGAAATTGTCAGGAAGTACAATGATAAGCTCTGTTTTCGTACTTGTTGCACTTTAGAATTACAATTAGGCTATCCATGTGAATTTAGCAGAAGGGGAGCACTGAAGTATGTGCTAGAGGCAAAGACTAACGGAGTCCATAAATAGTGAGGAAGTAAGCAAGTAAAGGAATGTATCACACAGGCAATTTTTGTTGAAAAAGATGATTGAAGACATCAGACAAGCCCAGGATGATGAGTATGAAAACGTCCTCCTTATACTTTGCTGTATGGAACGGAGAGAGTGAAATAGGCAATTGTAAAAAAGTAGTTTAGAGGCAAAAGGTAGGAGAGAAAGAGTGGTAATTCGAGAGGCTGGATATAGAGATGGTTACTTAAGCATTGATGAGATGAGTACATGTTTAAAGGAGGTTGGTAAAGTGCCAGTGGAGACACAGGTGTATGATATGAGCTAGAGGCAGGGATGCAGTGGAGAGGGAGTAGAGATGTTGGGAGGGAATAGAGTCAAACTGAGAGGTTGTATTAGGAGATAGAGATATTTGCAGAAACTACAACCTTGGTTTCTGGGGAGAATCAATGTATATTAGGAAGTGGAGGAAAAGGTGGGTAGGGTGTGGGGATATGGAATGAGTTGATGAGGTATATTTTCAAAGCGGCAGCTTTTGGTAGCTGAAGCTTCTCGGTGGTGTCCTCAAAATTTAAAGTGCCACTAATATTAAGTGCAAAACATGCCAGGCTTTATGAATATACCCCCATATCTTGTTGATTTGTCTTTTAAGTATTGTAGGTGGCAAATCATAGGCTGTGAGAGAACAGGGAGAAGGCTTATTAAGCATTGTCAGCCCTTAAGGCAAGTTATTACATATTATAACTTTGTTTTTTATGTTGTTGTTTATGCCCTATTCAGTATTTAATCCTTGAACTTTGGGCTAACTGCCTTTTACTTGGCTTTGTCCACACACAAACCCACTTTGGGATTTTTGATTGTAAGCTTGCGAGCAGGGCCTTCTTATCTCTATGTCTGTCTGTTATTACCCAGTTTTGTTCTGTTTCAAATTGTAAAGTGCAACTGAACAATCCATGCTATATAAGAAACTGTTAATAATAAATAATAATAATTTTGAGTGTTGTTCCTTGTTAGTGTAGTACTCTAATTATTTAAGTTTCACTACATTGCTTTTCTTCTTTATATAATACATTCTTATTAGAACCCTTCCTGGGGGCTCATCCTCAGAGGACACCACTCATACTTGTGGTTGCTATCCGTATCCACCTTCCTCCACATCACATTATTCACCAATGCCCTTTCTGGCCTGCCTCCACCCATCTCCCCTCCATTATACATGCTTCCTCAAGCCTTGTCTGTGTATCTTAGGTATCATCCTATAATCTCTAACATATAGGAAACTGAGCAACCATCCATCTATTTTTACATAGACTCTTGCTTGTGGAATACACCTTGCATACCTTTATAAATCAA
Source organism: Taudactylus pleione (assembly GCA_031769625.1). Classification (NCBI taxonomy): domain Eukaryota; kingdom Metazoa; phylum Chordata; class Amphibia; order Anura; family Myobatrachidae; genus Taudactylus; species Taudactylus pleione. The sequence goes on along the minus strand of JAUIMM010000264.1, from coordinate 364,665 downwards.
TGAGTGGTCATCATGCCACTTCCAAATTGGATAGAGGGTCTTTTGTTTAGGTAAGGTAGGTTACCATGACATTACATAGATCAAAATGTGATCCTAATTTGAGATAGATTTTTTTTGGAAAATGTATTACATATTTGTTTGGGATTAGCATCCAACTGCTAGGAGGTGACTTTAATTCTATATTGGCTACTGACTTAGATATATTTAGCCCTATTTTAATCCCCTCGTTCCTCTAACTTAATTTAACAAATCTTCATTAAAACTCCCTTAGAAATGTGAGGGGCTGTCTCCCCCCACTGAACTACACATGCATGTATCCTTTCTATACCAAAATTTGTATAATGCAGATATAGGTAGAGTCCAGATTGATTCAAATCAGTATAAGATTTCACTGTTCACGGATGATGTGCTGCAGTTACTTACCACACCACAAGTCTCACTTTCCAACATATTTTTTGAATACGAAAAAAGTTTTAACCAAAGTAAATCTGAAACTCTCCACCTATCAACCCATTCTCAAAACATTTGTGAGATTAATTTCAACTTACTTTGAAGGAACGCTACAGTTAAATATCTGGGGGTCTTAATTACTAAAAATTACAAATGGCTATTTCAAGATAATTACACCCCCAGATTTAACCATCTGTACTACCTTGTGCATCTCTTGGTTCGGCAGAATTAATGCTGTACAAATGGTCATTGCCTAAGTTATTGTACAGTATTTGTTTCAAACTGTTCAAGTCCATGACCCAACCTCATACAGTACCTTAGGTATTTGCATTCTCTTTGTGACAAATTCATCTGGAAATGCAAAAAACCTAGGTTTCGGTTTGTTTAGCACAATCATTGACAGCTGGGGGTTTTGCAATCCCCATTTTTTAGAGATATTATTACACCTTACAGCTTAGCCACAGTTTCTTGGCATGTCGGTCTCGGTACGAAAAGGTGATTATTTTTATTGAGGATGCCTTGATAGAGGATCAGGGTTTGAGATTTCTTCCACAGCTTCATAGGAGTTATTTACAAAGCGTCAGGTTGTAAAACCCAGCACTTCTGATAATGTTTATGCCCGATAATTAAAAGGGCAATGCTTTTACTAGCCATGTCTTGCTAGTAAAATATTGCCCTTTTAAATATTGGGTATAATAAACACAATCAGAAGCGCCAGGTTTTACAATCCAATGCTTCAGAAACAAACTCCTAAGATCAGCTCCAGCAATCTGTACTTACACCATTCACACTAGATACCTGGTATAAAAACAGTCTTCTCCTCTTACCAATTTATAGAAACACCATTATCCTTTTGGCTTGTTCTCTATATGCTCAACCCTGGTTCCATATAGGAATCAAACAATTATTACTTCATATGTTGTGTTTATTCTCGCCTAAATCCTTTCTTGGAAGTAGGGTGCTGCCAAGCAACCTATTTTTTCATTATATTCAATTACAGAGATTTAACTCTTATCATCTAAATCTGAGAAGCGATTTTGTACCTACAACACACACTTTATAACACATTTCTCTTCAAATCAGCTTGGGAACAAAACTTAGGACTCTCCAGGGACCGAGAGGGAACAGCCAAAGCAAAATTATTCCAATTTTCAGTGGTGGCCAATCACCATCGTTGTCCCTGCATTTTGCATCAGGTTGTGCACCCACAAGAGAATAGCCTTCTGACAGGCACGTGTCTAGCTACCTTCAGAATTTCCTCCTTCACTGTAAAATAGTACATCCTGACTATAATATTATGTAATTTATCCACATTATCATCTTACATCCTATGGAGTCATCCATGTTCAAATCTCGTACATGTCTTTGATTTAATAGAGCTTGAAAGTAACAAGGTGAATAGGTTTCAAAAGGGACCCTTGTCAGGAATTGCTCTTATGCAATTATTATTATGCCTTTGGCAAAGCTCTTCCTGTGCCCCTTGCAGGGAGTGAACTTGGTATAGTAAGGGAAAAAACATCTGCATGTAACTATCCACCTTTTCTGCAGGGTCGTAGTGTGTGTTTCCGACTTTCCGTATGTATCTCCTTTCTAAATTGCTGTAGAATTTCGATTAAGTATAATTTTGTGGTGGCAGCTGTAGGTGACTCCTCTTTCTGTAGAGGAGTAGAATGTGAGCTGTAGCACCATGTAGAGATCGAGGTGGCAGAATTTAAAGATTAAAAAAAAACAAGCATCTGTGCAAGCATGACACACGAGGTGGTTATAGAAGAAGGGATTGTCCAAAAGTAGGTTTATAACTCATTTAAGACTTCGTACAGTTAAATGTAAAGAAAAAGTCTTTCAAAAGTGCTTACATACATTATTACTATTATTTGATGCCTGCTTTGAAGGTTCCTATTGCTAAACTTGATACAAGTATGCATAAAATATAGAATAAACTATACTGATATAGCAAATAAATATAATGTTTACTTTGCCTATTTATATATTTAGCGCAGTTTTAGGTCAACTTTAATTTTCTTGCAGCCAGACTTAGGGCCGTATTCAATTTGGAGCTAAAAGTCAGTTTCGGCGATACTTTTTCACCGATGACGTCATTTTCAATCTCTATGTCTTTTCGCCTAGGCAGAAAGTCAATGCAATGGACCCGGCGAAAAAGTTTTGCCTATGAATAGCAGGCGGAAAATAGTGCAGATTTGGGGTTTTGGGGTGCAAGATTATGGGAACCTCCGTTCAGCCTTAAGACAGTCCCCCAAAGGTAAACTGCGTAAATTAAAAAAAAAAAAACACTTAAGAAAATGCAAAAAAACTACTTTCATTTTGGGGGTGAAAAAAAAAAAAAATTTGAGGGACAAAGTTAGAAACAAGAGAAATAGACTCCAGGGGGGTGCCCAAGTATGGCCTAGGTGTTTTTTAGATTGCAGATGCTTGTGGCAGGTGGATTTTTCACTATTTTTAAAAATTAACTTTTAAATATGCTACCCCCCATTTTCATGTACCCCAAATGTGCTGGGGACTAGTTATTTTCACCCAAAAAAACAGCTAAATGCTATTCTTCACCACTTATGCAAAGATGCTAATTACAACTTATTGAGAACATTTAAGTACTCCAAATACTTTAAGCAGGGCTATTCGGGGGTATCCATAGTGATACCCCATGTCAGTGCATCTTTTGGGGGGTGTCAGGCTGATTTCCCCAAATCTGACAGGACTTTTTGCCTGTTTAAGTTTCGCCGGATCCCGTTTTCGCGTCTTTTCAAATTGAATACGGGGATAAGCGGGGACGCGTGCGATACTTTTTGAATACGGGCGTAAAAAGGTTACACATTCAAACATTATATATGCACTTGTTTAATATATGTGAGCAAAGTTTAAATCAAATATAATTTTAACTTCTATGCAATCTTTATCAGGTGGAACCTGAAGAACCAATGTTTTATGCAGCACTGAATCTCAGTCCTAAAAGAACTGGGAAAAAACGAAAGAAGAAAACAAGGCCAATCAATAACCAAAGTTGTGCAGAAGACAAATCGGCCAGCACAAATGGGAATATTTTGTCATCTTCCAGTATATACCTGAACAGTGAGCAGCTCACAGCCGAATGCACAGCTGAGGAGGATTTGGTGCGTGATGACCCAGTCAGAGTTTACCACTTGTTAAAGAAGACAAGAAATAACAGGGATATGGAAGACGAAAACAAAGTTTGAATGGTCAAACTGAGATAGACAGAAGTACTGGAGCATTCTACATTATAGCAATATGTGGAATGCAAATTTACAATATTTGTAATGTAGTGAATTGGTGGATCCTGTGTATGGATAGACATGTCGCCTGCACATTGTCACTTACATCTAAAAAAAAAAAAAAGAATGTATTTAATCATATACTAAAAATATTATTTCATGTACTATTTATAAATCTACAATTGTACTGATTGGGCTGATTTTGTCTGAAGAATCTGAAGATAATGGAGCAACTACATTGATGTGTTTCATTGATTTGAATTGTACAAGGAGACAGTTACCATGTCTACATTCTAAGATGCAAATGAAGACTTGCTTTTATCATTTTCATTACTTTAGCATAGAGTTTATAGCTGTCGATAAGAGAGATGGGAGTCTGGGTGTCATGGTTTGGTGTGCAACCTAACCTGGCACATTCACAGATAAGGTGACTTCATCACAGTCTTCTAATATTTATATTATTACACATTAATCTATACATACTTTAATGAAGTAAAAACAGTAAGGGAAGAATTGCTTTGTTGGAGTCGTAGGTTCAATTCCAAGCAGTGCACTGTGTGGAGTGGACTTTGTATATTTTTGTGGGAGTCCTCCCATAGTCCAAACACATACTGGTATGCTTGTTATTTTGTGTGTTTGGTAGATAATTTTGACTATAAGCTCCACTGGGGTATGGACTGATGTAAATTGTTCTCTGTAAAGCTGAGCATCCACTATACAATTTTCTGTCAGATATCTGTCCAATCTGGCTGGTTGGAATGAAAACCTGGTAATGTATGGGAGCAAATGACAATCATCCATTTGCTCACAAACACTGGAAAATAGCCAAAAATGGTTGTTCAGACAAACTGGTTAAAACACACAAATTTAACCAGTTTGAACAATTTTGTTGTCCTTTTTTCAGTGTTTAAAACCATATGATCGACTGTCATTTGCTCTCTTACATTACCAGGTTTTCATTCCAACCAGCCAGATTGGACAGATTTCTGACAGAAAATTGTATAGTGGATGCCCAGCTTAAAGTAAACTGTCTAATACCCCTTTCAGACAGAAATCCAAATTACCGGGTTAAACATTTCAACCCGGTAATTTGGTGATTTACACTGAACCTTTTTCTGTCTGAAAGGGTCATCCCGGGTCTAAATTCCCGGGACTTCGACCCAGGAATTCACCAGGGTTGGAGACACGGGGATTTAGTCCCGGGTTGACCCTTTCAGACAGACGAAATACCCGTGTAAATGAGTAAATTAACGGATTGAATTTTTTGACCCGGTAATTTGCTCTTCTGTCTGAAGGGGGGTACAGACTGAGAATGGCAAAACAACCCGGTACACAAAAGTTGGGAAAAATCCGTGTTTTTTGCCATTTTCTGTCTGAAAGTGGTATGAATCAGTGGTTCTCTAGCTCTACCTTCAAGTTTTCTCAACAATTATGTTTTGAGGATTTCCAACTGTGGAAGCAAAAGGGATAATTGCTGACCTAACAACATAGATTAACTCATCTGTGCATGATTAACAAAATCCACAAAGCAGGACCATTTGGTAGTACTGAACCCCAGGCCTAATATAATGTATAACAAAGGTTTGGGATGGGGAGGACTTTGCGCTGTCCTGAGTCAGATCCAAATAGTGTGGGGATAAGGTACAATTAGGTAACAGGTTGTGATATAAAGAATATTAGGGATGAGTGGGGAGATAAGAACAGGTTGATGCTGCCAGTCCAAACAGTGCAGTCACATGTATACATACATTCAAATAGAGGTGAGAAGACAATACAGATAAGTGAACCAGATCACTATATTATACTAATGTAAATACAATATGTATACAGGCTGTGCCAGTAGGTAAATTGATATGAAACTATTATAGAGTATATACAGCAGTAGTCTATAGTATTAAAGCAGTACTGGTGGTATGTATAAAAAGAATAGCATACATACATAAAAAAACAGCAATTAATGAGAACATAAAAAATATCTAAAAATATATAAGGTTTAAACTTTAGAGAAAAGGTGGCACTCACATCAAACAGAACATATCAAAATGCTGGGGTGTCAACCCAAAAAGTGGAATCCACAGACCCCACTCATTAGATAGATTGAAAGAAAAGGGAGCACTCACCAGTCTTTAAAACGGAGTAATTCACGTTTTTAATCTAGTCATAGCATGGCTCCTCGACGTTTCGGTCACAGTACATGACCTTCCTCAAGAGACACAGCCCAAGTGTATAAACAAACACAGCAACTACCAGGTAGGATCCAGAGATAGAACTTACCTTGACACAACAGCCTCTTCTACCCTTTAACTAATGAGAAGATTGCACAGGGCGCACACCTGGTCACCTCCCATGTGACTGACATCAGCATGATGTCACTTCCGGTCGCGGACCTCGCAACATAGCATAATGACATGACACAAAAACAAGAGGCAAGCTACCAACAGTAATAATCCATGAGTGCGCAGATTATGTATCAAGCACACGATCGCGCTAGTGTGTCAGCCCAGCATGTGCTCACAAACCCGTCCGGGTAATCGCACTGACATTCACTTCCCCACACGCAGTGTTGGTAACCACGGCAACCTACAGAAACCGGACGTGGACAAAGTAAACATCCGGTTGGCCGCGCTCAGTTGTGCCTGCCCAAATACAACCACAAGCAACGGAAGCTCTGAACCACTAAATCAGTCAGAGCGATGTTGTAAACGAGTTGTCAGGACAACAGAATTGTAAGGGGCAACAAGTTAATATACTAACCGCAAATATAGTTAATACCGGGGCAGACACCCCTGGTATAAATGCAGCATACATACATAAATGCTGCATACTTAGTATAGTATGATCAATAAAGGACTGAAATATAAGGACAATTTAGAAAGCCTTATATTATAGTAAGGATATAGAGGCAAGTTGTGTCACTGTATCACAAAAAATACATTTACACAAGTAGTACTATAAAGCATACAGAAACATACAGATATATAAAGCATACAGAAAAAAACAAATAAAAAATAAATTGATAAGCACAGTGTCATTGGAAGGTGGCAACACAAAAATAGGAAAAAATAAAGTTAGCGTAAAAAAATATTGAATGGGTTATTTTCATTCAAACCCTTAGGTATGAGGGTCTCTAGTTGGAAAATCCATTTCGTTTCTAGTTTCCTCAGCAGAAGTGAACGATCACCCCCTTATCGGTGGAGGTATCCAATCGATGATGCGACATTTTAGCGCAGAAACTTGGTGTTGTAGAGCTAGAAAATGTCCAGCAACTGGTTTATCAGTTCTTCCACAACTTAGTGCTGAACGAATGGCACTTCGATGGTTCGCCATCCGTTCTCTGAAAGGACGAGTGGTAAGGCCAACATAGGCTAAGCCACACGGGCACGTAAGTAGGTAGATCACGTGGTCCATCAGACAATGTAATTTATATTTTATTTTACTAGGTTTTCCACTATGAGGGTGTGGAAAAGACGAACCTGGCGTCATAGACCTACTGGTGGTGCACCCTGTACACCGGAAGCAGCCTGGTTTCTGTGTTGTAGCCACGTCTGGTCAGTATTGTTGGTAACTACCAGAGGACGCATTAGCATATCCTTCAGATTTTTGCCACGTTTATACGCCATCAGCGGAGGCTTTTTTAATTTTTGACTCAAAGAGGAGTCAGAGCTGATAATGGACCAATGCTTTTTCACAGATTCAGAAATAACTGATGATTTGTGATCATATTGTGTGACATAGATCTTCCTATCTTGTGATTTACGTGCACTTTTGGAGCCAAAGTATTTCCTAGCCCTGGTGAGGCAACCCTCTATCGTGGAGTTCGAATAACCTCTTGATCAGAACCTGTCCTTCATTTCAATAATTTGCTCCTCAGCTTTGAGGGGATCAGAATTATTACGATATACTCTTAAAAATTGAGATATAGGAAGGCTCTCCTTCAGCCGCGGGGGATGGTTGCTGGTTGCAAACAATAGAGAGTTCCTATCAGTCTCTTTACGAAAGAGTGTTGTCTCCAAAAACAATCCATTAAAAGTAATTGTCAGATCCAAAAAAATTAATGAAGTAGGATTACATGTATAAGTAAATTTGACCGTAGAATCCTGGCCATTCAAGGCCGCCACCATCTCAATGAGTGTCTCCTCAGTGTCATTCCAAATTTAAAAAAATGTCGTCAATGAAGCGTTTGTAATAAGAAATTTTATGACCAAAATTAGGTATAATATAAGTATTCTCAAATTCATGCATGAATATGTTTGCATAGGCCGGCGCCAGGTTTGAACCCATCGCTGTACCTGATTTTTGTACATAGTAATCTCCTTTATACATAAAATGGTTCTTCTCCAGAACCAATGACAGTAGCTGTAGAACAAATTCAATGAGTATGTGTGTATTGCTATTTTCTGAGAAATTTTCGTACAGAACAAATCCCACGATCATGTGGTATAACGGTGTATAAGGATGATACATCCAACGACACTAGTAACAGTGTTAGGTAAATCATGTAGTTTAGCCAGCTTGTCAAGAAAATATAACTGGGTATCAAGGGTACCACCTCTTGCACCACACTTGGGCTGTGTCTCTTGAGGAAGGTCATGTACTGTGACCGAAACGTCGAGGAGCCATGCTATGACTAGATTAAAAACGTGAATTACTCCTTTTAAAGCCTGGTGAGTGCTGCCTTTTCTTTCAATCTAAAAATATATAAGAATATATATATAAATATTTAATAACATTTCTTGATATGTAGAAAATATATTGCGATAATTGAGGTACCTTCTGGCTACATAGGAGTAAGTCTCTCTTGAAACAATAGAATTGGTAATTACCACTTGCAGATGTAGATTAATGTTACCAGTCCTAAGTATATGTTCAGTATGGGCTCAATGAGTGGGTCCAGATTGATGGTAGTCTTTGCCTGCAGCTTGTGCAGTTCCAAAGGTCATCCAAGCTGCACCTTTCATATACCTACCAATTGTCTTTTACCACTAACATTTTCAATAACTGGTGCCAATTCCTGGTCCAGTATTGCTGAATACCCTACGAGATTTGTATTATATATTTATATATTCCTTATTTTTTTATGCTTGATCTCATTATTAGCTGATTCTATAATATATGTACTGTATGCTATTGTTTTATACATACCATAAGTATTGCTTTAATATAATAAACAACTGTTATATAGTTACATATCAATTTACCTACTGACACAACCTGTATACATACTGTGCCATCATTTACTTTACTATAATTTGACCCTATTGTATCATAATTAGTATGATATAGTGATTTATTTATTTGTGCTGTCCTCCTAATATGATGGTTTTATGTAAATAAAATGTAAAAATAATAAATGCTAATAAGACAATATTCATGAGACTGCCTCCTATCAATTTACTGACCAGATATTCATATATCAGTGTTTGCTGGAGAATTGTTCCTGAATATTAGTTGAGTCTATAAAATGTCAGCCTTCACTGTGGGTATACTATATGGATACATTAAACCACCATCCTCACCCATAAACCCATGATCTTTCCAATTAATTGGATACCATGTATTATCTTCTCACAAGCTGCTATAATATAAATAATCTTACTAAAATGCAAATTTTAAACTAAAAAGCTGCAAAATAGTAATCCAGAAGATTTGTTTAGCTGTGTGTTTAAGGATATTTTACTGTGACATTACGCCATACCTCAAGCTATTGCATTGTACAGTGATTATCATACCTCAAAAATAATGACAGGAGAGCCCTATCAGAAAAAAAACATTTTCGGGATGAGCAAGCAAACACAGGAACTGTATTATATAGTAATTCCTGCAAGCAGCCTTACTAGCACCATTATAGAAACTTGGTAGTCATTTAGCAATAATATTTGTATGCAATTATCCCTTATTATTTACATAAAATTTCCCATTTGTTTTTGTCTAGTTAAGTATCTTTAACATTAGCATGTACACTGTGCCCTCCCCCCCTTTTATGTTAATTGCTAAATAAATTGCAGCTAAAATATTAGAACAGGATCACAAAAAGAATAGAGAGAGATCTCCAGTATACCTGTCCACGTCCTACCTTTTGTTGCAGTGTATGTTTCTTGAAATGCTGTTCTATGTCATGATGCACAAACTATTTGTGTAAAGTTCCAGACTAATGGGTATATTTACGTAAAAAAAACACACAGAGGATATCTCCTCACAAAGGCGCTGGTGTGACTATAGTTAATCACGGTTCGTCACAATAAATTGCTGTGAATATATTCCCACACAAAACAAACCTTGTGATAACTGTAAACGGTAGCAGCTACTGACAGACAAGGAGCTGGGTCTTACCTAATGTGGTTACAACAAAACAAAATGCATCAAAAGAAAGAGCCCTGACCATAAACAATGTCACAGTTTAATCTTGACAACAAATTACCATAATAAAGGTATAAAAATTATGTTAATAACAGCTGATCACAATAAATGAGACAGACATAGATAAATAGAAAAACCTTAATAAAAAGACCATGTATTGTTAATCACTTGTACAGTCTCTGCACATGTTTGACCCAAATCAATTATTGCCTACTGAAACAATGGTGGTCATGCGCAACACGTGAAATTGAATAAAATTAAATAAAAATCAATTAAAGAACAGCCTCAGGCGCCTGGAGTCCTAAAAAATTCCCTAATACTTGAGGGTTAATTGTATATATATATATATATATATATATATATATATATATATACACACACACACAGTCAGGTCCATAAATATTGGGACATTGACAGAATTTTCATATTTTGTCCTCTATTCACCACCACAATGGCTTTGAAATGAAACAAACAAGATGTGATTTAACTGCACACTTTCAGATTTAATTTGAGGGTAATTACATCCAAATCAGGTGAATGGTGTAGGAATTACAACGGTTTCTATATGTGCCTCCCACTTTTTAAGGGGCCAAAAGTAATAGGACAAACTAAACAATCCTAAATCTAACTTTCACTTTTTAATACTTTGTTGCAAATCCTTTGCAGGCAATTACAGCCGGAAGTCTGGAACGCATAGACATCACCAGACGCTGGGTTTCATCCCTGGTGATGCTCTGCCAGGCCTCTACTGCAAATGTCTTCAGTTCCTGCTTGTTCTTGGGGCATTTTCCCTTCAATTTTGTCTTCATCAAGTGAAATGCATGCTCAATCGGATTCAGGTCAGGGGATTGACTTGGCCATTGCATAACATTCCACTTTTTAGCCTTAAAAAACTCTTTGGTTGCTTTTGCAGTATGCTTCGGGTCATTGTCCATCTGCACTGTGAAGCGCCATCCAATGAGTCCTGAAGCATTTCACTGAATATGAGCATATAATATTGCCCGAAACACTTCAGAATTCATTCTACTGCTTTTGTCAGTAGTCACATCATCAATAAATACAAGGGAACCAGTTCCATTGGCAGCCATACATGCCCACGCCATGACACTACCACCACCATGCTTCACTGATGAGGTGGTTTGTTTTGGATCATGAGCAGTTCCTTTCCTTCTCTTCCCATCACTCTGGTACAAGTTGATCTTTGTCTCATCTGTAAATAGGATGTTGTTCCAGAACTGTAATGGCTTTTTTAGATGTTGTTTGGCAAACTCTAATCTGGTCTTCCTGTTTTTGTGGCTCACCAATGGTTTGCATCTTGTGGTGAACCCTCTATATTCACTCTTGTGAAGTCTTCTCTTGATTGTTGACTTTGACACATATACATCTACCTCCTGGAGAGTGTTCTTGATTTGGCCAACTGTTGTGAAGGGGTTTTTCTTCACCAGGGAAATAATTATTTTGCCATCCACCACAGTTGTTTTCCGTGGTCTTCCGGGTCTTTTGGTGTTGCTGAGCTCTCCGGTGCGTTCTTTCTTTTTAAGAATGTTCCAAACAGTTGATTTGGCCACACCTAATGTTTTTGCTATCTCTCTGATGGGTTTGTTTTGATTTTTCAGCCTAATGATGGCTTGCTTCACTGATAGTGACAGCTCTTTGGATCTAATATTGAGAGTTGACAGCAACTGATTCCAAATGCAAATGTCACACCTAGAATCAACTTCAGACCTTTTACCTGCTTAATTGATAATGAAATAACGAGGGAATAGCCCACACCTGTCCATGAAATAGCTTTTTAGTTGATAGTCCCATTACTTTTGGCCCCTTAAAAAGTGGGAGGCACATATTGAAACTGTTGTAATTCCTACACCGTTCACCCGATTTGGATGTAACTACCCTCAAATTAAATCTGAAAGTCTGCAGTTAAAGCACATCTTGTTTGTTTCATTTCAAAACCATTGTGGTGGTGAATAGAGGCCAAAATCTGAAAATTCTGTCAATGTCCCAATATTTATGGACCTGACTGTATATATATATATAATGATGTTCCACAGACGGCAATTGATAGTTCTTTGGCACAATGTTCATAAAATATGTTGATAATTTTTTTTTCCTTTGTTCTATCTTGTAATAATGAGTTGGTGACAAGATGAGATCCATTAGAGACGGATCAGCAACAATAAATACAGTGTTGCAAACTGGCGGCAACTAATATAAACCAGCTATGCTTAGTATAGTATAGTCCTGAGCTGGAATGGCATACCGCAATCAATAGATGTGCATTATGTAAGTAAATAATCAGAAATAAATTTCCTACTCCTTTGATCAGTCGGAGTGGTCAGACATAAATCACAAGCATATAATTCCCAGGGTAGTGATTTAATACCCTCTGTATAGGGCTCAATCCCACTGATCATGTGGGAGAGACTGTTGTAAATAATTAAGGCTAGTACTTGTCATGCAAGTGCAGCTTACCGCTACCACATACGGAGCCTCCGGAGGTTAAATTCTTTCCTTGGGTATTCAGTCTGGATTTAATTATGAACCTCAGACTGCTATGCCGCGGTGTACACCGTGTTGTTGGACACACTGATTGGCTGCCACACTTGTTGGATCTCAGCGGCTAGTGTCCGGGCTGTGGAGAACTTTGTCAGGTAACGTCCTTGGCTGAAAATTGAAGAGGGTGGAGCTTGACGCGTTTCTCAGCCACGAACAAGGGGCTGTTCCCTCCGAAGTACTCCCCCTCAAAGGCTCCTGTCTTTTTATACGATCCTTGTATCAATTAGGGAGATGATTGAAACCTGTTTTTCAATTCACTCTTTCATCAAAGTGGTGTCTCGTTTGTAATAATCTCAAAGTATCAAGGTATTAATCTCTCCAATTTTATAGTGGGTGTTAATATCATGGCAAATCTATAGTCTAAAGATAACATCATAAAAATAATAATCAAAACTATATAAATATTGATATGTAATACAACTTGACCTGATTGTCTTATTAATAAACACAAAATAAGATCAGAATAGATTAATACTAATTGAATGGGCACATGAAAAGGAATAAAAAAACGAAAAAAAAAAAAACCTCTTATTCTTAATGAAACATATCTAGTTGGTAACAGACTGCTTATAGGGTACGCATAATCAATTGTGTTTATAGTTAAATCTATATTTATAGTACAATAGTACTTAGAAGGGATTCCTATTTAGCGAACTATATTTTGAAAAATAGAAAGAGAAAATAATATAATATAGAATATATATTATATAATAAAAAGCGAATGATAAAAACTCAATAAAATACAGCACAAAAACACATATGTATATGCAGAGAGTTGTTTATTATCTACAGTAACTATATCTATCTTTATTTTCTCACACTCCCTTGAGTGATATATGAAAATGGAGAACAATGAATTTGAAACAGAAGGAGAAAGAGAGCATAAAATTGTTGTGGCGGACAAATCCTAATCTCAATAAACATACTGAATTTTACGGGGGACTGGAGACCCAGTAATAGCCGTGATGTAACTAAATGTGGGCAGATAACAAGGAGGGCCCTAGATGATGGGCCGTAATTGATACAGGTACATGAGATGGTAGACCCCCAGGGAACTGGGATAATCAGCATACCCAATTCACCCCACCAACAACCCACCAGATCAGGTTGATGTTACTCCATTGAGTTCTATTGTATCATTAAGCCCTTTAGGGGCTAAGGTGCCAAGTTTGAATATCCAGAATGCCTCTTTTCTACATAGCGACCTAAATCTGTCGCCACCTCTTATTGTTGGTATTATTTGTTCGATCGCCTTAACTTTAATATTTTTAAGATCACCACGAGGGCATCTGGAAACATGGTTGGGTAAGCTATGTATTTTAAGGTTTTTCATCACACAGCGTCTATGCTCTAAAAATCAAACATTTAGAGTACGAGTAGCTCTTCCCACATATTGGATACCACAACCACATGAGATAACATAGATTACAAACTTAGATTGACAATTTAGAAAGGAGTCTATATTGAAGGAACTATTAACAGTAAAAGAAATAACCGTATTGCTCTTATAATCCGCATGAAGTGTGACACTTTGTTTTTCCACGCTTGAAAAAACCTTGTGGCTTTGGTTCCAGCCAGGAGAGGCTGGGTTCCTTACTAGGGATTTTTGGATTTCTCAGAGAGCTAGGAGCCAACACTTTTAAACTATCTGCCTTCCTGAAAACCGCCTTACATCCCCCTTCCAAATCTTTATCCAAAAGTCTATCCCTTTTAAGGAGTGCAGAGTTTTTATTTATGATCCTCTTTATCTCAACGGCGGAAGAATTTTACTTTGTAACAAATGCCAGAGACATATTATTTGTTTCCAGTTCTTTCTTATTTGTAACCTTGTTTGTAATCAGTATTCCTTTTGTTAATAACCCTTGTCTTTCTGTTTGACTAGCTTCCTCAAGTGCTCTGTCCAATAGATCTCTTGGGTACACCTGTTTTTCAAACGCTTCATAAAATTTTTTAGATTGATCCAGAAAAACATTCGTATTGGAACAGTTTCTGCATAAACGCAAAAACTGGCCTTTGGGAATATTTCTCTTCCAACTCTCGTTATGACAACTCCTAAAATTGAGATACTTATTGCAATCTACATCTTTGGTATATGTTGAGGTGCGGATTTTATCATAAATAATACTGACCGTAATATCCAAATAGTTTATTGTGGTATTATTGCAACAACTAGTGAATTTTAAACCAAACTCATTATCATTTATGAAATCAATAAAGTGAATGACTGAATGTGCATCCCCATCCCAAATAAAACATAAATCATCTATATATCTCCCGTATAGAACCAGGTTCGCTCCGAAACCGCCACCCCAAATGCATCACTCTTCGAAGCATCCCATTTAGAGGTTGGCGAATTCTGGGGCTCAGCTGACAGATCTGATCGGGCCTGGAAGCAGCAAACAGTGAGCAGGCAGCGCTGGAACAGAATGGCAGCAATTTGCGGGGACAGGGCACCTGGAAAGCAGCTAGTGGCTAGCGCCAGGTTGGCTCTGGGGCATCAGAAAATCAGAATGGGGTTCTGCGCATGGGCAGAAGCTCATTCAGGACTATAAGTAAATGGTCGTGGGAGGACTGCTACATCATGGGCCTTTGTGAAGCTCAGAGTAGTGAGTCACACCTCACGGCTCTGGGCTCCGCCTCCAGCAATCATCACACATAGCTGCGGCCTGCCAACCTGAGACGGGAAAAGCAGGTCCGTCTCCCGCGACTTGCTGTACCTTGAGTCGGAAGACTCTGCAGGCTGCGCTCAAGCTAAGTAAGTTTTGAACTGAGAGAGGGCTGGTTTGCTATGGTGCTCACTGCTGGGATAGGGGTGGTGGGTGAGTGGGGTGCTGACACTGTGGTGTGATAGGGCGGTGCTGTGCTGGGTGAGGGCCCCTTCCGTGATGCCTCATCCCTTTTCAAGATCCCATGGGGAGGGGGACACCACCCAAAATCTTGCCTAGGGCACCAATTTAGCTAGGGCCGGCTCCATGCATGGCGCCGTATGCAATATCATCAGGTTTGATGTGCAGCACATCAATCCGGACGTCTCATGCGACCGCACATGTCGTGCATAACCACTGAATAATATGCATGATTTGTCGTTCCGATTTGGCCAAATCGGAACGCTCCAGTGTGCATACGAATGGCTGGACTTCTGGTAACAAAGTTAGTTTTCTCTGAAAGTAAACTGAAAAAGAGAAAAATCTGAACCTTCAGGGAACTAAACTTTATCCCCCAGACCCTCCTGCTAGAATGGCAATAACCTGGGCAACCTAAGAGATTAAGTAGGACACCCCTCACACACCATGAAATATATACCTTTAATACTCCGGTAATTCTTGGCCCCAAGTGGGTCTGAACCACGCTCTCTGACAGACTCTTTGATCAAAGAATCATGGCTTGAACAGCCATGCTGTTAAAGCCAAGAACTGTAAATTTGTTTGAAGAAAGGGACCTTGGCTTAACAGGTCCTGTCTTAGGGGAAGACACCAGAACAGACCTTCTGCATGTTGAGAATGTTGGTTGGGGGGGTGTAGTCAAGATGCCGAAACTAAGAATGCTGTCATCGGAATCCTGACACCAGTCAGAATTCTGGCGCCAGTATCCAAAAGGTAAGTTTTGGGGTCAGGAGGAGGGTTAGGCACTAGAGGGAGGGTTAGGTTTAGGCTGCAGGGGGAGGGAAGGTTGGTTTAGGCTGCGGGGAGGGAAGGGTAGTAAATTTACCTGCTTCTGTCAGGATTGTGACCCAGTTCAGATGCTGGCGTTGAGATTCTGAGTGCCGGCATCCCGTACCCAACCCGTTGGTGGACCACAACCTTCGTGGCTTTAGCACCCTCGGAGGCATAGCTTGTTTATTTGGTCGCACTAATGACAAACTCAAATAATCTGAATTTTTCAATATTACATTTTTATATATACACACACAGTGCATCTGGAAAGTATTCACAGCGCTTCACTTTTTCCGCATTTTGTTATTTTACAGCCTTATTCCAAAATGGGATTCATTTTTGTCCTCAAAATTCTACACACAATACCCCATAATGACAATGTGTAAAAAGATTTTTTGAGATTTTTACAAATGTAATTAAAAAAAAAAAAAAACTAAGAAATCACATAAGTATTCACAGCCTTTGCCATGAAGCTCAAAATTGAGCTCATGTGCATCCTGTTTCCACTGATCATCTTTGAGATGTTCCTACAGCTTAATTGGAGTCCACCTGTGTTAAATTCAGTGGATTGGACATGATTTTGAAAGGCATACACCTGTTTATATAAGGTCCCACACTTGACAGTGAATCTCAGAGCACAAAATAACAATGAAGTTCAAGGAATTGTCGTGTAGACCTCCGAGACATGATTGTCTCGAGGCACAAATCTGGGGAAGGGTACAGAAAAATATCTGCTGCTTTGAAAGTCCAAATAAGCACAGTGGCCTCCATCATCCATAAATGAAAGAAGTTCGGAACCACCAGGACTCTTCCTAGAGTTGGCTGTCTAAACTGAGCGATCGGGGGAGAAGGGTCCTAGTCATGGAGGTGACCTAGAACCCGATGATCACTCTGTCAGAGCTACAGCATTCCTCTGTGAAGAGAGGAGAACCTTCCAGAAGGACAACCATCTCTGCAGCAATCCACCAATCAGGCTTGTACGGTAGAGTGGCCAGACGGAAGCCAGTCCTTAGTAAAAAGCACATGGCAGCCCGCCTGGAATTTGCCAAAATGCATCTGAAGGATTCTCATACCATGAGAAACTAAATTCTCTTATCTGATGAGACAAAGATTGAACTCTTTGGCATGAATGCCAGGCGTTACATTTGGAGGAAACCAGGCACTGCTCATCACCGGGCCAATACCATCCCTACAGTGAAGCATGGTGGTGGCAGCATCATGCTGTGGGGATGTTTTTCAGTGGCAGGAACTGGGAGACTAGTCAGGATAGAGGGAAAGATGAATGCAGCAATGTACAGAGACATCCTGGATGAAAACCTGCTCCAGAGCGCTTTTGACCTCAGACTGGGGCGACGGTTCATCTTTCAGCAGGACAATTACCCTAAGCACACAGCCAAGATATCAAAGGAGTGGCTTCAGGACAACTCTGTGCAAGTCCTTGAGTGGCCCAGCCAGAAACCAGACTTGAATCCGATTGAACATCTCTGGAGAGATCTGAAAGTGGCTGTGCACCGACGCTTCCCATCCAACCTGAGAGGTGTTGCAAAGAGGAATGGGCAAAACTGCCCAAAGATAGGTGTGCCAAGCTTGTGGCATCATTTTCAAAAACACTTGAGGCTGTAATTGCTGCCAAAGGTGCATAGCGTTCGCGCTAGGCTGTTTTAGTGGAGCGCAGCGCCCTCCTTCTGGAGGGCAAAAAGCGCCCTGCCCTCACCGCACACTGCTAAGACAGCCTGCGGGTGCCGTCTTCACCCACTGGTCGCAGTGTCCCGCGGGTGGGGAAATGTGCGGTGACGCGGTCACTGCTGGTGAATAGACGCTGGGCGCATGCGCCCGGCATCTATTCTACCTGTCAGCAGCGCTTGGGGGCTGCGCATGCGTATAATTTGCAGAGCGCGTGTGCAAGCCATTCGTTGCGATCTGATTTTGATTGCTCGTAAGCCACTATCAGGTCGCTGCTTTGAGTGACAGATATTGCCGTTTCTGGGTGGTAACAGGGGAAGGTGCTTGTGAACAGGGGAGTGGATGTGCGAACACAGGCGTGTCAGGCCGCCAAAACGCAGTTTAAAGGGTGTGCATAATTAGCAAAGTAGCGTCAATGTATACGTCACCTGCATGTATTTCAGCCAGCACTGATCGCTGTGCTTGCGGCAGGTTAAGGCAACACCAAGGGCTGCGAGCAGCTCCGATGCTTCATGATGGTCCCTATTAATCCTTCATTTCCCGGAGATGACGTGTGTTGCGAGTGGCAAGGGGCGTCTTTAGACACTTGCGAGCGCACTTTGCCGTAGCTCGCTAAGACATAGAGGGCGTCCTTAAGTGACGCAGTGCAAGCGCTTCATTTAAATATCCAGCACCTTTTGGCAAGCGAGCGACCGCAACTTGCGAGCGGGTCTGGATGAGCTCCAGTGTGTATGCACAAAGGGCCTGATTCATTACGGATCGCTACTGCGACTGCGAAAAAATGCTAATAAATGCTATTGCAATCCAACATAAGGACGCACACTTCACATTATGCACATCCGTAATACTTTGCAAGTCTGCAAATCCATCGGTACCATCGAGTACCATAGGACGACATACATACCTGCGGAAGGTCTGACCTTAATCAGAAATTGCTAACCTCATCGCACGAAGTGAAAGCCCAAGCTGCGTATTGCATCGTAGTGGCTAATTTATGCACACCATACCGGCGTTCAAACGCACTGGCTCGCCTGCGTTTCGCCGACCCCCCGTTACCACCCCCAGATGATCACTTCCTGTCACTCTGCGATGAGTTTGCGTAGTCACTGCGATAGCAGTCCGATCAAAGTGGAGCCTTCACGCACGCGCCATCTGCGTGCATAATCACAGTTGCGATCGGTAATGAATCAGGCCCTAGATTGTTTCCCGGGAGTTCAAGGAAAATCGTTGCCAACATTGCATCAATTGCAAGTCATCTAATGTGTACCTAGCATTATGATTCTGAGGAGCTAATTCAGAACTGCTCGCTAGATGTGATTGCTCACACGATGTGTATGCAAATTGCGTAGGCAGTGTAATCGCACAGCAATGCATTACATTGAATTAAAATAAAGGTTTTATCGGAGTAGATTATTCCAAGGAGAGGTGAGCCCCACTAAAGGAAAATCTTGTTCTCCTCTACACAAATAATAAATTATTCCAGCACCATAGATTTTGTGGAAGACTAAATTATATTATGTGTGGTATTAGAATGATGAGATGCCGGCAGTGATATACCTACGCCAGAATCCCACCGCTGGGCAAAATATCGACGCCAGTATCCCCTTACACATCAGGTTACCGGCGTTGGAATCCCGACAGCCGGCATCCCGATTGTAAGACACCGGATGCAGTTAAGTATTAGCCGCGGGGGGGGGATTAGGCTTAGGCACACCCGGGGGGATTTTAGGGTTAGGCATCCCCCCAGGAGTGTTAGACTGCGGGGAGGGTGTTTAGGCACCATTAGGGGGGGTTAAGCACCCCCCTTGGATACTTAGATTTAGGGTGCAGGGAAGGGAGGTTAGGCACCACTGGGGTGGGTGGTGGGTTAGGCACCCACCCCAGGGAGGCTAGGGTAAGGCACCACAAAACTAGGGTTAGAGGAGAGGGATAGTATACTTACCAGCCAGTTGGGATTCTAGATCTCATTCAGAGGCAGTCACAAGAAGCGATTGCTCTCTCTGAATGAGGGCGGGCACTTCTTGTTTTTTGGTGCGGCCTCCTGGTCGCAAGCTAAGCTGTGGGTTACCACCCACAGCTTAGCTAGTGATCAGGGTGATGGTCGCGATGGTGATCACCATTGCGACCATTGGGGCTTGTGACCAGACCCTAAGATTGGGTCTGGGCACTCGCAAGCCCCAGGGAGCTTTCTGCTCTGATGGAGCAGGATGTCAGTGCGGCCGCCCACAAAACGGTAGGCGTGGTCTGAATGACCCCCTCTGTCCTAGCCGGGCTCCCAGGGTTGGGATTTGAACCGCCGGTATTTCATATCCACAGGAGCATCTACTATATATAGTCAAAAGTCTCAGAGACCAAATTTAGACAATTAGCCACTGAATATCTTTATTTTGTCTGCTGAACAATTACCCAGAACAGCTTGGTATACCCTAACCAGGTTGCAAGGTGCAGGGAATGTACATGGGGCAGCTCATGCTCCACATTTATAGGGGTAGATGTACAGTAGGTATGGCCATCGACCTCCAATATTTGAAAACATTGATGGTTTACTGTCGATGTCGAATAGTTTTACCATCGATGGCAGTGAACCACATGGTTTCCCACCATCGATGGTATCCCTGGGGCCGATAGCAATAGTTTATTACTATAAATAAATCATTGGGCTTGCTGCTGCGCTGCATGCTTACTGTACATGTTCAATTTTTGTACACACAGCCCAAGACTCCTTCTCCTCCTGTCATCATGTGCACTGTCTCTCTGTTCACCGTCCTGGCTGGATGTGCGCCGTCCCGCCTCCTCACTGACTGGCTGAGCAGCTAGCAGTCAGTCAGCAGCATTGAACACTGAGCAGCACAGCTCACACAGCACTGTCCCCCGAATCGGGAGTACAACCGTCCCGTCTATGTCCTCTTCAGTGACTGTCCAGTGACTGAAGTAAACTTGAAGTCCCAACAGTCCCGTCGCTTTTGTGACTGAGACTGATAACACAGACAGCATTGCAGCCGCCAGAGCCAGCTGCCATGGGGAGCCGCATATGCGCAGAGGAAAATTTTGAGACTTGCTGGCTTTCTCCAGCAAATCCTTTTCTGTGCATGTGCGACTATTTGATAGTGGGAGCCATCGATGGTAGCCTAGTTTCTAGCCATTGATGGTTCCAGTTAAAACCACCATTGATGGGTGTGGTACTCATGGCCACCCCTAGGTAGATGTACTAAGCTTTGGGGAAAAAAAAGTGGAGAGAGAAAGTACCAACCAATTAGCTCCTGTAATTTTTCTATGTCATTGATTTCGGGGCACCATTGGATCTCCGCCATCGATGACAAAGCCATCAAAAATCGTCGATTAACCATCGATGGTTTGTAATCATCCATGGTTGATAGCCATATCTGGTATATATAGACCAGTCTGTAAACTGACATAAGCGGATTGTTTGGCATTTTATCTTTCCTTATCAAATCTACCACAAATGGTCTACCCCTGCGCCGCTCTTTGTCACTTAGCTCCGCGACAGTCCTGTCTGCTGTTACCTTGCTGGAGGAAACCCGCATAGCTTAGAGCTCTGCCAGCCTCATTGGTAGCAGCAAAGAATATAATGTTGTCACCCATCAGTCCAGCTCTCACACTCTCCGCCGGCCATATTCCCGTAGACCAAGTCATCAGCATGTTCCGGTCACACAGAAGAACAGACCAGAATGACTAAACACACGTTCCAAATAATAATGGCAATGCGCTGACATGCTTGCGACGCTCGTTCCCCATATGAATGTCCCCGCACGGTACCTGTACTACCACCAGACATCACACACAGTGTAGATTATTGCCTGCCAGCGGCTCACAGATCGCACGTTTATTTCTGGAGAGAGTATCCCAAAGTCCCAGTCCCCCCAACCCCAAGATTAATGCTAGATCTGAGTGGCTAATGCTCCTTGTTCCAGAGCAGTCACTCTGTGATCGTTTAACCTGCCTGACCTTACGCTGACAGAGAAATGAAGTGTTCCTCCATCTTGGTGTCTGGAAGCTGCTTCGCATAAGGAGCATATTCCAATATTTATTTTATCTTACAAGACAATTAACGATACATACGGTATAAATGTCTTTTAATAAATCACAGATATTAGTCTCATAACGCCAAACGCCGATTATACGTTGATTATGGTGGTTTTATTGATCTGTTCTTTACAGGATCAAAGATGGTCGCCGTCAGTAACGCCGTTCTAGGGCCTGATCACCGATCTATGTATGTGACAGATCAGATCAGACTCGAGTAATCCATAGCAGCAGCATGGCTGGCAGCAGGCTGGAGAAGCTGGGCACTGTGTTCACCAGGTACATAACCCTCACCCCGTTACAGGTCCTGTCACTCATTGGGCTTCAGTAGTTGCCAAATAACTGCCTTGTTTTATGCACCCTTAGCAGTTCCCTGTGTCCTACTCAGCATAGTCCATACTAGTGTCCTACCCTCCAAAATTACCCTTCCATCAGGTACAAAATTCTCTGCTCCTGAACTTCCCTCCTAAATTATGGATGCAGTCACCTGGCAGTGGCAAACGCAGGATTTTGAAAGGGGGGGTTCCAAATTCTCGGTTACCGAACCTCCGTGGATGCAGCAGCCATTGAGAGTCTGTCTGACGACTCTCATTGGCTGTTAAAACAAACACGCCGCCGCCGTGTTTGTTACTGTGTAGTGTGGACCGCACTACACTTACTGAAACCGCCACTGATCGGCGGGCAGGGGGAGGTTTCTGGGTGCTCAGAAACCCTCCCTGCGTGCGCGCTTGCCTGTGTTGAACCAGGTAATTGATGAGACAGGTGCTACAACACAGGTGACAGAAGTCATAAATTAGGTGGGAAGTCCAGGAGCAGAGCAGTTTGTACCTGGTGGAATGCGTCATGTTGGAGGGTATGTAGTGTCTGTGTATTATAGTGATGTGCAGCGGTCACATCATGTTAGGGTATGCGGTCAATATCGGTATATCTTGGCAAACGGCATGCCAGCTCTTAAAATACCGACGCCAAAATCCAGACACCTGTCGGAATCCTGGCGCCGGCATCCCAAAGGTAAGTTGCAGGGTTAGGGGCAGGGTTAGGATTAGGCACTAGGGGGAGGTTAGGTTTAGGCACCAGGGAGGGGAGGTTAGGCCATGGGTTAGGATACTTACTGACAGGTGTTGGTACCCTAACCCTGTTGGGATGCCGGCGCCGGGATTTTGACCGCCAGGATTGCGAGCGCTGGCATCCTGTACCCAACCCCATGTTAGGTGAAGTGGCCTATGCATGTATAGCAGCGTTTCCCAACCTCTGTCCTTCAGGCACACTAATGTGTGTTCACACTTGAATATGTAACTGCCGATCTGACAACTTCGCTAACGCTCGAGCACAAACGATAACATTCATGTATACTAAAGTTGGACGATGTGTACCCAGCACAATATCACCGGCGACGGGACCTGGCATGCGGAAAGTACAAGTACTGACGGGGGAGGAGGGGATGTATCATGCTGCAATCTGCAGCATGGCATCTTCAGCGATATCCCAGTCGGCCTTGCAGCAGGGCCGACGTGGGCTGTCGCTAGCTACCCACGATAGCGCACGTAGCGTGAGTACACAGTAGATGATGTACCCGATATGTCGCTCCGATCTGCGGGATCGGATGACAAATCGTCTAGTGTGTACCCAGCTTAAACAGCCATAGTAGTTATCCAAATTATATGTCTGTTCAGAGGATAACGACCAATTGTTTCCCTGTACACACTGTCAGATCGTTGTGTTGAACTGTGCCATTGATGATGTTTACAAAACACCCAGTGACTGACCTATCACTCGGTCGTTTGGTTGGCCGTACACTGCACAGCATCAATGACATATCAGATATATCGTGCAGCACACCTGATGCGATATATCTGTACTGTATGTCGTTGAAAAATTAATTGGGTGTAGACACTTAAAGATCGTTGCTACAACATAAAGTTTATTGCTTCTAGACTCGATATGTCGTCTAGTGTGTACCCAGCATAACAGTCCTGGTTTTAAGGATAGCCATACTTGAGCGCAAGAGACTTAAATTGTATACAGTTATTTTGAGTTAACCATCTGTGCTCAAGCATGGATGTCCTCATAGCCTATACTGTTAATGTGTCTTGAGGACCAAGGTTGGGACACACTGCTGTATACAGTGCAATAGAATTGGTCAGGTCATGGCAGCCAGTTGTAGGGACATATTTCTATTTGAAGAAATAGGACAATTGCCTGCAGCTCATCTTTCTACCATTGGATGATGCTCAATTCTGTTTTTTTTAAGTCTATTTCTGTTCAGTCTTCTTTCCATGCTGTGTTTTCCATATAAATCAGGACTTGTTAGGTATGATCATGTATGGTTGATATGCCATTACAAATAACACTAGAAAGTTTTAGGATCTCCATAAGTTTGTGAATAGGGACAGATTCCAGGAATAGGATGATATCATGCTCAAGGCCTGTCCGTGCCACATTGTACACTTCTGAGTTGCTAGTCCACCACTCTTGCCGCCTCTAAAAACTAGAGGTGAGCTGTTCAATTTTACTCTGGTATGTTCGGATCTCAAAAACGGCATCATATTGGCTATACGGCTTGCACGTGTTTTGGACAGCTAATAAGATAAATCTGAATTTATCTGAAATTACGCTAATTTGGCTAAATAGTCAAAACCGAACCGCTCATCTCTACTAAAAACTCTGCATTTTGGTGCACATGCTACAACAGTTGGGACGAAGGTCTTGATTGTTGGAAGAGTCCCCTAGAATCAGGACTCATGTGTCAAAATTGGGACAGTTACAGGTGACAGTTCCCAGTACTCAGGTGAGTCTCAGGTGAGTCTATTCCCAGAGGGGAACAAGTGCTGAAAAGTGTTTATTAATCTGTGACCAGGATAGAGGACCTAAAGATACCTTTATGAGAATGTATCTCACCTATTTTAGGTGAGTGGTTCCTGGGTGATTGTGTAGGCCAGGTGATCTGACGCAGCACACCATCACTTTCCTTCTTGGTTAAGTAGCCCTTACATAGCCTGGAGGTGTGTTTTGGGTCTTGTCTTGTTGAAAACAAATGATGGTCCCAGTAAGCGCAAACCAGATGGGATGGCATGGCGCTGCAGAATGCTGTGGTAGCCATGCTGGTTAACTGTGCCTTGAATTTTGAATAAATCAACAGTGTCACCAGCAAAGCACCCCCACACCATCACACCTTCTCCTCCATGCTCCACAGTGGGAACCACACATGCAGAAACCATCCGCTCACCTTCTCTAGGTCTCACAAAGACACGGCGGTTGGAACCAAAAATCTAAAATTTGGACTCATCAGACCAAAGTACAGATTTCCACTGGTTTAATGTCCATTCCTTGTGTTTCTTGGCTCAAACAATTCTCCTCTTCTTGTTGTTCATCCTCAGTAGTGGCTTCTTTGCAGCAATACGACCATGAAGGCCTGATTCACCCAGTCTCCTCTGAACAGTTGATGTTGAGATTTGTCTGCTACTTGAACTCTGTGACCATCTGTACTGGTCCGTGTCACTGAATGTTTTTCTGCAATTTCATCTTGGATGTCATCTCGCCACCTGAAACTTAATATTTCTAAAACAGAATTAATTATATTTCCACCAGCCAATAACAGTTACCAACCTGATCTCTCTATCACTGTTGATAAATCGACAATCCACCATGCCCCACAAGCTCGCTGCCTTGGTGTCATGCTTGACTCTGAACTATCCTTTGTTCCCCACATTCAATCTGTCTCAAAATCATGTTACATACATCTAAAAACATATCCAAAATTCGACCATATCTCACACAAGACACTGCAAAAACTCTAATCCATGCACTTATTATTTCCCGCATTGACTATTGCAATAGCCTCCTTACTTGTCTTCCCAAAAACAGGCTATCGCCATTACAATCAATTATGAATGCAGCTGCAAGGCTTATCTTCCTTGCCAAACGTTCATCGTCTGCTGCCCCGCTCTGTCAGTTCCTCCATTGGTTGCCGGTTTTCTACCGTATTCAATAAAAAATACTCTTTTTTTACACATAAGGCTATTAACCAAACCACACCAACATACATCTCTTCACTCATCTCAAAATGTCTCCCTACCTGACCTCTCTACTCAGCACAAGATCTGCGTTTCATCCCCATGCATTACTTGCTCCCACTCACAGTAACAGGACTTTCTTCGGGCTGCACCCACTCTATGGAATGCCTTACCACGCACAATACGACTTTCCTCTAGTCTCCAATCCTTCAAGCGATCCCTGGAAACTCACCTCTTCAGGCAAGCTTATCAGATTCCAGAACTGCCCGCATAACCTTCATAGCTTCCATATCTAATTACATCCCCTTTCACAGTCCATACACAACCTCACACATCGTCTTTCTCTCACATCCTCATGACATTTGGCCGACATTCTGGCTTGACCAAAATGCAATATATAGCACCTATCCTTGTGTATCAATGCCTATTTCCCTATAGATTGTAAGCTTGCGAGCAGGGCCTTCCTACCTATATATCTGTCTGTTATTACCCAGTTTTGTTCTATTAATGTTTACAATTGTAAAGCGCAACGGAATATGCTGCGCTATATAAGAAACTGTTAATAAATAAATAAGACTTTATGGGAATACATATGTATTCAAATCCCGGCAGCGCCAGCCCGACATGGATAGAAAGTAAGTATTATCTAACCTAATCTACTCCCTAACCCTGACCCTCCTTTAGGGTGCCTAAACCTGACCCCCCTCCCTCCCGCGTGCCTAACCCTAATCACCCCACTAAGTGCCTAAACCTAAGCCCCCCTCTCCTCGCCATCTAAACCTAACTCCCCCGGGGGGATGCCTAACCCTAAGTTTCCCCCGGGGGTGCCTAACCTTAACCGTCCCTCCCCCTAGCCTAACCCAGCCTCCGGGGGGGGGTGCCTAACCCTAAGTCCCCCCCGGAACCCTAAACCGAACCCTTCCCCACCGCGGCTATCCGTGCACGGCATCCCTTCAATCGGGATGCCGGGCGCCGGTCTCCCGGTGTAGGTTAATTAACCCTCGCCGGGATTCTGTAGTGGAGATGCCGGTGGTCGGAATAATAAACACATACCACTTTATGTGGTCTCTAATCTGAGGTGCTGTTAAGTAGCGGTTTCCGAGGCTGGTAACTCTAATGAACTTATCCTCTGCAGCAGAGGTAACTCTTCCTTTCCTGGGGCGGTCCTCATGAGAGCCAGTTTCATCATAGCGTTTGATGGTTTTTGCAAGTGCATTTGAGGATACATTCAAAGTTCTTGAAATTTTCCGTATCGACTGACCTTCATGTCTTAAAGTAATGATGGACTATCGTTTCTCTTTACTGAGTTGAGTGGTTGGTGCCATAATATGGATTACAACAGTAAAATAGTGGTGTCCACTATGTACTAACCCTACATCTGCACAACACAACTGATGGTCTCAAACACATTAAGAAGGCAAGTAATTCCACAGATTGACTCTTGACAAGGCACACCTATTAATTCAAAACCATTCCAGGAGACTACCTCATGAAGCTGGATGAGAGAATGCCAAGAGTATGCAGAGCTGTCATCCAAGCAAAAGGGGCCTACTTTGAAGAATCTAAAGTATGGGGGGACTAGGGGCACAGGTGAACTGCTGCCTCCGTTGCTGCATGATAAGAATTTATTGGAGAGCCTCCCCGCAATTTAGTTGCCTCTGGGCCCCCACAAGTCTTAATCTGGCCCTGCCTGTAGTCATGCCATATTTGGTAGTTGTAACGTCTTTTATATGTATCAAGAAAAAATAAATAGTTTAACCTTTTGCTGACATTACTAATTTAGAACATTGTCTGGTATACCTATTTATGCTCAAATGTACCTGTTTTCATGTCTGGGATCATTTGCTATTTTAATATTTGTAACTACTGGCCATTCTGTTAATTTATGCTTTACTTTTGATAGAACACGAGATCTGATGCGTTCAGGGGTAATTAACCATAAAGCAAAGCCTATTTGGTACGATGTGTATGCTGCCTTTCCACCAAAAAGAGAGCCCACCGTTGAAAAACCTGAAAGGCGCCAGCGCAATCCTCCTGACAACGTGCCTGCAATTCTGTACAGTGAGGATATCATACGAGCGTGAGTTTATTAGCTGTCGATTCCTGCATTGGTTGGTGCCATTCAGTTCTGGTGTTTAATAAAATTGCTTCTTTTTTTTACATTTAACTCTAACATTAACATATGCTAAACCTGCTTATGTCTTGGCTGTGAATTAGCAATGAATGACCACAGTGCATGCGCAATCCGGTGTACACACTATACAATCCGCACAATATATTGTTCCAATCCCCGTTGGGGGATATAGTGTGTGCTATATCTTTTAGTGCGTACCCAGCTTTAGACGTTTGCTTTATCCAAACTACTGGAAGTATGAATAGCTATATGGATTGCATCATTTTTGGGTACATTTTATTAAACTGACCGGGCATTACATTTGTGTTATTTTAAAATAGCGTTTTTTTTTTCTCTCCTCAGCAAATTTTATGACATGTATGGTAGTGCAGGAATATTCCATCTATACCAAAAGGATTATAGATCTGTTTGCCAAAGGTAAGATCACCATTTTTTAAAAGTGGAAATATACGAGCAGATAGAAGTAATAATGAAAAAAATTCATTGTGTGATGAAAGTAGTGAGGGGAAAATCTCTCTCTGTGTCTCTCTCTGTCTCTCTGTCTCTCTAAGCAGGCATGGCGGGCATGTTCAGAATAATCAAAATGTATTCTACTTGGGTGTTAGAAAAGACTGTTATACTGTACACACACACTTTGTCACTTAAATATGAACAAAAGCAAGAAATCTTTATGATCTAAAAATAATGTTCAGCAAGTGTCAGAGCGTTCACAAGACTATTCAATTCAGTGGGGTAATTAAGTTCAAAGTGATGCAGTGGCAGAACTTGTGAGTGGTGGGCCCAGGTGCGAAAATATGCTTTGTGTACCCTCTCCTCTGTTCCACAGGATGAGTCAGTGGGTAGTGGTGAGATGCAGAGGGTAACAGTGGGAGAGGCAGGGGGAGGCCATGGGTGACAGGAAGAGGCATGGATGGCAGTTTGTGACAGAGAGAGGCAGTGGGTAACATGGGGAGGTAGTGGATGACCGTGAGAGACCGTGGGTGACAGGCAGAGACAGTGGGTGGCAGCGGGTGACAGGAAGATGTAGTGGATGACAACGGGAGATGCAATGGCAGAGGGTGTCAGTGAGAGTCCATGTGTGACAGAAAGAGGCAGTGGGTGAGAGGAAGAGGCAGTGGTTAGTGGGTAACAGCAGAGGTAGAGGGTGACAGCGGGAGATGCAGGCGGAGGCATTGATTGATGGCGAGGCAGAAGGTCACATGGAGAGGCAGTGGATAACTGCAGGAGACAGTAGGTGACGGAGAGGTAGTGTGTGACAGGAAGAAGCAGAGGGTGACAGCGGGAGAAGCAGAGGTTGGCAGAGAGATGTCATGGGGTGATAGAAAGAGGCTGTGGGTGACAATGAAAACCGTGAGGGACAGGGGGAGGCAGTAGGTGACAGCAAGAGACAATGGGTGACAGCTGTTGGAGTCTGGCTTCCTGCTACACAACTAAACTCAATTTTTTCTTCGGGGTCCATGGGGTCCACAGCCATTACGTTGGGGTATGAATCCTGGTCACCAAACAGTTAACGCAAACGAGTTCTCTGCTCCCAGGATGCATCGGGGTTCCTCCCCATATACCCCACCCCCTGCCTCAGGTAGCCAGTTCTTCCTGTTTGGTGTGTTCACCACATAGACAGTGGGACTGCTAGAGCAGTCCTGCAGACGAGTAACAAAAAAAAAAAAAAAGGGAGAGCTTTACTCTCTATCTCAGCGGATGGTCTGACTTGACCTGTAAGCAGCCTCGCGCCTGATTGGAGGCGCACCGGCCACGCGCTGCAACTACCTCCTCCTGCGCGGCACCGCTAGCCTTGGCAGGTCCATGGCAGGGGATTCGGCAGGGGCTCTCAGGCCCTGGACCGCAACCGGATCAAGGGGATGGCAGGTAAGCAGGTGGTTGCGGCGGCCGCTGCCTCCGAGACCACGTGGCCGGAGGCGCGCTGCAGTCAGGAGGCATACGGCTTGTCTCCTAGCCTAGACCGCCGGGATCTGATGTTCCTGATCAGCCGGGGCTTGTGGCGGCGGCCAGGTCAGTTTACCGGGCAGGTCCAAGCAGCATAGGGAGGTACGCTTCCCCGGTGGCCCCTCCCCCAATCCACATGCTAGTTCAGTCCTCTGGCGCAGTGATTGTGGGTTGTTCCTCTCAGCCTTCATATAAGTTGTTGCTCTCTGAACGCTGCTCCTACAGGACGCTGGGCAGTCTCCCTGTATACCTTGCCTAATGCTGGTTTAGGTTTTTACAGGGCTCTATCCTACCTAAGCTGAGGCTGATTATGGTAGTGAGAGCTTATATGCATATGGCTCGCGGAGTATTTATGCATGACATGTGATTGTTGATTATGGATACTGTTTCTTCTGTAAAAGAACTGTAATTCCTGTATACTGTCACTGTCTCTTCCCTTCCCTTGCTAGGGTGTGTGGGTTGAGAGTAGAAAGCAGCACATATACACTCAGAACCAGTGGCATAGTGTTATGTCTAAGGAGTCTGAGGGTCAGGTGGCGGGAGCCCCGTTGCTGATATCCTGTATAGCCTGCGAGGCAGGTCTGTTCCCACAGGACTTTCT
This sequence comes from Taudactylus pleione, assembly GCA_031769625.1. NCBI lineage: Eukaryota > Metazoa > Chordata > Amphibia > Anura > Myobatrachidae > Taudactylus > Taudactylus pleione. The sequence goes on along the minus strand of JAUIMM010000264.1, from coordinate 333,985 downwards.
ACAAAATGGGCTTTGTGGGAACTGTTTCAGACAGCCACCACACCAATTAAGTTTGCCTGTTTCAGGCCCTGAGCCCCCTTGGGCGTCATTTTCTCAGGTAATGGCTCAGGTGGCGGAACGGCTGGCTGCCCCGGTACCACCCGTTTGGGGTTTGCCTCAGCAGATGCATCCTATGCCCATGATGTGGCCGCCTTGGATGGACCCTGGTGCTGGTAAGGTTATGGCATCATCTTCGGGGGTTTTTCAGCCTCAGGCTGTCAAGCCAAAGCAGCCTAAATCTAGGCGCCTCATGTATCGCCTCATATGGGTGAGTACTCCAGTGCCTCCTCCTCCGAGGAACAGGCACAGGACTCTTCACAGGAGTCTAGCTCCGAGGAGGATGATGATCATTTCCCAGTAGCCGATGTCCCTTTTCTGATAAGGGCTGTAAAATCGGTGTTAAATATTGAGGAAGGGGATCTTCCGCCTAGGAAAGCCCCCCTGTTTAAGCGCCAGAAAGTGGTTAAGGCAGAAGTCCCAAAGTCTGAACATTTGTCAGAACTTATGGAGGAAGCCTGGGTCCGTCCGGATAAGATAAGCCATTCTTCTAAAAGATAGAATATATCTTCTATATCCTTTTCCAGCAGAGGATTGTGCCAAGTGGGAGAATCCACCGTCAGTTGATGCACATGTAGCACAGCTGATTAAACGTACCACTCTGCTAATCCCAGCAGTTTCGCTGAAGGAAACCACTGATAGGAGACTGGAGACGTGTCTCAAATCAATTTTTTCACTGGCAGGAACGGCCACCCGTCCAGCTATGGCCACTGCCTGGGTAGCAAGAGCTATTGAGGAGTGGGCCAAGACTCTAACGGAGTCTTTACCAGATGCCTCTAAGGAGCAACTGGATATGATCTCCTTTATTAGAGAAGGGGCCTCGTATTTGGGAGATGCCGCCTTGGATGCAGGGATCCTTTCCTCTAAAGTTTCAGCAGAGTCCGTGGTGGCACGTAGGATCCTCTGGTTGAAGGATTGAAAGGCAGATGCCGGGTCCAAAAAGGCCCTAGAATTCCTTCCATTCACAGGAGGTGTTCTCTTTGGTCCAGAATTGGACAAAATTGTATCCTCCATGGCAGCCTCAAAGACGGTCGGTTTGCCATCAGCAACCTCGTCTAAATTAAGGAGGGCGTACTTTCGGGGGTTTTGGCCAAAGGTCAGCCCTCAGCGAGATTTCCACCAAAAAAGGCAGGACAGGAAGCCCTGGCAGAACAAATGTCCAGGATCTAGGGTCCAGGATAAACCAGTGGCCTGATGGGACGGGCCTCCCCCTGGGGGTTCCCAGGGTGGGGGGCCGACTACTTCGGTTCTCAGAGCCCTGGCACCTCACGACGGAGGATGCCTGGGTTCGAGGAGTTGTTTCCCGAGGGTATGCCCTGACGTTTTGGAGGACTCCTCCAGAAAGGTTCTTTTGTGTAAACCCGCAGGTGGGTTCAGAAAAAGCTTTGGCCCTTCAGAAGGCTATTCTTGCCTTGCTAGCATCAGAAGTAGTGATTCCGGTGCCATAGAATCAGTTCCGAGAGGGGTTTTACTCCAATCTGTTCTTGGTTCAGAAACCGAATTGGTCATACCGGCCTATTCTGAATCTGAGAGAGCTCAACAAATTTGTTCGAGCCCCCGGGTTCAGGATGGAAACATTGCGATCGATTGTGTTGGCAATGGAACAAGGGGACTATATGGTATCCCTAGATATAGAGGATGCCTACCTTCACATCCCAATCACACAGGATCATCAAAAATGTCTTCGTTTTGCGGTAGGGGAGGAACATTTTCAGTTCCAGGCCCTGCCTGGAACCTTGGTGAATACCCTGTCCACAGCCCCTTGGGTATTCACCAAGGTGATGGCGGTGATGATGGTATGCCTCAGATGCCAAGGCGTCAGGATTTTGCCTTACTTGGACGACCTCCTGTTGCTGGGGCAGTCCCCACAGCAGGTACAGGATCATTTGAGGCTGACAGTATCATGTCTGTACAGTCACGGCTGGATCATAAACTGGCAAAAGTCGTTACCCTGTCCGGTACAACAGATGTGTCATTTGGGGGCGAGATTGGACTCCGTGGTGCAGAAAATATATCTGCCAGAGGAGAAGATCCTTGCCCTACAATCACGAATACGCTTCGCAACAGGCAGATATCCGTTCTAGTAGCCATGCAGGTCCTGGGGTCGATGGTGGCCACCTTCAGGATGGTGGAATACGCTCAATTCCACTCCAGACCATTGCAGCAATTAGTTCTGTCTTGCTGGAACAAGGATCATCGCATGATCAGGTATCAGCTGCTGCGTCTCTCTCCAGAGGTACGGTTGTCCCTGACCTGGTGGTTGCAGACAAAGCATCTCAGGCAGGGTCGCCCCTTTTGGGTGCCGGATTGGACATTAGTCAAAACCGACGTCAGTCTTCAAGGTTGGGGGGCGATGACGGGGTCACACACTTTCCAGGGAAAGTGGTCAGTGGCGGAAAGCCGGCTACCGATAACATCCTGGAACTAAGAGCTATATTCAAAGCTTTAGTGCAGGCTCAGGAAATCTTAAAAGGCAGGTCGGTGCAGATACAGTCGGACAATCGCACCGCGGTCGCCTACCTAAATCATCAAGGGGGCACAAGGAGTCGGGCTGCCTTGGCAGAGGTATCAAAGATCCTGGTATGGGCAGACTCATCTGCCCACGATATCTGCCGTGTTCATTCCAGGAATCCTGAATTGGGAGGCCGATTTACTCAGTCGGTAAGAGATAAATGCAGGAGAATGGACCCTACATCCACAGGTTTTTCGGAACCTTGTGGACAGGTGGGGTCTACCAGAAATAGATCTGATGGCATCAAGAAGGAACAACAAGGTTCCAAGGGACGGATCCTGGACAAGAGATCCGAGAGCCGAGTTTGTAGATGCACTGTCAGTAAAGTGGCATTACAAACTGGTATATCTGTTTCCCCCGTTTGCTCTTCTGCCCAGAGTTGTCAGAAAGATCAAACAAGAGGGCAGCACCATCATATTAATAGCTCCGGCATGGCCGAGACGGCACTGGTTCACAGATCTACGGTCTCTCTCCATAGATACTCCATGGCCTCTGCTATTGAGACCGGATCTGTTGCTACAGGGTCCCTGCTGGTACCCAGATCTTCATCGGCTAACACTGACGGCATGGCTCTTGAGGCCTCCGTCTTCAGGTAGAAAGGGTTTTTCCGAGTCTGTTATACGGACGATGTTGAAGGCACGGAAACCATCCTAAGCCCGTATATACTATAGGGTTTGGCATACTTTCTTTCAGTGGTGTGAACTGAAAGGGTATGATCCACAGAAATTCCTGATATCCAGAGTGCTTGATTTTCTTCAAAGCGGTCTGGAAAAAGGGCTCCGCCTGGCCTCTTTAAGGGTACAGGTGTCAGCTCTTTCAGTCTGGTTCCAACATAAAATTGCTCTGAGACCGAATATAAAGACCTTTTTTCAGGGGGTGTTGAGGATTCAGCCTCCCTTCGTTTCCCCGGTTGTGCCGTGGGACTTGACTCTAGTTCTGAAGGTTTTACAGGCTCCTCCGTTCGAGCCTTTAAATTCAATAGACATCAAGTGGCTAACAGCAAAGACTGTATTTCTTCTTGCTATGGCATCTGCACGTAGAGTGTCGGATTTAGCTGCGCTTTCCTTCCGGGAGCCGTTCTTGGTATTTCATCAAGATAGAGCAGTACTATGTACTAGTGAGGGTTACCTTCCGAAAGTGGTGTCTAAATTTCATATTAATGAAGAAATAGTAGTTCCAGCATTTCAGGGCACAAGTCTCTCACAAGGTGCGGCTTCCCTGGATGTGGTCCGTGCGTTGAGAATTTATGTTAAACGCACGAGCAAATGGTGGAAGTCCGATTCACTTTTTGTGCTTTATGGTTGTCATAAGCGTGGCTGGCCAGCCAGTAAACAGACACTGGCCAGGTGGATTCGCATGGCAATTTCATTGGCTTATACACAGGCTGGTATGCGGGTGCCAGATTCAGTGACGGCACATTCTACTAGGGCGGTAGGTCCATCATGGGCGGCCCGCCAGGGTGCTTCTTCTGAGCAATTATGCAAAGCAGCCACATGGTCTTCCATCCATACCTTTGTCAAATTTTATTCCTTTGACACCTTTTGCCTCTCAGGATGCCTCCTTCGGGCGTAGGATTCTCCTCTCTTCCGAGAGCCAGGAGCGTCCCCGCCCATAGGGTTAGTGCTTTGGGATATCCCCAATGTAATGGCTGTGGACCCCATGGACCCCGAAGAAGAAAATAAGAGTTATGGTATGACATACCTTTGTTAACTCTTTTTCTTCGAGGTCCATGGGGTCCACAGGACACCCACCCAGACGCACCTGTAGTTCTGGGGGAGGTTTTTCCATAGTTCTTCTCTTGAGAATCTGGACTCGTTAGTATGGGTCTTTTCTTTCTTACCCTTTGTTTGTCTCTGCCTGCTTGAGCTTGGAAACGAACTGGCTACCTGAGGCAGGGGTTGGGGTATATGGGGAGGAACCCCGGTGCATCCTGGGAGCAGAGAACTCGTTTGCGTTAACTGTTTGGTGACAAGGATTCATACCCCAACGTAATGGCTGTGGAACCCATGGACCTCGAAGAAAAAGAGTTAACAAAGGTATGTCATACCATAACTCTTATTTACTTATTAGGCAATTTTGTGTACTTGATGGACAACTATATGAGCTGGGTCAGAGGCCCCCTAAGCCTCTGGGCCCCATAGCAATGGCACTCCCCTGTATCTACGTCAATGCTTTGACTGTGTGTAGGTCACAGGTCCATTTAAATAACTGTATAGCTATATATTCGAACGTGGCACTTTCTCCATGGATCCTGCTATCGAAGATCACTAAAGTAAGAAAATATGGCAGTAGCATATTAAACTATATGAATAATTAGTCAGATATTTTGAGTTTCGTGTAATTAACATTTTTTTTCCTTTTCATTTATTTTCTATAACTCCAGCATTAGGAACATTCTGAGCTTCAGAAGAATGTAATCTGCTTTGATACCTCACAAAGTTTTTACAGCTTGAGGGGCGGATTGTGAGTGAGACACAAAGTGTTTGTAGTTGCCTGGCAGCCGTAGAAGCCTAATTTAGGGGGAGATGTATCAAAGCTTAGAGAGAGATAAAGTACCAACCAATCAGCTTCTAACTGTCATTTTCAAACACAGCCTGTAAACTGACAGTTAGGAGCACATTGGTATTTTTTTTCTCTCCAAGGTTTGATACATCTCCCCCATTTTACCTTATGCTAATACTAGATTCCGTACAGCTTATACAAGGATCCGTGTGTCTCCAAGCAGGAAGCCGTGCCATCCATTGATTTTACACCAACTGCTGAATTCGTCATCATTAGTATCTTCACTTGTACCAGCCTTTCCTTCTCCGTGCGCATCACCCAGAATAGCCCAGAGCTCAAGCTACATGCCCATTACACTTCTACAAGGCAGAACAGTTCAGCGCAATCATATTGTCGCCGCCTAGTTCCTGCCCCAATACACTCATTTAACAGAAACACAGATCCGACCAACATCCGCCTGACAGGATAGGATAGACATAGGCAAAAATGTGTGAAAACCTGCACATGCGCTGTGTGCTAAAACTTGCCTTTTGCGTCAGTGCACCACGATCCCTCAGCCCCTGTGTGTTATGCTTTTAATGAATCTAGATCAACACTTTTTTTATTTTTTTTTTGTGTTAGAGGCATTGGAAACATTTAGGAGTTCATTTACTAGAGAGCGGGTTACAAAAGTGCAGGTCTCGACAATAGCGACCATTCAAATTATAGCTATCAATTTCCAAAATGTATTCGATAAATGACATCAAGAAACTGAGTGACCAGTATGGGCAGTACCTCTCCTATTGTAAACCCGCACCTTAGTAAATTTGCTCCTTATGTAGGGCATAAACTACAATTATATGGCCTATCCGCCTAGTATCGCCCAGATAATTGTACTGTTCCGAAAATATCGATTGGTCAGGGATGCTGAATCGTCCAGCATGTCAGTCTGTGTATGTACTGCCGTGGCCGCCCACCTGCCTGACATTTCCCCTGTTCCTTCACAGGAGGAAGCCAGATATTGTGTGGCAATACGCTAAGATATCTCAGTGTTTGACCGCGATATGTGATGGTTTCAGGATGCCAGATAAAGCGCCAAATGTAATAGGGTGAGAGTTTAGAAAATGTGAGAATTCTTCCACACTTTTTAAACTCGGCCAATGTAATAGAGTCCATGAACAAACAACACAGCAAACTCACATGTTTTTCAGACTCAAACAACTCACAATTTAAAATCTCATTCAGATATTTTCCCATTTTGAAGATAAAACTTGACCAATGTGAGAGATTATTGCTAAACTCTCACCCTATTACATTTGGCCCAAAATGTCTGTTGGTCTGAGACACATTTTATCCAGGGACGTGCAGTCAGGGGAGGCAGAGCCTCCCCTGTCATTAATGATTAAAATAATACAAAGTAGATAGTTATGACACATATTCTTTGTCATAAGTATCTGCTTTATATTATTTTAATCATTTTTATAGTGGAAATCAAGTCAGATTTGTTTGGGAGGTAAAGAGAGAACGGTGCCTTTCGCTGAGAATAGTAAAGGAGATGAAGCAGGGGGCGGGGCTAAGCTGCGGGCAGTAAAAGCCCATTGAACAAACAGGAGAAGTTTCACCTATAGAAGAGCCTCATTGACATGGACGTGCTTTCAGCCCACATGAAAGCATTCCCCTGTCAGTCAGGCGATGTGAATGGGCAGCGGATCCATCACTGGATCTGCTGTCCAGTGATGGATCCGCTGTCATCACTGTGTGGGTATCAGCATATGCGGTAGAGTTGCGGGCGTTAGTGGAGAAACCCGGCTGAGATAGCTGGCGCCATTCTGCAGAGTTCAGGAGCAGTTCCAATTTCAAAACTGACGCTTCAGCGTCATTTTTAAAATGAAAGATGGCTTCCGCAAGCCAATCACGGCTTGCCACGTCATTGCCCCCCCCCCCCCCCCCTTTGGCTGGCTTATATAAGACCGCGCTTGGAAGCAGCTGGCATTCTGCCAGCGGGGAAGGAGCGTGCAAGAGCTCCCAATGACAAAAGACGCCGGAAGGCCTAGGCCATGCAAAAGAGCTTAAAGGCTGCCGCACCCATGTGAAGATGCTGTATAACAAACTTTTATGACACATTAAGTGCCTTGTATTTATTTTAATATTTAATTTACAGGCGCACTACAGGTGCCAGTGGACCCTTAATGTTCAGGCATGTAGGCACTTGTGGTTCTATAAGTGCCGGCAGGCTTGCTGGGACCTGTAGGCCGCCTGTAAACATTATTATTATACCATGAACCCTGCACCCACCACCCCCAAGGGTGCGGGGCATAGCACTGGGCTTTCAGCCGAGTGCTGGTTGTTGCTTGGGAGGGGGGACCCCATTTTAGTTTTTTGTGATCCCCACCGTCTGAGGAATTTCAGCCCTGGGCTGACTAGTAAAGGGCAGTTAAAGTGATTTCAGGGGAACCCCACACTGAGTGTAGCCCTGCTATGGCATTATCCCCCTGGCTGGTAGCCTGGTGCTAGTCACTGTTCAATAGGGGAACCCTTACGCTGTTTTTTTTTTTTTTTTTTTTTAAGGGTGTGGGGGGGTTAAGCAACCAGTGCCTCCCCAGCCACTGACCTTACTGCACCTCACTGATTTTATCAATGTATGCCGGTTGTAAAAAACTTTTGTATTGCTGATTTACATTATGCAGTAAAACTGCGGAAAAACACTTTTAAATAAACCCCCTAGTGTACCAGCAAAGAGCTGATCTATTAGACTTTAGTTCTATGACTTAACAGCAGATTTTGAATTTTTTTTTTTTTTTTTTTTTACTGACGCATGCTTTTCCAAAGAACAGGTGTGACACCAGCCTAATGTGTGCTGTTAGTTTGATTGAAGTGCTATGTATTCTTATTGGCCAAACACATGGTGGACAGTCATTGGCCTCTTGCCCGTACCTGATTTCCTCCTATTGGCCCCCATTTACTAACGAGTTTTATCACCTAAACGAGTGATAAATGTCACTGTGTATGATAAGTGGTGCTCCAGCCAATCAGCTCCCCGCTGTCAACTGTTAGAAAAATGACAGTTGGGAGCTGATTGGCTGGAGCACCATTATCATACACAGTGACATTTATCACTCGTTTTGGTGATAAAACTCGTTAGTAAATGGGGGCCATTGTGTGATATTTCTATATGATGATATTGCCTATTTCTACATAGTAATTGTTTCTGTAATCAGTGTTTGCCCTATGCTTATAATGTTGTGTGAGACATACTTTATAATAATGATTGTAGTTGGAATTTGTATGACCAATCCTATATTATTAAAGGGGTATGGCAAGTAAATGACTGTGCCTGATTCAGAAGTGGAAGCTAATGCATGTGCGGCTGCAATTTCTTTCGGATTTGCTGCTGCGATAATATGCAAATGCTAGTCTCCGCCTTCACCTTGTGTAATTGCAGGTGTCGGAGATTGTAAGCCCTGAGACACCCACTTTTGAATGTCCGTGGACAGTGTAAATCACACTCCACCATCGGTGCACCATCACGGTGACTACTGACAATCACGACACCTTATGGCCAGCATAGTGTCTCCTTCTGAACTTTCTCTAATCATGGCCTCTGCGTTTGAGAAAGCAGCCACGCTCACTGACACTCCAATAACTTGCCCATGAGACGGCCTTTTTTACGTTCACTTTAGTTCACCTCCCAGGAACGCCCATGGCATTCCTCCGCTAGCTCTATTACAAGCAACTCCGTTCACAAAAGAGGTCTCTGCGTATACGAGATATGCATGTGCCGTAGGGTGTTTTGGATATTTTGCGTATGCACTAGCAAAAACACTATAAACCTATAGGTCGCCCTCACTGCCACTCCATCGACCCCAGCGCTGGTGGCCGCAGCACTGGCGACTGGGCAGTCACTTCGGGTGTAGACTCCTACACGCAAGACGACATTCCCGGAACCGGAAGTTGGACGCACAGGGGGCAGGTTCCTCCTGTTAGCCCCTCCCCCACTCTTGGGCACGCTCCCTTACAGCAGACAGAGTTTTGCTGGCTGAAAGCTGCAGACCAAAGAACCCTATCCATCAAAGTGTATGGCTACAAAGAATGGCACTGTGACTCATAGATGTTGTACTTCACAAGCTTTAACTGTATAAAACAAATACATCCTCATATTAAGGAAGGTAACACATTGTATTGCTGATTTACATTATGCAGCAAAACTGCAGAAAAACCACTTCTAAATAAACCCCCTAGTGTACCAGCAAAGAGCTGATCCATTAGACTTTAGTTCTATGAATTGACAACAGATTTAGCTTTTTTTTTTTTTTACCGACACATGCTCTTCCAAAGAACAGGCGTAACACCAGCCTAATGAGTCAACAGCAAAACTCTGTCTGCTGTAAGGGAGCGTGCCCAAGAGTGGGGGATGGGCTAACAGGAGGAACCTGCCCCCTGTGCATCCAGCTGTGGCTCCGGGAATGTCGCCTTGTGTGTAGGAGTCTACGCCCGAAGTCACTGACCCAGTCGCTAGTGCTGCAGCCACCAGCGCTGGGGTCGATGGAGTCTTGCATAGATGTTGTATTTCACAAGCTTTAACTGTATAAAACAAATATGTCCTCCTATTAAGGAAGGTAACAATTTATATTTACGGTATTTTAACATTTTTCTTAATGCATTTCAGCTTTGTGGAGACATTTATAGAGCTTCAAAAAGCAGGAGAAGTAAGCGAAGATAAATTATTTGAGGAGGCTTCAAAAGCTTTACTTGCAAAAGGCATCAGTTTAAGGAGGTCAGCAGGCATGCGGGTAAGTCGATGTTACATTTTTGGTTTGTGGTGAGCACCAGATCTGTGAGGTCTTTAGAACCCCACTAAGTACATCTAAGTATCATCAAATCTGCACAGTGTCAGACTGGGGTATGAAAAGCCCTCAGGGAGAACCCAATGGGTGCGGTCAGCCGCTAAATGCATTCTGCCTTGACTAGAGATGTGCGCGGACCGCCTTGTTTTGGTTCTAATTCATCATCGTGTTTTGGTTTTGCCAAAACCACCCTCGCGTGTTTTGGTTTTGGATCTGTATTGTTTTTAAAATTACTAAAAACGGCTAAAACCATGTAATCTGGGCCTGTTTTTGTTCCTACAGTATTATTAACCTTAATAACATTAATTTCCAGTCAATTTAGACCACCTCACATCTCACCATTTTGTTTTCACCAATATTGGCCATCGAATGCATCGAACTGATTGGCTAAACTAAGCGACAGAGCAGGCTGAGCAGCGGCACAAGCACATTGCAGTGTGAAAGAATACAGCACATCTATGAAACATTGCAGCACAGCAGTGGCAGACAGGATGGCCGTTTAATAAAGGCAAACAGCGACACTGGAGTAAAGTCACGATTTGAACCATAGCATTAATAAACTCACTCTCTTGGGAAATCAGTACGATTCCACCGTATGATAAGTTAGGATAATATGTGCATGCCTTAATGGTGAGATGGATGACCAAGCATGATTCTGGCCACAGCTGCTTACATATTCAAAATGGAGCAATGAGAATGAAAACTGCCACGTGATACTTAAGATAACTCCCACAAAAATTAATATTTGGAATAACAAGCAAGAGAGGGGTTTTCAAAGGTCCAGACATTGCAGCCAGGCTTGTAAACACAGCACTAGAGTAACAATAAAGCTGCCCATGAAGCTGTGTTCGCGTCCGTTATCACAGTCCTAGACTGCCGGTTGCTATGGTGGGGCATGTGCTCCTGCCTCCCAGGCCAGCGCGCCGCTTTGAGACATTTTCGCTGTGTGAGACGTTGCAGTAGGGAGCTCAGCAGGGGTTTCATAAATCAACAGTACAATGCTAGCAGTTAGTGTAGAGAGGAGGGAGCAGGAGTCAGGCTGCCGGGACAGTTTGTGTGTCCGTCCCGCCGCACTCTCACCAATTGCTCCCCCTGGATCTGTCACTGCCTCTCTATGTTCTGTGCCTGCTGCTGACAGGCCTCCCTCTGAGTTTCTGTCACTTCTGCCAGAAACTACTTTAACATGCCACTGGTTGGCTGAAAAACAGCAATTCTCAGCCAACCAGCGCCCTGTTACCATGGTAGCGGCCAATAATTGGATCCGACAGACAGGAGCGACAGTTCCAAAACACCAAGATCTGACGCAGACAAGAGGACGTTTTAGCTCGTTTTCAGATCCGAGCCTAGCAGAAAGACCCAAGCCCGGGACTCTGATCCACTCGGAACCCTTCAGTTTCGGTGGGTTTGGTTTCCAGTAAACCGAACCTGCTCATCTCTAGCCTTGACTAATCATTTATACCCATAAGAAGTCAATTTGTAATTGGTATTGCACTATTTAAGCATACAAATATGTGATCATGACAAGTAACTGTAGATGGCAGTAGCACTACAACAGTTTAAGAACAGTTTCTCCAGTCCCCAAATCCTCAATACAAGGTATTATCATTTCCAGCCTTGAAAATGTAAGGTCTTAAAATATTACTTCTGTAAACTTTCCTCTGGAACTTTTTAACACTACCAATGTTAAAGATAATTTAACATGTATGAAGAGCACAATATAACATGTATGTATGTGTGTGTGTGTGTGTATATATATATATATATATATATATATATAATAATATAATGTTCACTCGACCGGCACTTTATAACATCAATAAACGTTGTGGTTCGTAACTTGCCTTGGTGCCCTCCCCGGGTAAGAAGCTCTCACCAGAAGCAGACAGATATAAACGGCGGCACTCATAGGACTTGAAATGATGCAAGGATAAGGTCAGTTAAATTATAACGTTTCAATCTCATTTAATCGAGATTTTCCTCTGAGGGAAATCTCGATTAAATGAGATTGAAACGTTAGAATTTAACTGACCTTATCCTTGCATCATTTCAAGTCCTATGAGTGCCGCCGTTTATATCTGTCTGTATATATAAAATATATATATATATATATATATATTTCATCATGCTAATGCCTGCTGCTGTCATGTAGATATTGCAAATCCTAGCAGCTGCAGTTTTCAAGAGTGCTTGGACTGATGTATCTACTGACATGACTAATGGCCCAAATTGCTACACTGGAGTGGCTTAACACCGAGAAGATTAATACTCTGAGGTGGCCTAGTCAGAGGCCAGATCTCCAGTTGAACATTGGTGGCAGCATTCATATGTAGGTTAAAACACTTTCCAATGTATTTAGTTGACATTGTTGGTCTGACTCAGGAGCACGGTGGCTGTTTTGGGTAGTAAAGCCTGATTTACTAGAGATGTGTCCTCCGACATTGAGTGTCTTTGCGCCAGACGCGACTCAGACGTCTGGCGTATTGTATTTTTTTCTATTTTAGGCCCGTATTCAATTGCCGGTAAAAAATATTGCGGATGACGTAATTTCGCCAGGCGGAAAAGTATCGCCGTATTCAACTGCAAACACTTTTCGCCTACCCGGAAAGTCAATGCAGTGTAATAGGCGAAAAAGATTTGCCTATGAATAGCAGGCGGAAAAAAGTGCAGAATTGCGGTTTTGGAGTGCAAAGGTGCGGAAACCACTCTGCACCCTTGGGACAGCCCCCCAAAGGATAACTGCGTCAAAACACATACAGAGGAATACCCCAAAAAATGACTTTGAAAATGGGGGCAAAAAAATAGAAAGTGGGGGTACACAATTAAAAAGTACGAAATAGACTTTTGGGGGGTCTGCAAGTATGGGGTAGGTGTTTTTTTGATTGCAGGTGCTTGCTGAAGGTGCGTTTTTGATATCACTTAAAACTTCACTGTAGCGAATTTAAACCATGCTTACCTTCATTTTCATGTACCCCAAATTTGACAGGACTACTTATTTTCTCCAACAAAACCTGCTTAATGCTATTCTTCACCACTTGTGCAAAGACGCTATATAGAGGCAATTGAAAGCACTTAAGTACCGCAAATAGCTCCAGGGGGGCTGATCGGCGACATCTATACTGATCCCCAATGTTAGTGCATCTTTTTGGGGGCGTTAGGCTGATTTCCCCATCTATGACAGCACTTTTCGCCTTTTTGAGTTTCCCCGGGATGCGTTTTCGTGGCCTTTGGAATTGAATTCGGCGAATAGGGGGGGTGCGCACGAAGACTTTTAGCGTCCAAAATACGCGATGTAGGCGAAATGTCCTGCAGGCAGAAAAGTATCGTGGGTGCGAAACTAATTGAATACGGGCCTTAGTCGCTTTGCAGAGGCAGCGAAAAGCCGCTTACAGATGCTAGGCTGCAACTTTTACCAAGTAGGAATTGGCTTTGCACAAGTACAAAGTTGCAGAAATAACCACGACTGAACTTGGCGTGAAGAAAAGCCGCTGGCTTTGGTGTCCTTTCTACACAGATTCACACCCCGTCACAAAAATGCAAGCCCCAGTGGTCAGTGTATGCTAGCAATTACATTTTTGTCACTTCCAGTTGTTTTAATTATGTGAATAAGATGCACATTTTGAGCGAAAAAGATGCTCTACTCAGCCGAGTCACGTGGGACCTGCTACGCCGAGAGGGGCTATTTGGAGCGACTTGATCCACAGTGCACAGGAACCGCTCCACCACCGTTTTCCCGTCCATTAGCCATCTGTAATAGGCATCGGTTCTTCATACGCATATCTCAGAATAGCAAGGACCTTTAGCTTACACTCACATAACCCTCCACGAAGACAGAAAGTTTTGCCACTGCCCGGTTCCTGCCCCATACGCCCATTTCACGAAAGACAGTCCAGGCTAAGATCCGTCCAACTCAGAATAGGTTGGACTTATGCAAAAATGTTTAAAATCTCCTCTGTGTATTTGCTGTATGCTGAAACTCGTTATATGGGCATTACAACAAAGCCATGACGCAAGGGATGAGATGATTATCTGTCCAGTCTGCATCTTGCTGTACTTATTTCTGTGGTATGGAGAGAAATCCGAGCTTTATAATGAGTACTGCCCACATGGAGTACATGGATCTTTTTAAGCCTCGTGTGAACCACCCATTTTATTTGTGTTCTTCTGATTAGTAAACAGAATTGGAATAAAGCTGTTTTTTTTTTCTATTCAAGGTACCAAACTGGCAGATGTCAGAGAGCCAGTCCGAGTCCAAAGCGAAATCTACAGTTGAAGAAACTAAACCACCTGATGAGACTGATGGAAAAGCTGCCACCTTATAGCATTTGCCACAACATGGATGTTTTGATCATGATTACTGCAGTACCTTAGGACATTGTTCTACCATTAAAATGCCTCACTTTGTTACAGTTTGTTTAGTGGGTTATTTCCATTACTATGTACGCCTTGCCACGAACAACTCTGCACCCTTTCTGTTTTTCTTAAATAGAAAACAACTTAAGTCTACTAGATGATTTGGTTTGGGTTTTGTGTTTGTATTGATTAGTGCTGCTGCTTCCAGTATGAAAGCAGTTGCTATAGCCTCACAGCTGCTAGATAATCTATTTAGCTTTCGACTCAGGTAGACATTGGATATTTGTATATCTTTATAAACCAGCCCCAGTCTTATGCTCACCCCTTCCTTGTTACCTGGAGCTGGGTCTTGCAATGAATGCTGCAGCTCAAAGTCAAGTGCTACAACCCATCCAGTCCATTTCAATAGATTATTATTATCTTTTATTTAGAAAGCGCTGACATTCTACACCAGGGGTTCCCAACCACGGTCCTCAAGGCACACTAACGGACAAGGTTTTAAGGATAGCCATACTTGAGCACAGGCAACATAATTAGTACCTCAGTTATTTTGATTAAAGCATCTGTGCTTTAGCATGGATATCACCAAAACCAGGACTGTTAGTGTGCCTTGAGGACCGAGGTTGGGAATCACTGTTCTACACATTGAAGTGATCATGATACAAATTACATAAAATTATATGAATGTAGATATGGGTCCTGCCAAAATAGATGGAGATGTAGCTTTATAAAAGAGGTCTGGACAGATTGCGTATTCCAGTGTAGCTAACTTCAAGTAGCAGGGAGGATTCTCGAGAGAGTCTTCTTGTTATATGGGGGAATTAATAGATTGTTAAAAAAGTGGACATCACCCTTCTAGAAAATATAAAAGGCAGTACAAATAGTTTGTAATTTTATGTTGTGCAGATAAATTGCCTACTACTGTAGTAATTGCTTGAGAAATATATATATTTTTAATAATGACAACTTTCATTCCTCCAATAGAACTTTGGCCCTCATTCAGAGCCGCTCGCTAGCGGCCGTACGCTCGTTCCGAGCGATGTTCGCACATCTGCGCATGCGTACGGTTTTTAGTACGCATGCGCGAACCAGTCAGTGCGGCCGAAAATCGTTTGTACGCTAAATAGCGAGTGCCTGCTATTTTGAGTGACAGAATGAGGCGTATGTGGGTGGTAACAGGGGAAGGTGTTTGAAAACGGGGGAGTGGAATTCGAACGCAGGCGTGCTTAAAGGTCAAAACGGGCGTTTTAAGGGAGTGCATAATTAATACAGCAGCGTCATTGACCACGTCACTTGGTTTTTTTTAACTCAGAACTGCTCGCAAAATAGCGGTTGAAAAAACCAACCACAAGAATAGCGAGCAGTTCATTCGCTGTACGATGTACTCGATTAATCTAATAAATAGCGGACATGACGTATGGTGCGAGCGGCCAGGGGGCGTTTTTATCAATTAAACGAGCGTATGCTTTGCTCGCTCGTTCAGACTTAGAGGCGTGAACAGACTGCAATTTGCGAACGGATCATTTGAATAGCCACCCCTTGTTTTTGAACGAACGACCGCAAATAGCGAACGGCTCTGAATCAGGCCCCTTGTCATTAAAATACACAGCTTGAGGATGCAAAATTTTATGTCAGATGTACTATAAATGATCATTTACTTTACAATAAAAGTCATATTGCCTTCTAGGACAGAGCAACTATTCGCTTTTGAATTCGTCAGTCTTAACTGGTTAAACTAAAAAAAAAATATATATTTGTCATTAATTTTATACCACAGAGAGCCACTATATATGAAGGGCACTACAATTCAAAACCGCACTGTTGCTCTGAACATCTGTACAGAGACGGTGCCCTTTCTTCTTGGACAATTGTAATTTCCTTTTCCCTTTTCTTTCCTTTCCACCCCTATCCTTTCCTTTCCACCCCTTTCCTTTCCACCCCTACCCTTTCCTTTCCACCCCTTTCCTTTCCACCCCTTTCCTTTCCACCCCCATCCTTTCCTTTCCACCCCTTTCCATTCCTCCCCTTTCCTTTCCTTTCCACCCCTTTCCTTTCCACCCCTTTCCTTTCCACCCCTATCCTTTCCACCCCTATCCTTTCCACCCCTATCCTTTCCTTTCCACCCCTTTCCTTTCCACCCCTATCCTTTCCTTTCCACCCCTATCCTTTCCTTTCCACCCCTATCCTTTCCTTTCCACCCCTTTCCTTTCCGCCCCTATCCTTTCCACCCCTATCCTTTCCTTTCCACCCCTATCCTTTCCACCCCTATCCTTTCCTTTCCACCCCTTTCCTTTCCACCCCGGCTTGGCCTGAGTGGCTTGGGCTGATAATGCTTTGGCCACGGAGCCCCAGTAATAGGGTCTCCGGGCTGTGGCTTTACAGCCTGGCCGTTTTGGGGCCGGTGCTGGTTTTAATTATAGGGGGCCCCTACACAATTCCCCCCCCTATAATTAAAACCAGGACTGGCCCTGCAGCCTGGTGCGGGTACCTAATTTACGGTGGACCCCTACTAGTTTTGCTCTCCGTAATTTTAGGTACCAGGACAGGCTGACAAGTCCGGGGCTGGTTAGGCTTTTTTTTGGGGGGGTTTAAAAATGAACCCTTTTTTTTTCTATTTATAGGCAGAAACATACATGGATCACAGTGATCTGTGTATGTTTCTGCCAATCTCGCAGATCACAGGCAGGTGAATTTATTTCCCGAATATTTTAGAAACTCTCATCTTGGTAAATTCCCGAATCCTATCTTCACTAGTGAAAAGGTTCTCTAGTTTAGCCGAAGGTGAATTGAACAGAGTTTGCTAACTCTCCAGTATTTTCCCGTAGCAAAGGAGATCTCTCCCGAGTTTAACATTCTTAAATTTGCGAGTGGAAAAAAATGCCCAAACGCTCCAGAGATTGCAAACTCGGTTCTTCGTAAATTTACCCCTAAGAGTACAATAAATACTGTATATAAAATAAACACACATAATTATTAATAATAATTTAACTTATAATTTGAATGAACTAGGATGTTAATATGCATGCAATAAGTTCAATCAAATATTAGTCCTCATAACGTAAAAGCAGTAAAAATAATAACATTTTATTAATAAACCATAGTTTGTGTGTTTTCTTTTACATTTTTTATTTAGTGGTCAATAATATAACAGGCGGTGTATGCTTCATATAAGAAGAGAGGGGAAGAATATTGAGGTGGTTGAAAGTAGGCGGTAGTTATGCCCTCTATGGTGCTAGCCACACCCATGGCATAGACCACACTCCCTGTACAGACCACACCCCCACATCACTGGTCACACCACCACATCAGTAGTCACACCTCCATCATGCTGGTCACACCTCCTGCGGCAGCACACCATAGGGCCGGATTGAGGGCCACATGGGCCTGGAGCTGAAAATGACCAAGGGCCTATTATGAGAGGCAGAGGAGGTGTGACCTGTGCTATGTGGGTGTGTCCAGTGCCATGTGGACGTGTACACCTCTATACTCTCCCCCCAATGTCTCCCTAAATATATAAAAGAAAAAAAATGCTTCATTTTGTGAGGTAAATAGAAATACAATTTTACTACTTGTGATTTATGGCTGACCGTGTGGAGAGCAGATGGCCAGTCAACATCATGTTGTCATGGGCCTATTTTTATGTGGAGGCCTGGAGCTGTAGCTCCATCCGCCCCATTGTTAATCTGGCCCTTCATAAATTTCAGCTCTAGGCCCACTTGGGCCTTAATTTGGTACTACAGAGAGAGGCATAATAGCAGATGGAGGGTAGACTAAGTCCCCCTTACCATGGCAGTGCATATACAGGGGAAAAAACACATCTGCTACTTTGAATAAAAATGTGTGAATACAGTAGGTCCAGGCTGATAGAGATGCGAATCAGCCTTGACTATTAATGGGACAGGGGACTGATTACACACAGCAAGCCTGTGTGTACGAAGCTGTATAATATGAAGCAGAGCCCCATGTAAAACACATTTATATATTCCTTCGTGTGTATGTGTTCTTTTTTTAACTAATGAAGAACTTTTGAGTATTAATAATAAGTTATAAAAACTACTGTTCCTAAACTGCACAATGCTTATATGCTGCTTTCCTAAGAGTGTCAGTGAGTGTCATTTGCCCGCTTAACAGCAGTTGGGGTGGTTCATAACAGCAGGTTACTTATGGTAAGAGGAACCCCTAAAGCATTCATTCAGTAAAACCACCTTCACTCGGCAGACAGGGTGGCAGAGTTAGCGCATCTATCACTAGCATTTATACATAATTTTATGTTGTACTTAGAGGAGAGATATTGTTGGATAACATGATTCCTAATTTTCTTTCTTCTATTGGTAAAGATTTACTCTCCAGCTCTTCCTTTATAGGCACCCATGGGTGTAGTTATAGTGGGTCCAGGGGGTGCCATTGCTATGGGGCCCAGAGACTTAGGTGGCCCTGGATACAAGTCATATAGTTGTTAACCAAGTTCCTGGAATTGCCCTCTAAGCAATTGACTTGTTGCCCCGCCTGATAATAGGAACTCATCAGAGCTCATATAGGTGACGATCGCTCTCTCCCTCTCAGTACAGTGCCACACTGATATGATCCATCTCTCATGTTCTAATTTTTCCCTCACAGGCACAGCTGAACTAAACAGTGAGCTCAACATTGTTAGATTATAGGCTTCTCCTTGATTACTGCCTTTGTAGAGTGAGCTGGGGCTGTAGTGAGCAATGTGGCATAATATGAACTGGGGGCACTTCAATGTGGCATAATATGAACTGGGGGCTGTACAATGATAAACTGGGGGTAGTTCAATGTGGAATAATGTGAACTGGGCAGTACAATGATAAACTGGGGGCACTTCAATGTGGCATAATGTGAACTGGGCAATAAAATTTGGCATAACATAAACTGGGATAACTTTAATATGCCATAACATGTACTGGGGACCGGGGGGCACTATTTGGCATAATTTGTACTGGCAGCCTATGATGTGGCATATTTTAAATGGTGACAGTACAATGTTGCATAAAATGAATTAAGGGCACTTTAGGTGTAATGTGAACTTGGGCATTACTATTCATAATAATACACACTACGATGGAATATAAAATGTAATAATATAATAAGTTATCTAGGGCACTACGAGGCATAAAATGAAATAGGGCACTACTTTGGGGCATACAATTAACTAGGCACTACTATGGGGCATAAAATGAACTTGGGCATTACTATTGGGCATACAATGAACAACTGATGTAGAAAAAGCTGTTTCTCTTGGAGCATTGGGGCGGGGGCATCTTCCAAATGTTGCTAAGGGGCCCTCAAAGTTTTGGTTACATCCATGGGCATAACTACCATAGGTGCCATTGGTGCATCTGTTGTGGGGCCTATCTTCCTTGGTCAAAGTTACATGTGTTACAGACATTTTTCACTATTTTGTGGTACATAGGGGTCCTTACAAACTTTTACTATGGGCCTTTAAATACCTAGTTACATCCTTGGCTACATCCCTGTACATATGGCGATGTCATGATGTACACAGAGCAATGACATCTAAGCTATTGACCAATACTGTATATGAGGGCTCCTTTATGCTGGTCAATGCACTGAAAATGGCATTTTAGTAGACCAAGGGATTCATTTACTAAGCGGCAGTTTATTGTATGGTTTGACAACCTGTATAAATTACATGAGGTTTTAAGATTTAAACCAAAATATTTACTATCCTGCAATTTGGAGGCCGAAAACTGAAACAGGATCCTAAGTATTGAGGTTTGCTATATCATATACCGCATGCAGCACGTGCCAAACTGCATTATAAAACCAGATATGATATGTATCACAGCCAATAATTTAGCCAGCGGTGGTATTGCTATGCGGATGCCTATTACAGAATTAAATGACAATCAACCATATGGCCTCAAACACTGGAAAAAAAAACAAAAATGATTGTTCAAATAGGTTAAATTAATTTGATTTAACCAATTTGTCTGAATTACCATTTTTGTCTGTTTTCCAGTGTTTGTGAGCAAATAGTCGATTGTCGTTTGCTCCCATATACTACCAGATTTTCATTCCAATCAGCCAGATTGGACAGATATCTGACAGATAATTATATAGTGTTTACCCAGCATAAGTAATGCGAATTGATGACCTAATCATAGCTGAGATGCTAATGATTAAGGGTTCTATTTACTAAGCCTTGGATGGAGAAAAAGTGAACAGAAATCAGCTCCTAACTGCCATGTCACAGGCTATGGGCCTCATTTACTAATGAGTTTTATCACCAAAACGAGTGATAAATTTCACTGTGTATGATAAATGGTGCTCCAGCCAATCAGCTCTCAACTGTTAGAAAAATGATAGTTGGGAGCTGATTGACTGGAGCACCATTTATCATACACAGTGAAATTTATAACTCTTTTTTTATAAAACTCATTAGTAAATGGGGGCCTATGTTTGAAAAATGATAGGAGCTGGTTGGTTGGTGCTTTATCTCCATCCAGGGCTTAGTACAATAGACCTATAAAGCTATCAGCTGGAGAGCTTAGTACACAATCAGCCAATCAGAAGTGACCAGCTGGTGCTGCTGCTGGTCACCATCATTGTGTGTGGTAGTACCAGCACTCCAGCCATCGCAAGAGATACATCTCCAGGCTGCTTCAGTCATAATTATGAGAACACGCCTCCTTTCCTTCCCTTCCTCATGCTACTGCTCCAGGGCCTAAGAAATCCTAAGTGTAGGAGGCACCAATATTTGAATATGGAGGTCTATGCACTTTTTATGGTATGTAGATGCAGTATGAAAATACATATCTGACTCAGAACAATAGATGAGCCTCCCTCTGTATACGTTTCCACTGATGCATAGTATGGGACTGAATGTATCACAAACACATACCTCTCCTGGAGGGACACAATGCTCTGGTCCTAGACTTCCCTGGTAATTTATGATTGGTGGCGGCTCCAGAGGTGGGGCTGCAGCATAGTCCAAAATTCAAATAGGGGAGTCACACCAACTGCCAGTGAGTCCCGGCCAGTGATGTTTGGCAATGTGTGAAATGACTGTTGGTGTGGCTCCCCTATTTGAATTTTGAACTGCGCTGCAGCCCCTCCTCTTACTAGGGAAGTCCAGGACCAGACCATTGTATCCCTCCTGGACATCCTTGTGTATCAATGCCTATTTCCCTATAGATTGTAAGCTTGCAAGCAGGGTCCTTTGACCTTTATGTCAGTCTGTTATTACCCTGTTTTGTTCTATAAATATTTCCAATTGTAAAGCGCAACGGAATATGCTGCGCTATATAAGAAACTGTTAATAAATAAATAAAATGTTGGGAGGTATGCAGACACACACAGCGCACAGATAATACACATCACTGCTGTGTGTGATGATTACATTTCTGCTCATCCCAATTAGGTGTTTTTATTTACTGACATGTAGTCATCACATTGTATTTACTATTAACCCCCAATGCCCTGCCTGAGTTACATAGCAGTGCCCCCCTGCCAGGGCTGCTAGTGATGTCATAGTGGCAGCTGATGATGCCACTATTGGAGGTGTGATGGGTATAACAGGGCAGCTGGATGATTCCTGTGTCATATCTGATATTGCTGGACTAGTGACAGTACAGATATATTTTTCTTCTCATTTCTGAGTAGATAAAATGATTTTAAGATGAAGAAGACAGGAAATAACCATCCTAAAGACCATCAAATGACTGTAAGTATCTCTTATAGAGCTGCCATGGACTCACTGTATTATTATTTGCTACTGATAATAGGTCACTGTTATAGGATTTCATATAAGTTCAGGGTAGAGTTAGATACATTAGTTTTAAATACTCCCATTTCTCTGTATTTATACTATTTACTGTGGAGTATTTATGGTTTGCTTAATAGCTTTCCAGACTTTCTAATAATTATGTTGAGGTTCTGAAAATATTTAAAATAAAAGCAAACATTTTGTGAAATGCTGTTATACAAGGGGAAGTACATCTATATCACTGTTGCTTTATATTAATGGTTTTTGTTTTTGCCTCTATAGTGGGGCTTCAATTAGACATCAAATTTGAGTGGTAAAAAAAATGTCCAATTCAATATACAGACGATAAGGGACATTAAAGGGCGATGAGCCCGTTAAGTTAATACACAATAACGTTTTATCGCCTGTAATTGGATCCCCTATGACTTTATTCCTGCAGCCAGTTATCCTTACTGCTGATTTCCGATGCTGTCATATTCCTGAGATACTAATGGTGCGTACACACTGGGCGATTAAAGTGGACGACTGAACGATAACGATATCGTTATCGTTCAGTCGTCCACTTTATCGTCCATTTTTAACACAAAAAAGATGAACGATGACGACGACGCGCGTTCCCGCGGGTCGTTCGTCATCCTCGTTCATCGGGCTGACATGCAGGCCAACCTGACGACCTCGTCAGGTTGCTGCATGTCAGGGAATGGGTGAGAGAGCCCAGCGCTGAACGATATCGCTAATGATATCGTTCAGCGGCTGTGCTCAATGTCATGAACGACATTGAGCACAGCCTGCCGGGGACACACTAGACGATATCGCTCAGGGAGCATATCGTCTAGTGTGTATGCACCATAACTCATCTCGCTGATTGGGGTTTTACAACTGGCTCCAACTGTAAAATAGTCCTTTATTTATTACACATCACCAAGTCAGACCAAGACAATTGTCCTTTCTCACGGCACAGAATTGGCTAGGTTGGGAAATTACCTTGGCATTAAAAATCCTTCTTTGTTCTTATGTCTGTTTCATTATTTCACAGGTCGCTCTACGCATCCGTCCATTTAATAGGACAGAGGCTAAGAGCAGCGCCCGATGCATTATACACCAGCTCGGGCAGCAGGTAAGAAAAGGCTAATAACATTATTTAGTTTAAATAATTGAATTAGTTTAATATTTAACACAGTTCATTTTAAAATAGTTTTCTTACCAGTACACTATTATTAGATTTATTTGTTGTTTAAAGTACATTATTTTATGTTACAGCACATTTACTTTGATTTATCACATTGTATATAAATTTGTGTTTAGAAATAAACATGATAAAACTAAATATTTTGCTTTGTGTATCAGAGGTGGATCGCTATCCAAGGTCCCATATACCCATAAGCAAATTAGAGTAAGGACCTTACTGCTCAGATAGTGCCAGGTTTTGTCTCTCTGTGCACAAGAAATGGGGAAATCATGGACCATTGCTGGACTATACAAATTCTGGGCCTGTTGCAAAACACCATTGCAGGACTCCTAAGCTCCTCCTCCCTCTTACTAACCAGCTGATTATATTTGTCAGACAGGGATGTGACCTCACAGACCAATAGGAATTGGTGAGCTTTCTGCTTGTGGCTTCCTATTGGTCTGCATGATCACACACCCCTAGGCTGCACATGCAGCACCGCACCAGCTATTGCTATATCCTATGAAGATAGTGATAGGAGAAGGTGTATCTATATTTATACTGCAGATAGGCCGGACAACATCTTCCATCTTGCGCTATCTGCCCAATCCAGGGCTCTCGGTTCAGTAGGGAAAAAAGATGTCAAGCACATATTTTATGGACAGTAACATACAGCATTTCCCTCCAATAAGGAGGGTATGCTGAGACTTGTAGTTCCACAATAGTTAGCAAAACACTTAAGGCACAGTCCAATAAGTTATTACAATATGTCTCACTTACAGTTGGACGGACCCCCAGGCTTATGAGGTAGACCATTCTGTGTCTTAAGGGCCTAAGAACCAGTGACTGGTAGAGCTTTTATAGATATCAACAAAATGTTTCTGGAAGCTGTGCTGAAATGCTGACAAATATCACTTTATACTCCCGAATCACGTGTGACTTTGTCGTCATCCATTCATACAAACTGGACTCAATATCTTCTGCTCCATCCGCAGAGGTGCTTGTAGAACCTGGTGACATCTACTAAACATGTGTCTTCTCTTTCCTTACAGACAGTACTACTGCAGGACCCTGGCGAGGATCCTGATGATGTCCTGCGTTGCTGCAGGACAAGAGAGAGGACGTTTACCTTTCATGAGGTGTTTGATCAAGCAGCTACCCAGGTGATTGTAATCCTAAGATCAGTGGCATCACAAAGGGGGTGCGGTCCTCACCCAGGTGTCACCCGCTGAGGGGTTGACACCAAGGTCCAGACTCCCCCCTCACTGACAGGAGCATTAAGTAGTAGCATTAAGTGCAGCACTCGGCTCCTAACACTGAGGGAGCCGGCCAGCACTGCATACAGGTACCTCCTGCCCCCCCAAGTAATAGGCATGGGGGGTTTGGACCGTGAGGCCCTTGCTCATGAGTCCACACCCCTTTTAGTTGGCACGCGCACAGCATCCCTCCTCACCCTGGGTGACACTGCAGGGAGGGACGCCACTGCCTGAGATATTTACAATGAATAATAAAAGTTAGTATATGTAATACAGTACTCAGGGACATCTTATGAGAGGAGGGTTCCTGTTTGTAACCTCTGAAAGGGTCCCCCCAAACCATTGTACACGAGGTGCAGTCTCTGGTACTCAGGGCCATAGAGAGTGCTGCCGGGCCCAGGAAAAGAGGGGGCATGGCCTAATCGCGGGAGGCACCAACATGCCCTCTTGAGAAAAAAAAACACTTTTGTAGCCGCGCTGCAAGCTGGGGAGGGGGCACTGTGAGCCCCTCAGTGCGGTGCAAAGCCAGGGGGGTGTGTGGTCAGTGTGATCGCTCCCCCCCATAGGCATAGGAGATTGCTGTGGCTGCTGCTTAGCAGCCGCAAGCAATCTCCCACTGCGCTGGGCTGCCGCGAGGGAAAGAGGAGGGAGGGGGAGGCAGCACCAGGCCCATCTGGCCTGGGCCCAGGTAAATTGTACCCGCTCCCCCCCTCTCTGCGCCCCGGCTGGTACTGTGCCAGAGCCTATTGTGCATGCATATATCTCCAGGAAAATGGTGCCACAAGGTAGATTTCTTTTGAGGTGGCTGCATGGTAAGTACATTTAGTGTGTGTATGGAGTGTGGTGTGGGCCCCCCTGGACTCAGGTGCCCATGTGCACCACACACCCTACACCCATTATACATATAGTAGCGCTGGCCATGCTGCATCTTAATTAGCGCATGAGAACAATTTATCATCACATGTGAATGTAGCATCAGACATTAGTCTGTACAGCTATAATTTCTCCTTATTCAGTATAGAGCATATTTTAAAAAATGTTTGCCTGATTGCTTATGTAGCATCAATAAACGTGTCTCATTTCAGGAGCATGTTTATCAGTCCACAATGAAGAACCTAGTGGATGGTATAATTTCAGGGTACAATGCTGCCATATTTGCGTATGGCCCAACAGGTAAACTTAATGTTATTAAATCATAAGTATAATTGTTTATATTGTATTTGTAAAAGTAGTGAGCTGGTGAAATGAGTGGTGGTAAAAACATGTGGACCATCTGTATTAGTAATTGGAGCTAGTAGTTTCCTTATGGGCTGTGCAATTATCCATGTGGTTCCAGAAAGTGAGGCGTTAGGTGCATGGCAGCTTGTGAATACAACTGTTTCTAAACTCTCACTGTCCAGGGAATAGGTGCACCCATCACCAAATTTAATAGGCAACATTTTATGGTCAAAACAAATATACAATAGTGCACAGTCTATCCATTCACTAACAAGTGGTGAAATTTCTGAGAGAGGGAACTGATGAGCAGCATCCTGATGAATATTGGTTTAGTCACATGATGTCTGTCACTGTTCATTACTGACACGACACATTGTATAATTGCATATCTGCCATTCTTTCTTGTAACATCAGCGAGTGTATGCTTAATAGCTTTATATTTATTACAGGCACCGGGAAGACATTTACCATGATGGGCAATGGTCATGAACCCGGAGTGATATTCCGCACTCTGAAAGATCTATATAAGACCATCGAGGTGCAGAGAGGGCAGAATAAATTCTCTGTTTCATTGTCCTATGCTGAGGTAAATATGTGAGGAATATATGTTTGGTTTATATTCTGTGTGTCTTATTTGGAGTTGGATGGAACTCTGGGGGTTTCTGCATAAGATATGCATTTACATACTGCACATGTACAGGCAGCGGGAAACATGCATAGGCCAAGTGTATTGCAGCACATTTAGACATGATGCATAGGCAGATTTGGAGATGTGCGTCTATTGCCAGTGCTATAGGGCCGGATGCAACTACACAGAGTGATGATGTAAATGACCCCTCTACATGTGCAGTCAGGGCATAACTAGTATTCACCAGGCCCCCTAGCAAAGTTTGAGGGGGACCCCTACTCTGCTTACAATTCATGGGGACTAGTGCAGAACTGAAAGCTCAGATGGGCCCTTGCCATGTATGTACTGGCCCCCGGAATACCTTTCCTCATGATATACAGCATCTGGAGAACCACAAGTAACCCAAGTCCATTCCAGAGAGTAAATGTGGATTACATACTTGTCGTGCTTGTATTGCAGAGAGCGATTATTCCTTCATTACATTTTCAGGTCTACAATGAAAAAGTTGAGGATCTGCTAAGACCGTCCTCTGGATGTTTGACCCTCAGAGAGGATCCCTATGGCAACACCAGGATAGAAGGGATCGCTGAGTTCTTCCCCAGCAGCCCTGAAGAGGTGACTATCATTAATCTTTGCCAACCCTATGCAGCATCCATGCTTCACCACTAGTCATCCCTGTCTATATTATTATTATTATTATTATTATTATTATTATTATTATTATTATTATTATTATTATCACCTTTTATTTATAAGGCACCCTAAGGGCTCTGCAGCACTGAACAAGGGGGGTACAAATAACAATGTTATATAAGTACAGACTAATACTAACAGGTTTGCTTTCTGCAAAGAACCTATTAATGTGTGAATTAATAAGAGGGCCCATGATTATGTGATTGCTGGTGTCGTGGCCCCATTGTAGCTATAACACATGGGTGTAACTTTATGAGTTGTAACCATAAAAGTGTTGGTGCATCTATATTACTTTCTTTTTCAGGCCATAGCATTACTGATGAAAGGGAACAAGCGCCGCTCTAAGGCAGCCACAGCTGCCAATAAGAACTCATCCCGCTCCCATGCTGTGTTACAAGTCACCGTAAAGCAGACGAGCAGTGATGGAGTGTGCACCGGCAAGCTTTACATGGTAGACCTGGCAGGATCAGAACGAGCATCCCAGGTATCACTTGTGATTTATATATCATCATTTCTTTGTATTTTCCCTTGCAGTGCCAAAGAGGTAGGGGCATTTTAGGAGAGGAGGGGGCCTGTGTACAGCCTCCATTTGGGCCCCCTCCTCTCTACTGCGCATGCGTGGGTCTCCAGGAAAATGGCGCCCGTGCCTTATTCCCAGGGACATCTTTTCTGCACATTCACAAGTCACCGTAAAAATGGTCACCGCCATTTTTCCTGTGATTTTTGCAGTACTCTAAAGACTGCGGAAAGGTAAGCATTACTAAATATTGGTGCAGGGTGTGATGTGTGGGCCCCCCTGGTCTCAGGGGCCCGTGTGCACTGCACACCTTGCACCCATTATAAACGGCCCTGCAAATAGGTGAATATAAGTTTGCTGTCCTGTTGCAGTGTTCATGTTTTACCACTAGTCATTACTATCTACTCTAGAGAGAGAATATTTGTCATTTACATCAGTCCCTGCCCATTGCAGCTTACAGTCAAAATTCTCTAGCACACACACACACTCCAAAACAGGGGTCCATTTTTTGCCCAGCTGCCAATTCACCTGCCAATATGATTTTTTAGGAAATCAGAGCACCCAGAGAGAACCCACGGAATCACAAAGAGGAACATGCAATGTATTTTCAGGAATATAGAAGGTTATTAAAACTGCACTATGCTAAATGCTTTGGTTTTGGACCAGTGAGCACTGACATTTCACCCAGAGCATGTTTGGGTATATGCCTACTATCTGCTCTGCAAACTAGAGAACAATCTCCAGATGTGCACTGTGCAAGATTTGTTCCAGTTCTGCTCTGTACAACAAGGAGCTGTGATGTGCCAACACCATACATATTAGGCTAGGCAGCTAGGCACACCTTCACTCCTCCTAACTCCTCCCCTTTGCCTTTATATTGTTCTGCTCCTCCATAGATGCAGCCACCTTGCTTGGTAGAGTTAAACCATGATGGAAATCTAGGTGCTCTCTCACACAAAGACTTAATATGGCATAATTGCGCCTTGTCCCAACCCTTGTCCCCTGAGCACACCATGTCATGATGTTGCATGCATTACATCATCACATCACGCACAGGCCATGATCGACAGCTGTGGGGAGGTACTAGTGGCCCATTGCTACATATGGCCCTGCTTGCACAAAGTGAGGTGCAGAGCGAGGCCAAAGCTGCTGTTGCATTGTGCAACATAAATTATATTCATTATGTGTATAATTATCAGGGAGCTAAGTGGTCCTAGGGTAGTTCTTGTTCTGTATTCTGAGGTGGCATGAAAAGTACTATAAGCTCTTTTCTTTGATTAAAGCACTTGTGTACATTGTAGTTTATTTTTGCATCTGTTTGTAGTGAAATGAGCTCAGTGTTAGTGGGTTATACCAGTGCCATTCATGTGTATAACTCTTTTTTCTCGTGTTTGTAATCCTCCCTAAGCGTGGCCTCTCTCCCTTTAGAGCAGTGATTCCCAATCTGTTACCGGCCACCACCCCCTTGGTTACATACATTTATTTCACTGCCCCCCCACCCACTGAGACCTTACTCATAACAAATTTTGATTAGTTATATTTTAATTAATAACATAAACCAATATCAAATCAATGATGATAATGTAATTATTATTTTTTTAGCAGCTTGGGGTAAATTACATGCAGTAAGAAAAAAATTTCGGCCAATATCACTAAGAAATAAAAAGGTGAATGGGGATCACTGTCTTGGGACACAATTGAAGTAAATTTATGTAAATAGTTTAATCATAGTTTACGTGTTTGTACTACATCCACACCGTGACTGACGCCAGATGTGTTCTCATAATCTTTTCTGTTTCTATGTCAGACTAAAAACAGTGGGCAAACTTTCAAAGAAAGTGGCTATATAAACCGCTCCCTTCTGGCCCTAAGGAATTGCATCATGGCGCTACGCAAGAGACCAGGCAGCCATATCAATTATCGGGACAGCAAATTGACCTGGCTGCTAAAGGTATGTTATTACTATGAGATCTCCTACACACATATGCTGTCAGGGACAGTGATAAGAGAGAAGGCCCCTTGTGCAGTCTCCATACAAGCCTACCCCTCCTCTTGTAGTCACATGTGCTAATTAGGCTCTGGAACTGCACCCAGAACTTTGGAATAATGTCACCCATGTCCATTATCCCAGTGACTACATTGGTGATTATAGCAGCATTGACAATGTGTTAAATATAGGTTATTGGTGCAGGGTGTGCGGTGTGAGACCACAGGACATGTGCACCACATACCCTGCACCCTTTATAGAGACGGGATGTAGTTAAAATGCCAGCGGACAAGATACCAACTGCTGATATACCAACGCCGGAATCCCGACTGGTGGCAAAATGCCAAACATCCGGACAGAGGTAGCTATCCACGGCAATGGGGGGTTTGGTTTAGGCACGAAGGTGGGGGGAGATTAGGGTTAGGCACCCCAGGGCAGGTTAGAGTTAGGCTGCTGGGAGGGGGTGTTAGGCACCACTGGTGGGAGGTTAAGGTTAGGCACCCCCCCAGGTTAGGTTTAGGGTGCAGGAAGGGGAGGTTAGGGATAGGCACTAGGGGGAAGTTAGGGTTAGGCACCTCTAAGGGAGGGTTAGGGATAGCATACTTACTACCCTTGTCGGATCTTGACTATGCAGGGTACCGGCATTGGGATTTGAACCGGCGGCTATTGAGCCGCCGGTATTTTATACCCATCCCATAGATACACCCATGACTGTGGTTAATAAGTAGCATTTGTCACTTAGATATTTTTTGAGGAAACAAGCATTTAGGAATATGAATGGGAGTTTTCAAACAGTGCCATTAAGAGACTTTATGCCCTGGTATTAAAGGGATGTGTGATCCCCTTTGAAAATGCTAAGGACCTAGGTAAAAGGACAGTGGCTACAGCATCCATGCCAGAATCTCAGTCATCATTGCTGCTAACACATTGTTGTGTAATTTTATCTCACACAATGGCTGCAATCAATCATGATATTATATAATTAGTCCATCATTTGTTTCTCACAAACATAGTATAAAATAATAGTAGATCTTTAAACTGCTCATTACACTATGTAAGGATTCCTCAGTGATCTCTCCCATAATAACCAGAGCTTTATCTATCACAGGGCGCACTGAGTGGCAGGAGCAGAATGGTGATGATCACACACATCAGCCCTGCGGATGCTGCCTATGAAGACTCTAGCAGCACACTCACCTATGGGAGCAAGGCCAAGCACATCAAAACACTGGTGAGCAGCCCCCAAGGGGTATTTATCTATGTTACTGGATAAAAGTGTGGTAGAACAAGGGATTTATTATTAAATAAAACAAACATTAGGAACATTCAAAATCAGTTTTATTAGAAGATTGGTTGGAATGTGATCTTTTACCTTCTATTAGAAATTCATCTGCCAATTAAAATATGTTAAAAGGATATATTACAGGCTCAATCTGTCATAAAAGCTACATCTGTGGTATTACATGTCTGTGTGAGGCCACGTAGGTTACCCATCTATAATCTCCTGTCTCCCTGCTTTCTCTGAGTGTGCCAGTGCCCAGTAACTAACTCTCTGCTGTTTACCCCTCCTCCTGCAGGTGGAGAGGAACCGTGTTTGTACCCCCCACAAAATCCCTGAAGCTGCAAGAGAAGACAAAGTGCAGCTGAAAGACTCTCGTCCTCCAGGTATTCTTGTTTTTTTTAATGAAAAGATCGAGGGGTCTGTTTATCATAGTTGTGCGCTAACAATCTGCATCACCTCTTATCTCAGCAATACTAATTGTAGTTGTGCCACAATTTACAGTGCTGGGTGGTTGGGAGATACAGTCAGGTGCATAAATATTGGGACATTGACAGAATTTTCATATTTTGTCCTCTATTCACCACCACAATGGCTTTGAAATGAAACAAACAAGATGTGCTTTAACTGCAGACTTCCAGATTTAATTTGAGGGTAATTACATCCAAATCAGGTGAACGGTGTAGGAATTACAACGGTTTCTATATGTGCCTCCCACTTTTTAAGGGGCCAAAAGTAATGGGACAAACTAAACAATCCTAAATCTAACTTTCACTTTTTAATACTTTGTTGCAAATCCTTGGCAGGCAATTACAGCCTGAAGTCTGGAACGCATAGACATCACCAGACGCTGGGTTTCATCCCTGGTGATGCTCTGCCAGGCCTCTACTGCAAATGTCTTCAGTTCGACTCAAAAGCTATTTCATGGACAGGTGTGGGCTATTCCCTCGTTATTTCATTATCAATTAAGCAGGTAAAAGGTCTGCAGTTGATTCTAGATGTGACATTTGCATTTGGAATCAGTTGCTGTCGACTCTCAATATGAGATCCAAAGAGCTGTCACTATCAGTGAAGCAAGTTATAATTTGGCTGAAAAATCAAAATAAACCCATCAGAGAGATAGAAAAAACATTAGGTGTGGTCAAATCAACTGTTTGGAACATTCTTAAAAAGAAAGAACGCACCGGAGAGCTCAGCAACACCGGAAGACCACGGAAAACAACTGTGGTGACAGAAGAATTATTTCCCTGGTGAAGAAAAACCCCTTCACAACAGTTGGCCAAATCAAGAACACTCTCCAGGAGGTAGGTGTATAAGTGTCAAAGTCAACAATCAAGAGAAGACTTCGCAAGAGTGAATATAGAGGGTTCACCACAAGATGTAAACCATTGGTGAGCCACAAAAACAGGAAGACCAGATTAGAGTTTGCCAAACAACATCTAAAAAAGCCATTACAGTTCTGGAACAACATCATATGGACAGATAAGACAAAGATCAACTTGTACCAGAGTGATGGGAAGAAAAGAGTATGGAGAAGGAAAGGAACTGCTCATGATCCAAAACATGATGTGACTGCTGACAAAAGCAGCAGAATGAATTCTGAAGTGTTTCGGGCAATATTATATGCTCATATTCAGACAAATGCTTCAGCACTCATTGGACGGCGCTTCACAGTGCAGTTGGACAATGACCCGAAGCATACTACAAAAGCAACCAAAGAGTTTTTTAAGGCTAAAAAGTGGAATGTTATGCAATGGCCAAGTCAATCCCCTGACCTGAATCCGATTGAGCATGCATTTCACTTGATGAAGACAAAACTCAGTGGCAAACGCAGGATTTCTAGAGGGGGGTTTCCAAATGCTTGATTTTAGAGTGAGTGTGGCCTGTCCACGAAGAGGGCATAGTGTGTCATAATCACAGCATATACAGGACCAGCAATCACAGTAAGCCATTAGATGCGGCAGTAGGGCCATCCTGCCTGAGCTGAATGTTTTTATGTCAGATGTGAGCACAATTACAGAGCATTGGAGCAAGTTTGGGAGTCTGGGGGAGAGGCAGAAGAACCTAGCACTGCCCTGGACCTATATGTACATATCGGTCTTCTTATGTACTGGATAGTGTATTATTATATAGTATTAATAATTAGCCCTATAGATGGTCTATAGCAGTGCACCCCTAACAGTGCATGTTTTCCACATCTTCTAGTTGGTGCACAGGTATATTCATTACTGGCTGACACATTTTAAAAGATCCACAGGTGGTGCTAATTATTTCATTTGTGATACTGAGAACAACATGCAGCACTAGTAACATTATATTATATTACTATTTCTATTGTGGTCATGGTGTTGGCTGGGGAGGGGGGTTTCCAGGCAGATAGAAACCCCCCCCTGTGTTTGCCTATGAAACTGAAGGGAAAATGCCCCAAGAACAAGCAGGAACTGAAGACATTTGCAGTAGAGGCCTGGTAGAGCATCACCAGGGATGAAACCCAGCATCTGGTGATGTCTATGCGTTCCAGACTTCAGGCTGTAATTGTCTGCAAATGATTTGCAACAAAGTATTAAAAAGTGAAAGTTAGATTTAGGATTGTTTAGTTTGTCCCATTACTTTTGGCCCCTTAAAAGTGGGAGGCACATATAGAAACCGTTGTAATTCCTACACCGTTCACCTGATTTGGATGTAATTAACCTCAAATTAAATCTGAAAGTCTGCAGTTAAATCACATCTTGTTTGTTTCATTTCAAAGCCATTGTGGTGGTGAATAGAGGCCAAAATATGAAAATTCTGTCAATGTCCCACTATTTATGCACCTGACTGTATGTACATATGATGGTCTTTACAGTTGCAGGTTAGGCAAAGGAAGCGACTGACCTAGTTTCAATAGGAACAAATAGGGGTTTACACTTCTAAACTATAATCCATTGACTAACTGAAGCAAAACATATACTAGACATAGTAGTAACTGTACTATTTCTGTATTCTTTTCCACAGAGCCAGCTCATAAGGATCATAAGGACAAAGCCTCCAGTTCCAGAAACGCTGGTCCTAAGAGACGCTCTGCGTACGTACTTTGTGCAGATATTACATGAACAATATGTAACAATGTGATTTATGGATATTAATATAGAATAAAGAAAATTAATGTCATTTATAGATAAGAATAGATTATTATGAAGTATTTTTTTAGCTATCATTATTCAAACGTTAACCATATTACACAATATAATATCTAGCGATGGGTACATTATTATATTGTATTAACCTTAGCTATTGTTACATTCTCATGGAGTCCTTTAGGTGCAAATGTGTTTGATTTCTCGTTTTAGGGCTTTGCTGCATAAATTGCCCCCCGTGATCCCTATGCCTATGCCAAGAGAACACCTGGCAGTACCTGAGGTCGTGGTCTCTATGCCAAGAGAACACCTGGCAGTACCGGAGGTTGTGGTCCCTATGCCAAGAGAACACCTGGCAGTACCGGAGGTAGTGGTCCCTATGCCAAGAAAACATCTGGCATTACCTGAGGCCATGGTCCTTATGCCAAGAGAACACCTGGCAGTACCTGACGCCATGGTCCCTATGCCAAGAAAACACCTGGCAGAACCTGAGTCCGTGGTCCCTATTCTAAGAAAACACCTGGCAGTACCTGAACCTGTGGTTTCTATGCCAAGAGAACACCTGGCAGTACCTGCGGTCGTGGTCTCAATGCCAAGAGAACACCTGGCAGTACCGGAGGTTGTGGTCCCTATGCCAAGAGAACACCTGGCAGTACCGGAGGTAGTGGTCCCTATGCCAAGAAAACATCTGGCATTACCTGAGGCCATGGTCCCTATGCCAAGAGAACACCTGGCAGTACCTGACGCCATGGTCCCTATGCCAAGAAAACACCTGGCAGAACCTGAGTCCGTGGTCCCTATTCTAAGAAAACACCTGGCAGTACCTGAACCTGTGGTTTCTATGCCAAGAAATCACCTGGCAGTACCTGAGGCCAAGGTCCCTATGACAAAAAAACACCTGGCAGTACCTGAGGCTGTGGTCCATAAGCCAAGAAAGCACCTGGCAGTACCTGAGGCCGTGGTCCATAAGCCAAGAAAGCACCTGGTAGTACCTGAGGTAAGTGCTTTCAGTGTAATTGTGGCTTCCTACACTTTCCTTATGTCCTAGTATTTATAGATATGTTTGTCACACCAATGTAATGCTTATTACATTGACATTTACATCTTAAAATAAAAAGATAATTGGTAGTGGACATGTCCATAAGATAAGCTAAATATATATAACTAAGAAAGTTGAAAAAAGCCATGAAAAACCTCCAGATAAAACTAGTAAAACAGATATATTCCAATTATATATATATAACATATCTAATCATTTATTGTAGTATTTTAGAATAAAGCTATTCTTGTAATAAAATATCACCATTTATTTATTTTTAAGTTATACTGCACTTGAGGATATGAGAGTAGTTACCCTTCACACCTTCTCCCCATATTCTTACCCTATTTGTGTCAGACATAGGGGGAGATGTATCAAAACTTGGAGACATAAATAGGAGAGAGATAAAGTACCAACCAATCAGATTCTAAACATAGCCTATAACATGACAGAAGCTGATTGGTTGGTACTTTATCTCTCTCCGAGGCGTGATACATATTCCTCATAACCTCCCTTCTTAAACATTCTTAGCATGTAAATTTTAACAACATTTCCTAGAACTAGGGTTTGGGGAGTTTTTTTTAATATATATATATATATATTATGGTTTTACATAAATAAAAATGAAACTGTGATTGTTTGAGCTTTATCATTATATACTCTTTTCTCCACCTCTCTGGGGAATACTTCACCATTGTATCCTGGTCATTCATGTTACAATGCCATATTCTTTTGTCTCCCTGTGTACTCTGAGTGTGCCAGTGTCAGTGACTCTCTGCTGTCCACCCTTCCTCCTGCAGGTGAAGGCTCACCATGTGAGTCTGGCCCACAAGATCCCTGAGGGCGCCAGAAAAATCAATGTTCATCTGAGACTCCTGGCAGTACCCGAAGTTGTGGTTCCCATGCCGAGAAAACACCTGGCAGTACCTGAGGCCATGGTTCCTATGCCTAGAAAACACCTGGCAGTACCTGAGACCGTGGTTCCTATGCCTAGAAAACACCTGGCAGTAACTGAGGCCGTGGTTCCTATGTCTAGAAAACACCTGGCAGTACCTGAGGTAAGTGCTTTCAGCATGGGCTTTTTTAGAGAGGAGGGGGCCTGTGTGTGATCTCTGTCTGGGCCCCCTCTCTCCCCAGTGGCCAGCAGCGCTCAGCGCTGCACCTGTAGACCACGGGCACTAGAGCGTGCACAGGTCACCGGAAAAATGTTGCGCCCGCCATTTTCCCCATGATTTCCCTAGTGTGCATGTGGAAAATTCCTGGAAAAATAGCTGTGGTGGCCATTTTTCAGGTATTTTTGTCCAGCGCTGCAGTCTGACATGGGACTTCGGATGGGTAAGTA
Organism: Taudactylus pleione; assembly: GCA_031769625.1. Lineage (NCBI taxonomy): Eukaryota > Metazoa > Chordata > Amphibia > Anura > Myobatrachidae > Taudactylus > Taudactylus pleione. Next base: position 297,709 of record JAUIMM010000264.1, on the reverse strand, counting down.
TTAAAGCATATGGGTGCAGGGTGTGAAACTGTGATTGTTTAAACTTTATCATTATATACTCTTTGTTTCACCTCTTTGGGGAACACTCCACCATTATATCCTGGTCATTCTTGTTACTATGACATATTCTCTTGTCTCCTGTGTACTCTAAGTGTGCCAGTGTCAGTGACTCTCTGCTGTCCACCCTTCCTCCTGCAGGTGAAGGCTCACCATGTGAGTCTGGCCCACAAGATCCCTGAGGGCGCCAGGAAAATCAATGTTCATCTGAGACTCCTGGCAGTACCTGAGGTTGTGATCCCAAAGCCAAGAAAACACCTGGCAGTACCTGATGCCATGGTTCCTATGCCTAGAAAACACCTGGCAGTACCTGAGGTTGTGGTCCCTAAGCCAAGAAAACACCTGGCAGTACATGAGGCCATGGTTCCTATGCCTAGAAAACACCTGGCAGTACCTGAGGTAAGTGCTTTCAGCAGGGGCATTTCTTGAGAGGCGGGGGCCCGTGTGTGGTCTCTGTCCAGGCCCCCTACTCTCTCTCTGGCGGCCAGCAGTGCTCAGTGCTGCACTTGTAGACTCCAGGCACTATAGTGTGAGCAGGTCACTGGAAAAATGTTGCACCCACCATTTTCCCTATGATTCCCCTAGTGCACATGCGTAAAATGCCGGAAAAATATTATACTCTTTGTTCCACCTCTTTGGGGAATACTATACCATTGTATCCTGGTCATTCTTGTTACTACGCCATATTCTCTTGTCTCCCTGTGTATTCTGAGTGTGCCAGTGTCAGTGACTCTCTGCTATCCACCCTTTCTCCTGCAGGTGATGGCGCACCATGTGAGTCTGGCCCACAAGATCCCTGAGGGCACCAGAAAAATCAATGCTCAGCTGAGACTCGTCCTCCAGGTATTCTTGTACCATGCAATTAAAAGTTAGAGGGTTCTGTTTATCATAGTTGTGGACTAACAATCTGCACCATGGCTTATCGCAGCCATACAAATTGTAGTTGCCCCTTAAGTAACCGTGCTTGGACGGTTGGGAGGTGTGTACATATGCTGGTCTTTACATTTGTGCAATATTTTAGCTGTGACACATTTTGTGAACATAAAAATAAAAACCTTCAGTGGTTAAGTGGTTAATAGAAAATATATTTTCAAAAAAGTAAAAAAGAAAAAGGCTGCCTTGGGGTATGCTGTAATGTAATAGTGTCTATTGCACAGGACTAGATTATAGATTAGGCAAAGGAAGTGACTGACCTGGGAACAAAAGGAACTAATAGTGGTTTATACTTACAAACTATAATTCATTGATTAACTAAAGCAAAACATATACCAGACATAATAATAACTGTACTATTTCTGTATTCTATTCCATAGGACCGGACTGGTAGGACAACAAGCTCAGTTCCAGGGACATTGTGCTTATGAGATGCATGTACGTACTTTGTGCAGATATCACATGAACAATATGTAAAAATGTGATTTGTGGATAGAAATTTAACATAATGACAAATACTGTAGTGTAATTTATAGATTTGAATATTATATTTTAGCTAATTCTATTTAAATGTTAATCATATACCATTATGGATCCCATTCATATACTAATCTTACCTATTTTTGCATCTCAGTAACATATAGTATATTACATTTTACTTAAAATGTCACCGTACTATATTTATTTTTCTGTGTGATAATAGAATAACTGATGAGTATAAAATGAGAAGGACAATGTCCCACTGAAGTGAATCAGCCGAGGAAGGTTATATAATTGATGTTCTCATGGAGTCATTTAGGTACAATGGTGTCTGTTTTCTCTTTTTAGGGGTGCGCTGCATAAATTGCCCCCCGTGGTCCCTATGCCAAGAAAACACCTGGCAATACCTGAGGTAAATGCTTTCAGTGTTATTGTGGCTACTTATCTTTTCCTAATGTCCTAGTATTTATACATCTTTTTATCATAACAATGTAATTTATTTATTTTTAATCGTAGTCTTGGTTTTTCAGAAAAAAAGAACATGGGGGTACAAAAAAAAAGGGGAAAAGTAGAACAATTAGGGTGGAGGCTACAGGCACAAGACAGAATGATATAAACCACGAGCGCCATTAGTCACAACCAGAATGAAAAGAAATAATAGTTTAGAAAAAACAAAAACAAGAAAAGACGGATTGGCATTACAATTAGAGATGTGCGGGTTCGGTTTTACTCAGTTCTTTTCGCCAAAATTATCCCAAGAGTTCGGATTAGTTCGGATTTATTTAATTGGCTATCCAAACCACATGATAGCCGATAGCCAATAGGATGCAGTTTTTAATATCCGAACATATCCGAGTAAAACCGAACCCGCACATCTCTAACTACCGTACAGGGCAATCAAAAGGCGAGGAATTGTAGACAGGGGAACTGAATTGTAGACAGCTCTAACATCCTTGAGGTCAGGAAGCCTCTGTAGAATACACAATTTGAGAAAGGAAAAATTAGTTTCTTGTAATTGAAATGATCTTGCAGGATCATAGGACCTGATTCAGACCCACTCGCTAAATGCGTTCGCACGCAGCCGTCAGCTGCTAAAGTATGCAAATCCTGTGATCGCACGGCAAGACATTAGTACGCCCACTTTGTCTTAGCGTGCGATCGTGCTCTGTATGTAAGACACCCACCAGCCTGTCTTAAGACGCCCACTTTCCCTTCACAACACACATCATCTCCAGGAAGTGTATGCAATAATCAGTAACATCGAGTACCATCGGAGCCATACGCAGCACTTGTGGTTGACCGTACCCTACCTCAAGCACTGCGATCACTGCAGTGTGTAACACAGCCAGGTGATGTGTACTATGATGCTTCATCTAAATTATGCACGCCCCTGCAACAGCGTTATAACACTCAGGCACGCCTGCGTTCGCACCACCACACCCCCGTTTTCATTGACCTTCCCCTGTCACCACCCACAAATGGCTCATCCTGTCACTCATTCTAGTGAGCCGTCTATGTTCAACATGTGATTGCTTCCTAATCACAGTGACTGGTTCGCGCACGCTCACTGCGTCTTATACACATGCGCAGATAGTGAAAATCGGCCAGCTGCGTGCGAACGCAGCATAGCGAGCGGGTCTGAATCGGGCCCATAGTTCATTACAATTGTAAAAATTTATAAATTCCAATAATATATAATATATCTAGTCATTCATTGTCAGTTTTGAGAATGAAGCTATCCTTGTAGTAAAATATACTCCTTTATTTGTATTTAATTAATACTGCCCATGTTACCCTTCCCACCTCCTCCACATATACTTACCTTCTCCATGTCACCTTCTTGTGCCAACACTTCCATTTTTCCCTTTTGAATATAAGCTTTCACGAGCAGGGCCCTTTTTCTTTTTGGCTACTGTACTAAAAAGAGTTAATTCTGGTCAATACTAGGAAGGATGGAATCCTTTCTGGTAAATAAAAAACAGACCTACAATATATATATGTAAAATAAATATAAATTTCAGGTCCACTCCTCAACAGTTAAGTCTCCCACATTCCTCACTGATAAAACTCTGTGCAGCAAGAGATGAAGGGAGACCAAACGCCCCTCACAGCTCTCACTCGCTGCATGATGCCCAGACATGGCTCTGTAATTTAAAAAAATTCAGTCAAATATATATTTCGGATCTTAATTTCTCCATAACTCTAACAATATTAGCAGGTGTATTGAAAATTATATATATATATATATATATATATATATACACATACACATATATGTATATAGATATATATGGGAGGCAATCGGGAAGCCGACTGCCTAAATATCGGCAGCTGGCTTCCCGACTGTCTTATCCCGGCAAGGGTGAAATGCCGGGCGCCTAGATGTAGACGCCCGCATTTCCCCAACGCTGGGAGACCGGCGCCCGGCATCACGATCGTAGTGATGCCGGGCGCCGCGAGCGGACAGCTGCGGGGGAGGAGGGTTAGGTTTAGGGCTCCCGGGGGGGACTTAGGGTTAGGCACCCCCCCGGGAGGGTTAGGGTTAGGCTAGGGGGAGGGAGGGTTAGGGTTAGGCACCCCCGCGGGGGACAGGGTTAGGCACCCCCCCCAGGGGACTTAGGTTTAGGCAGCGGGGAAGGGGGTGGTTAGGCACTTAGAGGGGGGATTAGGGTTAGGCACTTGGGGGGGAAGTTAGGGTTAGGCACCCCTAAGGAGGGTTAGGGGGGTTAGGTTAGGTTAGTGGATACTTACTTATCCACGATCGGGATTTCCAGCGCTGTCGGGCTTCCGCTGCGTCGCACTCTGCTTCTGTCGGGCTGTCGCTGACGGGAATCGAACCGCCGGCCATGCGGTCGACGGTATTTCATACCAATTCCATATATATACCTTATTCATACACGAAGATCTGGTTTTATATATATATATATGTGTGTGTTGGATTGGATGACGAATTAAAAATATTTCCTGTGGATTCCTTATACAGTATAACACAATCCCATTGGATTACAATTTAAGAGTTGGGTTTAAAAAAACACTATTTTTTTTACATAGCTAAAACTCTGATTGCTTAAACTTTGTAAATACATTTTATTTTCTGTAAGAATTCTTTGGGAAATTGTATTCTGGGTACAATTTCCCTGTCATTTCTGTTATTTTTAGAGTATTCTCACTATTGTTAAAACATAAATGATGAATTCTTCCAATGAATTGATGATCTAAAACTTTAATTGAACTCCCTTTAGATCAAGACTACAGCTCGTTGTAGCGCACGTTCTGTCAGCCATCTGGAATGTGCCCCTAGAAGGTGATGAAAAGATCCGCTTGGGCCGAGGCTGTCACCTTGCTGCATTGTCCGCTAACAACATCGGCCACCTATTAAACATCTTACCAATTACATAAACATCATTTGTAATTTTACTGGTTTCAATTCATTACATTTCATAATTGAATTTAATTGTATCCTTATTTTACTGTATTATTTTCATAAAGTTTATGTTAGGTCAGTACCTGTAGAGAGATGACAAGACCTTTAGAACTTGAGGTCTTCACCCTTCGCAAGATGCCTTTCTTTTAAAGCTAGATGTGCTTAAGCCCTCGGGATCGTATGGCCTAGATTTCCCACCCAACACACACACTAATATATAGTAGATTTTTGGACTGTGGGAGGAAGATGAAGCACCTGAAGGAAACTACACAAACATAGGGAGAACATATAAACCACACACACATAAAGAGCACTTGTCAAAGAATAATCCATGACCCCAGCGCTGTGAGGCAGTAGAGCTAACCACTGTATGTTCATGAGAAGGCAGTTAATTTACCAGTAACTGGCACTGGTTCCTGGTAACTACTACACAGACTGAATTAGCATTAATATGGACTGTGTACAGGTTCCAGCACTACCATTAGGCACCTGCCTAGGGCGCCAGCTCCTGAGGGGATGGCACTGAGACTACCAGCACAATAATAAGGATGTCGCTGTTGTCCTTATTTTACTGAACATTGGTGGCAGCCACAATTTGCATAAACCGTGGCCACGGCCGGTTCTATAATTACGCATGGTACTATGAATTCCTACCTATCTATACACCCTAAATGTCACTATTTAGCATTATAAGTCGCACAAGAAATAATTGCTTTCCAGACTTTGATTGTGTTTCCAAAGCACAAAAAGATATTATTCACCAAAAAGCAGATAGTTACACGCTGTGATCTAAATACAATTAGCGCAAACAGATTATACAATCACTAGGTACAGTCGAATACATACGCATGCGCTCTGAATCCAGATTCCCGGCATCAACTATGAAACCTCCATCAACAGCAAAGAAAAGATGACTGACTAGCAGATTCAGGGTGCTTGCATATAAACCCTTGCAGAAATAGGCAATACAATAGAACAAGTTGGCATAATCCCATTGGTTCTTCTTCCTAGTTCTCCTGTTACGATGCAGTTCATAGGTCAGTTTGTATTGTAATAGTTTTCCCACCGAAGAACAAGTCTAAACTGGCTAATTACAGAGGGCCTAATTCAGACCCGCTCGCGAGCGCTGAGCGCTCGCAAGCGGGTCAATGTTGGCCCAGTGTGCATGTGCACGAGGGAGCCGGCTCCGTCGTACGCATGCGTCGCCAAGCCGTCGCTCCTGGTCTCGCTACAAAGGGGACGTGCTGTCGATGGTGAGTGACAGCACGCCCCCTTTGGTGGGCGTGCTGGGAGCGTGGAGCGCGGGTGCCCAGACAGAGGCGTTCCCATGGGAATGCCTACCGTCTGGGGCCAGCCCCACTGACATCAGAAGTGATGTCAGTGGGAGTGCTCTCAGCTCTGATAGAGCCGAAAACACTCCAGGGCTTGCGGAAACGAGACCCTATCACAAGGGTCTCGTCGCAAGCCCGATGGTCAAGACCATCGCGATCATCTTTTTGGCCGCTCGTTATAGCTGTCGGTGGTTACCCACAGCTATGCGAGTGGCCAGGAGGCCGCTCTAAAAAAAGAGGACAGCCCTGATTCAGAGCGAGCGCTCTGTCAGAGCGTCAGGCTCTGAATCAGGGCCAGAGTACATTTCAATGCCTATCTCTCTATGATCCATAATTCCCAGACACATGTTGCGATTTCCTTGCCGATGGAACCGGAAATCTGCAAATAAACAGTGGTTCAGAATGGCACCAAACACGGTCTGTTTATCATGTACTAAACCTGAGATCATAAATACAGTCACTTTATTACATAATTAATAATGAATATAACCTTGGATATTAACCTTAATGCTAGGGAACCTTTTTATGTAAGTGTGCAGTGTGTAAGTGTAAGGATATTAAGAAAAGATGCTAGTTAGGTTTGTGCGTCTACATGTTTGTGAAGTACACCGTGGTACGTGTTTTGCAGGGTTGTTCATATTATATGTTTTAGTAAATGTATGTATTTATATAATGAGGACTTTTAACATTGTTCTATTGCGTGGGAATCGCACGATGCTAAATAATAGCATTGCCATATGTACTGATATTGTGGGATTCGCTAAAAATGTCGTGCGGCCATACACAAAATGGCGTCTTGTTGCCATTCACAAAATGGTGTCGTGCAGATTTTAATTTTACCAGATTCTATCTCAGCCAATTATCCGGCTTCGACAGTAGCAGCTGAGTACGGCGTCACACAGTGGAGGGCACCCTGGCCACGACCATGCTAATTTATTTTTTAACACAAGGCAGCCAGTAGCCTTGATCGGGGCAGGCAGCGGGTAGACTGTGTCACTGTGACACAGCTGCACCGTGCTTGTAATGGGTGGCCCCTTGCTTGTAAGGAGCGACGCAAGTGCAAACAGGGCTGGGGCTGGACGTGGCGGTGGGGGAGAGTGGGAGGGAGCCGCGGTCTGAGTTGGGTGAAGGATTGGTGCCACATTCCTGCTGCCATTGATGCAGGATGAGGCAACAGAACCACCTACCAGGACCGCCCATGATACTGAGGTGGGTGCTGTCAGGTCGGCCCTTTAATTATGCTGAACACACTGAGGAGGGAGCAGCTGAGGAGAGGGAATGCCCCCTGGCCAAGAATCTCCCTCGCATGCCTGCCTCTCTGATTTGCTGCCGCCTGCTCTAACTGTTGTGATTTGGGCAGGGTGGAGGAAGGTGCAGTTTTGGAACTCTGGGCAGCAGAAGTAGCCACAAGGCACAGGAAGCCCTCTTCATGCCTAGGCGCTGGGAAGCAGGCAAAGAATGCACCCCAACTTCTCACATTATGTGCTTACTGCTTTGTTGCTCTCTCTGGCCGGTATGAGACAGGCTCCACTTCCGAGTCTGATGTCATACACATTATTAAGTTTCTCGTATACTGATTTGTGGATGGCTCTGGCCATTTACTGTACCAATCACTGTGGCCTTTACATACTAATTAATGGAGGGCTGTAGCTATCCACCAATCTGAGTGCAGCTAACTGCAAGAGGTGACAATTCGAGCCAGAGACTGCAGGTTGCAGCACTGGAAGGGTTAGTGTCATTACCAATAACCCTGAGGTCTGGTGAGGTCTTAAGGTGCATACACACGGTCAGACTTTGTAGGACGATATGAACGATAACGTTTATCGTTATATCGTTCAGATTGTCCAGTTTTTGTCCCCTTCCAACCCCCAAACGACGGATAATGCTCGGCTCGGATGTCGATAACGATAATGACCATAGTCCGTACATGCAGTCCAACCTGGTCGATATCGACCAGGTTACTAAAGGGACCCATAGTAGTTTGGGGGTTGGTGGTGTGCTGGATGATCGATCATCTAGCACATTCAGGACGATCAGACAATATCGTTACCGCTGTCTGATCTGACTATGTGTATGCACCATTATGCTGGCATTACACTAGCACAATTTCAGACTGATTGCCCAATTTTTGACGCCTCGTACGATGAATCATGTAGAAATTGTGTAGTTTTTAAGGTAGGATATGATATGATACGCACTCCCGCGGCTCCTAAAACATATCGTATGATCAGATGTGCAGCCCATATTATCCATCATATCGTGTGCAGATCGTGCCATGTTTTTTGTGCATGCGATGCATCATGCATCCGAGCAGCGTCATTTGTTAAAAAAAAAAAAAAAGACTGATGCATGCATGGGGAGATCCGTGATGCATGCATCTGTCTTTAATACAATAAACACATATGCAGGGATGGTTCAGTGAGAAAGCACCCCGTATGTAAGCACAACCAACACCTGGCTAATCAGAACCAGCACTGGATGTCAAAATACAGTTGACAAACAATGTAGGGGTCCCCCGTATTCTGCAAAACCAGGACTGGGCTCTGATCCAGTCCTGGTTCTGGAAATACAGGGGGAAAAAATGCATAAGATCCCCCTGTATTTTCCAGAACCAGCACTGGACTTGTTCTAGTGAAGGGCTAATGCCACAGCCAGGAGAACCCTTTCACCAGGCCCCCCAGCCTAAGCATTAACCCTGACCACTAGTCAGCCCCGTCCCGTCCCAATAAAGGGGTCCCCACTCCAGGGCACCCCAGGCCCAGGCTGATAGCCCAGGGCTATCCCCGGCACCCCTGGGGTGGTTGGTGCCAGGTTGATTATGTAACAGTGTAAAACAAGAATGGTAAACATTGTCTTTACAAGTAGATTTGCAGGTCCCAGCAAGCCTCCCCCTCATGCTGGTACTTGGAGAACCACAAGTACCAGCATGTACCTGTAGTTCACCTGTAAAGAAATGTTTAAATAAACAATACACAAACTGTGAAAGTAGAGTTTTAATACATACATACACACTCATCCCCGGCACCCACCGCCTCAGGGGTGATAGGGATAGCCCTGGGCTATCAGCCTGGACCTGGGGTGCCCTGGTGGGGGGGAACCCTTTATTAGGGGAGTCCCCACCAGCTCCCCACGGATCCCCAGCCTGGGCTGACTAGCGGTCAGGGTTAATGCTACAGCTGGGGCCCCCGGTGAAAGGGCTCCCCTTGCTATGGCATTAGCCCCCCACTAGAAAAAGTATGATGCTGGTTCTGGAAAATACAGGGGGACTTTATTCATTTTTTTCCTCTGTATTTTCAGAACCAGGACCGGATCAGAGCCCAGTGCTGGTTTTGCAGAATACAGGGGACCCCTACGTCGTTTGTCCCCTGTATTTTGGCAACCAGGGCTGGTTCTGACTAGCCCAGTGCTAGTTGTGCTTATATACTGGGGACCTCTATGTTGTTTGTCCCCCATATGTTGCCCAACCAGCACTAAAAGCCCAGGGCTGGTTGCTCTGTGGGGGGGGCACGCCATTTAAAAAAAAAAAAAAAAAAAAATACTTTTTTTCACAGATGGACGGATGGCTGTCACTAACAAATGACATCACTTGGATGTCGGATGCATAATTCATTGTATCGTCAGTGTCAGGGTTCAGCCTAGGATCGACTATCTCTCACCTCCGTGCTGGCTTCCCCTGACTTTCTTGTGGTCAGACGTCTGGTGCAGTAAGGGGTGAGATGCTGAGTATTCTGCCTTAGGTGCTTTTGCGGACTTCCATGGTTGGCTGTGTGTTTTGGGGATCGGAGTTCCCATCATGGGTGCCACCATGATAGTTCCTCTCATGTGACAGTCCTCCTAACCAATGGTAGCATGATCTCAGGGCCTGATTCAGAGCCGGACGCTATTTACGCTCGCTCGTTCAAAAAAAGGGGCCGGCTATTTAAATTGAGCGCTCGCTCTTTGCGGTCTGTTGACGCCTCTATGTCTGAGCGAGCGTACGAAACATGCGCTCGCTATTTTGTAAAGACGCCCCCTGGCCGCTCGCATCCTACGTCATCTCCACTATTTATTTGATTAATCTAGTACATCGAAAAGCGTCTGAACTGCTTGCAGTGCTTGTGGTAGGATTTTACTACTGCAATCATGCGAACAGTTAAGGCTAAGAAACAACCAAGTGACGTGGTCGATGACGCTGCTTTGTTAATTATGCACACCCTTAAAACGCCCGTTTTGACCGTTTGGCACGCATGCATTCGGATCACCACTCCCAGTTTTCAAGCACCTTCCCCTGTTACCACCTACAAACGCCTCATCCTGTCACTCAAATTAGCAGGCACTCGCTATTTTGCGAGCGCTCGATTTCCGACTGCAATGACTGGTTGGCGCATGCGCATTACGACCCATACGCATGCGCAGATGTGCGAACATCGCTAGGAGCGAACGAGCAGCCGCTTACGAGCGGCTCTGAATCAGGCCCTCAGTCAGCTAATGCTGTGCTCCAATAATCTGCTAGCCCTGGGTATAAATCCGCCCCAGAACTGCAAGTAACTGCTGTTCAACTTCATTGTTCCAGTGCCTGTGATACTCCCACTGTTGCTCTGTGCTAATTCCTTCAGTGTGTTGCTTCAGCCTGCTCACAGTTCTCCAGTTTCCAATATTAGCTTCCATGCTAACCCTTAGTCTGAGACTATAGCTCCCTCTCAGTACTTCAGTGTTTCAGGTCTCTTTCCTGTGTGTCTTTGTATATGTGCTGCTAATTCTATTGCAGCTTTCCTGTGGCTATTACCCTGTGTCACTGAGGTGTCAGATTACCTGCTATTACTATTAGCTCCCCGCTGCACCTTTTAGCTTCCCCAGTATATGCCTGTCTTTTCTCTGTGTCTTGTCTGTGCAATCTGCACCTGCATATGTAATTATTCCCAGTTTATGCATGTGTCCAGTTTGCTCTGTGTTTGCCTGTGTAGCCAGCACAATCAGTCCCAGCATTTCTAGCTTTCCTAGTATTAGCCTTTGTCCATGCTACTGTGTTTTCTGCACTAATCATCACCTAGATATTTAACTGTTTGCAGTCCATGCCTGTGTTCTAGCATCCAGATTCTTCCCTTGTTTTCTAGCATTCAGATCCATCTCCAGAGTTCTTTCATTTCATTCTCCAGTGTTATAGCTTTCATTATAGTTTCCGTTCTTCTGCCATTCTCAGGTACCTGTCCAGAGGGCCGCGACCTGCTCACTTGGTGCAGTGGAAAACCAAATCCCAATTGGAGAGGTCACTGGAGAAAACCACCAAGTGAGTTAGACTCTGTGCCTCTGGGCAGGTCTAGTCAAACCTGGGTTCGGCCGCAACTAGGAGACCTAGCTACAGTCACTTCCCTAGTCACCCGAACCCCCCGGCTCACCATCCTCCACAGAGGAACACTTGCCCCGGATCGTGACAGTCAGATCATATGTACATCGTGTGTCAATCGTATGGCCGGGACTGCCAGGAAGTTCAAGAGAAATTGTAAGATGAATCTTATCTTATGCTCATCGTACTAGTGTATGGCCAGCATTATTCTTGTTGCTTTTTAATATCTGTGTATAATTTTTTGTCCTAGATTTGTTCTTTAATCAAAACAAACACTAATTAATTGAAAATATAGGTATACATCTTTATTATCAGTTAATATATGCTACAAAATATATTGGTAAAAAAATGCATGAGAAGCACATTAAAATCCGAGGCAGATCCGAGTTGACTCGGGTTTTCCCGCTTGACTGTGAAAATGAAGCAAAACGTCATCATCCCGCTGTTGGATTCTCATGTGTTTTGGATTCTATAAAGGTCCCGCGATTGCCGTAATTTTTCATTCCGGCTGTGGAGAGTGAAGAGTGAGGGAGCTGGGACCTGTGCTGTGCAGTAACTGCTTTTGTTATTAATTGCGTGCTGACGCTGCACATAGGGGCTGGCTACTGTTGTACATAAGGGCTGGCTGGCTGTTGTCTATAGAGGGGGTGGCTGGCTGTTGTTGTGTCCATAGGGGCTGGCTGGCTGGCTGTAGTGCTGTGTTGTCCAGGGGGTGCTCTGTTCTTCAGGGGTGCTGCTGTCTATCAAGGGCTGCTGCCCAAAAATAAAACCAACATTTTTTTTGTGTGCGTGTTAGCCACACCTGGCTGTCACTGTCATTGGTGTAGCTGCGCAGGGGTGCTGTGCTGCACAAAAAATAGAAACAAAAAATGTTTTTGTGTGCATGTCAGCCTCACCTGGCTGTCACTGTCATCGGTGTAGCTGCGCATGGGTGCTGTCATGCTGTCTGTCAAGGGCTGCTGCCCAAAAAATAAATAAACATTTTTTTATGTTTTAAAAATAGAAACAAAAAATGTTTGTGTGCATGTCAGCCTCACCTGAATGTCACTGTTATCGGCGTAGCTGCGCAGGGTTGCTGTCCTGCTGTCTGTCAACAGCTGAATAAAAACAACAATTTTTTTGTGTGCATGTTAGCCACACCTGGCTGTCACTGTCATCGGCGTAGCTGCACAGGGGTGCTGTGCAGCTGTCTGTCAAGGGCCTGCTGGCCCAAAAATAAAGAATTTTTAATGTTTTTGTGTGCATGTCAGCCTCACCTGGCTGTCACTGTCATCGGTGTAGCTGCGCATGGGTGCTGTCATGCTGTCTGTCAAGGGCTGCTGCCCAAAAAATAAATAAACATTTATTTATGTTTTAAAAATAGAAACAAAAAATGTTTGTGTGCATGTCAGCCTCACCTGAATGTCACTGTCATCGGTGTAGCTGCGCATGGGTGCTGTCATGCTGTCTGTCAAGGGCTGCTGCCCAAAAAATAAATAAACATTTTTTTATGTTTTAAAAATAGAAACAAAAAATGTTTGTGTGCATGTCAGCCTCACCTGAATGTCACTGTTATCGGCGTAGCTGCGCAGGGTTGCTGTCCTGCTGTCTGTCAACAGCTGAATAAAAACAACAATTTTTTTGTGTGCATGTTAGCCACACCTGGCTGTCACTGTCATCGGCGTAGCTGCACAGGGGTGCTGTGCAGCTGTCTGTCAAGGGCCTGCTGGCCCAAAAATAAAGAATTTTTAATGTTTTGTTTGCGTGTTAGCCACACCTGGCTGTCACTGTCATCAGCATTGCTGCGCAGGGGTGTTGTGCTGCTGTCTGTCAAGGGCTGCTGGCCCAAAAAGAAAAATACAAGTTTGCGATTCAGGTAGGAATAAAGTCGGCTACAGAACACAGAATTACTGGATGTCTTAGTGTATTCAGGCCAGATACGATCCATGAATTCCCAGACAGATTCCGGACAGATGAATCCATTGCTTGTGATAATCTTTGGTAATTTCTTTGGTAATTTCTGACAAAGGTGGGAGTTATAGCCAGACACTTTGAAGGCTGTAACCTTGAACTGCTTCATAGAAAATGTAACCTTTCCACACTGCAGAACATGATGGAATGCAGTGTGAAGTTCAGCACCTAGAGCATCTTTTTTCATGTTCTCTGAGGCCTCTCCTGACTGTGAAGAGAGATTATGCACACTGTAGTCTTCCATTGTGACTTTTTAAAGGTGATTTCAGTATTGTCCACTGGTTGAGATCCATCTCATCTGAGGGTTCGGTTTTCCCCATGCAAATGAGACAATTCACATCCAGAAGGTGACTATTATGTTTAGCCATGGTGTCAGTCTCTCTTTTGGCAGAATTTGCACAATCTTGGGGGCACCATGATGAATTAGACAGATCCTCCAGGGTAAACATCTGATCTGGTGTTGTATCTAATTTTATTAAACCTTTGTGTGTGAGTTTAGTCATCTGCCGCTTGTGGTGGAGCTCTTTTTCTGCTTTCTCAATGATCTCCAGACACAACGTAAAACTTAAACCTTAAACTGAAATGTTGCATTTACTGCTCTGTTCTGCTTGTTCACATATCTAAGTAACATGGTTAAGTGGACAGTGGGAACAACGGCAATTTGAAGGCCACTACCTGTACAGGTGGTTGGAAAATTCCTTTATAGAAGGTTTGCAAAGGATTATTTAAGTCAATTGTTTATTTTTGGAAAGCATGCATCCTGGTCTCCTTCTGGAATGAAGAAAATCCACTCCCAGCAAGCAGGCATGGTGCTGAAGAATTCCCAAGAAAGACACAATGTAAGACTTAAACCTTAAATCTGAAATGTTGCATTTAATGCTCTGTTCCACTTGTTCACATATGTGATATGGTTAAGTGGACAGTGGGAACAACGGCAGTTTCAACTAAGGCCACTAAAACGAACTCTGTTTTTTTAATGTCCCTGTACAGGTTGGGAATTCCTTTACAAAAAATAATCCAAAGGATTATTTCAGTCAATTGTTTTTGGAAGCACTCAACCTGGTCCCCTTCTGGTATGAAAATCCACTCCTAGCCACAGAAGCAGGCACAGGATTCTCAAGAAAGACACAACGTAAGGCCTTAAATCAGGGGTAGACCACCAGGGTGGTCTGTGATTTGAAATTTTGGTTTAAGCAAGGTCACTAAGAACGTTTTCCAGTGCCTAAAACTGCACTGATCTGAAGGCACAGGCTGATATGCACCAGTGGGGGGCAGAGCTCCAACGGCAGAGCAGTGAAGATCAGCTGTCACACAATTTCCTCCAAGCACATTTTCATATGCCATGATCTCCTACGCTGGTCTGCAGAGATTTCTGCTTGGCGATGATTTCTGTTCTGCACTGATTCCTGAAACTGCAGTGATCTAGGACGCTATACTGATTTCTGTCACTCTTCTGATATACCCCATTCCAAACAGTCAGAGAATACGTCTGCCTGCACTGTCATTTACTCCTAAATTGCATTGTTATCCAGGTGTGAATGACTTCTGTGTTCCTTATCAAAGCTTTCCGCCTTTAGTATAACACATTCAAATTAAGTTTAGTTCTTTTCACATCTCAACCTTCAAAAGTGTGGTACTTTTCAAGACCATTCATTGTTAAAGCACAACCAAAGACTAAAGGTGGGTACACACACACTAGACGATATGTTGTCCAACCCCGCAGATTGGAGCGACATACCGGGTACATCATCTAATGTGTACCCATGTTATGCATGCTCCCTCGGGTCATTAGAGACATCGCCCAGTGACCCTACAGCATGACACGTCCCTTCTCCCCCATCAGACATGGCATCGGCAAGTGTGTATGCACTTGCTGCTTGCCAGGTCCCGTCACCAGCGGTATCGTGCTGGGTACACATCAGCTAATGTGTATACACAGCTTATATTTCAGAATAGCCATGCCACCAAATAAACAATCCAGTCTGGGTCGCAGCTCCTCAGCTTCTAGAAGTAAAAGAGAGGCAAGAGGTGAGGAGACCTCAGCAGTAGTACAAGCAGATGTCAATGAATCAATGGAATGAGGTTATAGGCGAGGACAATGTAAAAAATGAATGGGGGGGGGGGAAAGGTACTTCACGGTCCATTCTATAACTAGGGCAACGCTGGGTATCCCAGCTAGTTTCAAATAAAGGTACATTTAATGTCACAATCTTCCTGCACTAGTTTGAAACTTCCATGATATCTCAGACTGTATGTTCCTACTTTTCTCAGTTCCCCTCCTCACAACATAACACTGCTGTCACATGCAGCCCTGTCCTCACTAATACAATCACAGAGAATACTTAAAAAATCACAAAAGTGCCATTATTATTACTCTTAGGGCTGTATTCAATTAGATGTGAAAAGCCGAGATCCACGAAAAAGTATCGCCGATTGCGACTCTTCGCCTGTCGGAAACTTATCTCCGTATTCAATTCCATCCGCTTTCGCGTACGCGGAAAGTCAATGTGGAAAGTAATAAGCGAAAAAGATTTGCCTCTGAATAGGTGGAGAAAAGAAGTGCAGAATTTTTGTTTTGGGATGCAAAGGTGGGAAACCACTCAGGACCCTTGGGACAGCCCCCAAAGGACAACTGCGTCAAAAAAATTCTGAAAAAGTTTAAGTACACCCCAAAAAAGTACTTGGATTATGTGGGCGAAAAAGTACAAAGTGGGGGAACAACTCCACAAACTAGCGAATTAAGGTTCTGGGGGTGCTCTAAGAAGGGGCCAAGTGTTTTTGGGATTGCAGGAGCTTTTATGATGGAGGAATTTCACTTTTATTAAAACTTCACTTTAGAGACAGTAAAAGTTGCTAGCACCCATTTTCAGGTACCCCAAATTTGCCAGGACTACTTATTTTCTCCAAAAAATACTGGCCCTGATTCAGAGCTGGACGCTCTGACCAGAGCGCTCGCTCTGAATCAGGGCCCTCCTCCATTAAAATGGAGCGTCCTCCTGGACGCTCGTATAGCTGTGGGTCACCACCCACAGCATATACGAGCGTCCAACAAGATGGTCGCGATGGTCTTGACCATTGCGACCATCGGACTTGCGAGTGAAACCCTGTGGTCGGGTTTCTCAACCACAAGCCCTGGAGTGATTTTGGCTCTATCAGAGCCAAAATCACTCCCACTGACATCACTAGTGATGTCAGTGGGGCCGGCTTCAGACGGTAGGCGTTCCCATGGGAACGCCTCCGTCTGGCAGGCACGCCCCCGGCACGCCCACCAAAGGGGGCGTGCTGTCAATCAACATGGAAAGTCCTTCGCGATGGAAAGTCCTTCGCTCGCCGGGTTTCGCGCATGCGCACGACGGAGCTCCCTCCGTCGTGCGCATGCGCAGTGGGGACCATCGACCCACTTGCGAGCGTACTGCTGCTCGCGAGTGGGTCTGAATGACCCCCACTGCTTTATGCCATTCTTCACCACTTGTGCAAAGATGCTAATTAGAGTAATTGTACCAACTTGAGTACCCCAAACCATTTGATTAGGACTAATTGGGCACTACTACATTGTTCCCCAATGTTTCTGAATCTTTGGGGAGTTCAGGCTGATTTCCCCGATTCTGACACCATTTTCCATCTGTTCTGACTTCGTGTGTCACCATTTTCACGTCTTTTGGAATTGAATAGGGGGGAATAGCAGGGACGCGCACGATAAGTCTCCCTGGCCAAAATACGTGATTTAGGCGAAAAGTCTGGCATGCGAAACATCGCAGGTGCGAAACTAATTGAATACGGCCCTTGGCTGTCTGCCTCTTTCTTTACCATACGTAACAGTTCTCAGTGTGATGCAGGCATTCTTGGCACCTCTTTCTGACATCATACTTATAGTGAAAATCAATGCTAGGCATTCTTTCAAACGTGGCTGCTCTACATCAAATTCTGAAAAATCATTTCCTTAAACAAATATAAGATAATGTCAATCCAAAGATAATTACATTTAAAATTAGGATGTTAAGAGGTACAGTACTGCTGTAAGTGCTGCTACTCGCAGAACAGGAGCCGTACTGAGAATCCTTTGTAAACATTAGTGAGATTTTTGTATTTATGGGTTGATTTGATTGGTCCGTTTTCATTACTCACAAGCATGTAATTTGCAAGCATAACAAAATACAAATTGGAATAGATCCCGACCACTGGTTTGTACAAGAAATAAGTATATAGGCGTGTAGAGCAGCCACATAATAAGTACAGTAGGAATCCTTGTCCAATAGAACTGTGAAGGCCTAGAGGAGGCTAAGAGAGTCCCTGATAAAAATTAAGGCCCTCATTCAGAGCCGTACGCTCTGAGCAGAGCGCACGCTCTGAATGAGGGCCGGGCTCCATGAAAATGGAGCGTCCTCCTGGACGCTCGTATAGCTGTGGGTCACCACCCACAGGCTATACGAGCGTGCATTGTGATGGCCGCGATGGTCGTGACCATCGCGACCATCGAAATTGCAAGCCGGAGCCTGCGGTTGAGGTTTTCAACCGCAAGCTCCGGAGTGATTTTGGCTCTATCAGAGCCAACATCACTCCCACTGACATCACTAGTGATGTCAGTGGGCCGGCTTCTGACGGGAGGCGTTCCCGTGGGAACGCCCCCGTCAGGGAGGCACGCCCCCGGCATGCCCACCAAAGGGGGTGTGCTGTCAATCAACATTGACAACACGCCCCCTTTGATCGGACACAACGAGCGAAGGACTTTCCTTCGCTCGTCGCGTCTGGCGCATGCGCACGACGGAGCTCCCTCCGTCGTGCGCATGCTCAGTCCATAACATCGACCCACTTGCGAGCGGACAGCCGCTCGCGAGTGGGTCTGAATCAGGCCCTAAGTACCATGGGGTTGATTCCAAATAAAAGTATAAGAACAAGAAAAAAAATACAATTATTTCTTATTCTTTTTAAATTATAACATATCGCAGTTATTTAAAATGTTGAACTAACACCAAAACACATTATTTGAAGTAAAAGAATCACACACATGTAATAATAAAATCTTGGTATATACTGTAGGACCTGATTCAGAGATGGACGCAATGCTGATGGGTGTTAGATGCAGTGGAGTGATATCCTGCGCATGTGAGGTGATGGATTAGTGACGGCGGTTGGAGAGAATTTATTCTCAAAGTGAGTGACAGACAGGCAGTTGGGGAGGTAACGGGGGCTAGTAAGAAAAATGCAGACGGGCCGGGACCATTTTCTGGTTGTGCTCTAGTGAGCCTCTGTAAAGCCGGGTACATAGTACATACTAGATGATATGTTGTCCAATCCGGCTGATTGGGCGACTTATCGTCCACATTGGCAGTATGTATCCACTATGTTGCTGACGATGCGCACTCCCGCACGTCGTCAGTGACTGTGTCGTGAGTGGGGGCCATGCTGCCGAATGCAGCATGTCCTCCGCTGTCGATCCCGGTTTTGTCAAGTGTGTACGCACATATATATATATATATATGTGTACACACTGTCCCATGGCTGCAGAAAGGAATAGGCAGCACTCCTCAGGCTTCTTATAACAATAAATCTGGAGCTTTTATTCCGTTTCAAGATCCCTGCAGTCTTTTCATCAGAGTGACTAGAAGCCACATGTGCAGGATGCTTCCAGGGGCCGTGACATCATATGGACACTCCTCTAAGCGGGAATGCATTATGGGGCGGTAACCATGGAGCCGAAAGGAAGCTATGCGGCCATTAGGTCTGGACCAGATGGGGGGTGTGGTGCTAAAGCTCTGTGTTTGTGACTACTTCTGCTGAAGTCTCAGAGATGGCTGCCCGGTACTCTACGGCAATGTGAAAACAAAGTGATAATGTGAATGCGGTGCTGCACAGGCAGCTGTGTCACAGTGACACAGGGCTTCATTCAGAGGCGGCCGTATGGTCTACGACCGCACGGCCGCCTCGATGTTTGTTCAGTGCGCATGCGCACGAGGGAGCCGGCTCCTTCATGCGCATGCGTGAGACCCGCTACGACCGACAGCGCCGATGTTGATTGACAGCTCGTCCCGTTTGGAAGGCGGGCCGGGGGGTGGCAGCTCAAACGGAGGCGTTCCCATGGGAACGCCTGCCGTTTGGGGGAGGCCCCACTGACATCACTAGTGATGTCAGTGGAGAGCTTCCGGCTCTGACAGAGCCAGAAGCTCTCCGGGGCTTACGACAAGTGAGACCCTACCCTAGGGTCTCGTCGTAAGCCCCGATGGTCGCGATGGTCTATGACCATCGCGACCATCACCCTAGCGGTCGTTAGAGCTGTGGGTGTAAACCCACAGCCTAACGACCGAAACAGAGGCGGCCGGTCAGGATGCAAGCGGCCGCCCAGTTTCTGAGCGACCGCTTGCATCCTCCAACCGCCTATGAATGAGGGCCACAGTCTGCCCCAGCTCAGCTGCTGCTGTGTATTTTGAAATGAGCTTGTTGCGGCCTGGGCGTCTTTCTCTATGTGACGCTCTACTCGGCTACCTAACATGCGCATAGGTAAAACCAGCCATTTCGGTGTCGCCTCAAATCTAGGGGGGAGCCCAGGGCATGTGCCCCCCTAGTTGCAGCCCTTAGCTTACTCAGAAGTGCGATGTGCAACCAATGTGCGACTGATGTTTCTGCTTTTGTATATAAGCAGCAAATGCCAGACGGCAGAGGTGGGCATCTCAGTGCACAACACATCAGCTATCATCAGTCATTAACATATCTTCACAAGTCCACTGCGTACAGAATCGTAAGCAGCGGACAGTGTCTCGGCCGATCAAGCTGCTCAATGTACTGTACTGATTAGTTGAAAGCTAAATAATGTAGAGATATAGGAGAAATAAAACAGAGTAGAACACTCAGATTAATATAATGTCACAGCACCACGGTCAAAGTTAGCTTATAATCATGGAGAAAACGTATCTGCTAATAATTGACAAAGCAACACAAAATAAGACACTTTTATCTCCTTGCAATAATAAACACAATAGGTGTAGTAGCGCTACTGTAACTGGGAGCCTGTCTGGATGTTGAGTCACCTGATCGATTTATTAAACTGGAGGAGTAAATGTAACCACCACACGACTGCTGCTGTATTCAGGAGACAGGTTGCTTTTATCTCCAAAAGAATATATAACCAGAATCAAACAATAGAATTACAGCGCTGGAGTGTGGCTGAGAGGGAGATTGATTACTTATAAGTGTAATAAATAAAAAATTATATGTAAAATATATATTCAATATGCTATAAGCCACACTCCAGCACTGTTATTCTATGTTTTGTTACTGGTTATATATACTTTTCTCTCCTACAAGAATAACAAAAGTACAGACATTGCGATATTACTCAACTTAAAAGGTTATGTAGACATTATGTCAACATTGTGAATGTCGACATGGTCTGAATGTTGAGATGGTCGAAATATCGACATTGTGACAGTACATGTCAGTGTTAGGGTTAGAGGTAAGGTCTGGCTGCAGTTAGGATTAGGCTGCAGTTATGTGTAAGGTTAGGGTAGGGTTAGGGCTTAAATACCTTTAAAATGCTATGTCGACATGCTGACTGTCAACATTATGACTGGTGGCCATGTCAGCAATGTGCACATTGACGTGCCACATGTCGACATAACATCCATGTCGACATTTTATACTTCATCCCTTAAAAGGAAGTATATTTTACTATATGTGAAGAGCAGCTATATGAATAAAATATTATTTACCTCACCTGTACCTCAGGTGGCCATTGCAGTCTGCAACTGTTGCAAATGAAGAAGTGGTAAGTAAGTATATATTTTTACCTACACGCACAGTAAACAGAGATCAGGGCCAGGTCAAGGGCCATTCCTACTGAGCGGCCAAACAGGGGTGCCACCCCATAGGGGTTGCAGCCTAGCTGCTGCCGTGGTCTTGGACTGACCAAGACTGGCGACAACCGCAGCACCAGCTGCTAACAGCACTGCCAGTCCTAACTTGGGGCCCGGGCAGCGCTTTGCTCTTCCAGGCGGCTCAGACACGGCCTACTGTATGTAGTGACCTACAGCGACGTAGTTCACACAGCCGCACGTCATCCTGCGTTGCATTTTTTTTCCAATTGGGGCCAATATGTATGTTTGTTTTCTCCTGTCTGGGACCATTGTTTATTTTTTTCTACTGTGGGGGCCAATATTTTTGTTTTTTGTTTTCTATCAGTGCCAAAGTGTTTGTTTGTTTCTCCTGTGGGGGCCACTGGATTTGTTTTTTTCCCATAGGGATCAGTGTTTAATTTTTTCCTGTAAGGGCCAGTGTGTGTTATTTTCCATGTGGTGGCCAATGTGTGTGTTTTTCCCTGTGGTGGCCAATGTGTGTGTTTTTTCCCTGTGGTGGCCAATGTGTGTGTTTTTTTCCCTGTGGGGGTTAATGTGTGTTTTTTGATAACACAAATGTTTATTATGTACAGTATATAGTTTCTTGTACAGGGTGCTAGTAAACTGATACATTTTGGGACCAACATGTGCAGATGCCCTTTCAGTAGTTTTGTGTAGAACACTGTGGGCCTGGTTTAGAGGTGGACACTGGTTTATCTGCTGCAATAATATGCAAATGCTAGATTCAGCCTACCCCTTGTGCACTAGCAGGCACCTGAATATGCGAGCCCTGAGACGCTCACTTTCAGTGTCTCTGCATGATGTAACACAACTGGTGAGTCTTGACACGCTACTATCGGCACACCATCAGTTGCTTCATAGACATTTGCATGAACCCTATGACAGGTACAATGTCTCCGTCTGAACATGGCCTCTGCGGAAGCAGCTATGTGTCTGAGAACGCAGCCGCATTCACTGACACGCCCATAACACTCCCATGGCACATATATTTTTATGTTCACTTCAGGCCCATCACTCTGCCGCCACACTTCTGATTCCGTCTCTCCTGAGAACAATAGAAATTTAGGGGTTTTCAGGACTTTTTGCACATGCGCAGTTGCTTTAATCTCTCAACTTTGTGAAAATCAGCATTACATACAAAGTGCTTGCACCTCTGAATCAGGCTCATGTCCTTCTTCCACATCATGTGGGTTCCCAGTACTGTGAATGCCAGGATTTCTTTTCTTGCTCCTATCATTTACTTAGGAGCCATTTATCAGCAGATGCCTACAAGTTGGTAGGTACATAGTGTATGTGAGCAAGGAGGTTAGTGCACATGTTGATTCCATTCCAGAGTAGGTTTTATTGAAGATAACAGCATACACCCATGGGCGTACCTACCATAGGTGCAAGGGGTGCAGCTGCTATGGGACCCAGAGCTTTGGGAGGCCCATCTTCCTTGTCAAACTCACATGTGTTATATACATTTGTCACAGAGGCATATGTATAATGGGTGCAGGGTGTGCGGGGAAAACGGGCCCCTGGGTCCAGGGGGGCCCGCACCGCACACCCTGCACCCATAATATTACTTACCTCTCCGGAGTCCCACGTCAGCGCGGGGATCCGACGCTGTAAAATGACTGGAAAATGGCAGTGGCAGCCATTTTCCTGTTGTTTGCACATGCGCAGTACAGGGAAAATGGCCACCGTGGCCATTTTCCCGGTGACCTGTGCATACACTATAGACCCTGGGCACACTCTAGTGCCCAGAG
Source organism: Taudactylus pleione (assembly GCA_031769625.1). Lineage (NCBI taxonomy): Eukaryota > Metazoa > Chordata > Amphibia > Anura > Myobatrachidae > Taudactylus > Taudactylus pleione. Next base: position 274,613 of record JAUIMM010000264.1, on the reverse strand, counting down.
TCTATAACGCCGACATTGGCCGCGCCTAGCTCAGAGCGCTGCCGGCCGCCAGGCAGAGAGGAGGGGGCCAGTGTCGGAGACTGCCCATGGATACACATGATAGAAGTCAATATGATAAGGTATCAATCTCTTTTGGACTAGGGGCCTGATTCAGAGCCGCTCGTAAGCAGCCGCTCGTTCGCTCCGAGCGATGTTTGCCCAATTGCGCATGCGTACGGATCGTTATACACATGCGCGAACCAGTCAGTGCTGTCGAAATTCATGTGCTCGCAAAATAGCGAATGCCTGATAATTTGAGTGACAGGAGGAGGCGTATGTGGGTGGTAACGGGGGAAGGTGCTTGAAAACGGGGAGTGGAGATCCGAACGCAGGCGTGCTTAAAGGTCAAAACGGGCGTTTTAAGGGTGTGCATAATTAAAACAGCAGCGTCATTGACCACGTCACTGGGTTATTTTATAGCCAGAACTGCTCGCAAAATTGTGGTAGCAAAAACCAACCCCAAGAATAGCGAGCAGTTCATACCCTGGTCGATGTACTCGATTTATCTAATAAATAGCGGACATGACGTAGGATGCAAGCGGCCAGGGGGCGTATATTTTCAAAAAATGACCGCAAGTTTTGTTCGCTCGTTCAGACCTAGAGGCGTGAACAGACCGCAAAGAGCGAACGGTTGATTTGAATAGCCACCCCAATTTTCTGGATGAGCGAGCGCTAATTGCGTCCGGCTCTGAATCAGGCCCTAAGTACAGTCCATACAGCACTGTTAGGCTCCAATACACAGTGATAGCCTGGGGCAAATGCAGACCCTTTTATAGGGCCAAGTAAATAAGTTTTGCATCGGCAGTCTAGATAGCCTGACCTTTTGGTGAATAACCTTCACTGAGAGCGTGATGTTTATTAAGACTGATGAGTCATGCACAATAATACTAAAGCTGGGTACACACCTGACAGATATCACTCGATCTGCAGATATATCTGCAGATGTGGGTTGTTCATACACACTGAACCATGTTATGTGTGGCTGCTGCGGCTCTCAGCAGTTGCCTAGCGACTTAGACACTGCTGCGGCTCTTTCCTGCCTCTATGCTGGCTGTGTCCTGGCAACTAGGATGCTGGCTGCTACGTGCAGTAGCTCACCTGTTTGGAATACCTCGTTACCTGACTGTAACCTGATGACTCCTGTGATTGGCCTTTCTCCATCTCATTAGGGATTCTGGTCAGTTCCAGCATGCCGGTGATATTTCCTAGTTCCTGATTCTAATGAGCTCGTCAAACGGTCGTTGTACCCTGTACAATTCCCAGTCTCCCCATCTGTTCCTATGTCCTGGTATCCTGCCATTGTAAAAACCTGCATCCTTGAACCCTGACTCAGTCGTCTAGGTGTAGTCCCTGCCAGTCTTGCCCCTGTGTGCTGCTGGATTCTACCCTGTATACATGTCCATCCCAGCTCCGTGTCTGTGCCTTGCTGTGCTCCAGCTTACCTTTGTGTCTCCTCCAGTCTTTGTCCAGTCCCAGCATGTTCCTATGGTTTCACCCTGCCAGTTCAATCATATCAAGTCCTGGTTCTGGGCACATCCAGCCTGTGTGTCTGTGGTTGTCTATTGCAGCAAGTATATTCACTCCGGCTGTGGCTGTAGCTGCAAGTCTGCAGCTGTTTCCTGTATACCTGGACCTGTACTCAAGTCACAGCTTTGCCACTTTGTTATGTCTCCTGTTATTACAGACTGCAGCTTGGTCAAACAGTTCATCTAGCAAGTCTCCCTGCTGTTAGATACCATTCTGTCAGCACTTTGCCTTGCTTCAGATTCCAGTACACACCTGCACCTGATTGGTCCTACAATTAACCATTGCCTTGCTGTAATTTCAGCATATCCTCAGCTCCCGATATTTCTTATTAACTCATGGTTTGCCAGCTGTTCTATTCCAGGTTAATTGCCTTGTCGTTCCCAGCATATTTGGAATAAGTCCTTACTGCCCCGAGCATAAGACCAGGAGGTCACCTAAGTACCGGTGATTGGACTTGCTCTAAGGGAACAGCGGATGATTGTTATTGGCTTGAAGACCTTGCCAGTGCGACTCTAAGGGTCTTATTCAAAAAGTGCAGGTGCGGCCCTAACATTATCACCGGCCAAATACTGGAGAATAGTAAGATGAGTCCTGCTCCTCAAAATCCAGTTCAGTCCTCTATTTCAAGCCAGAATCCAGAAGATGGTTTGGTTCCGGTCCTGTGCAGCAGACTGAAAATCTGTGAAGACATGCAAAATCTTATATCACAAGCTTTCCTAGGGCTCTCTATTCATGTAGATGCTCTGCAGCAGCAAATTTGTCTGACAATCTTAACCTGTGTCAATCATGTGGACAAAGAATTAATGGTACCTCTCAAAATGACTATTCGTTGTCTCTTCAGTTTGCCAACTTTGGGAGTCCTGAGCAACTGAGGATTCTGCAGTCTCTTAAAGAACAGTTGTTTAAGCCATTTTTAGAAATTAGTTGTGTAATTTTTAAAATGTTTGGAAGTTCTTCTGGCGCCACGAAAGTCACCTCCTTATCTACTGAGGCAGAAGAGTAGACCTCGCCAGTGCAGCTCTAAGGGTCTTATTCAAAGAGTGCAAGCACCGCCCTAACGAACCATCATCTGTCTTCTGGCCGTGGGATCCACTGGTGGGGGGGCGTATTGAGTCCCCCTCCCTGCGGAATCTGCAGAAAGTGTACGGGTGGTTGGCTGACCACCCGTACACATAGCACGATGCCCCAATATGTTTGCAGATATATTGGGCATTGGCTGTGAAGCAGAGCAGACACGATATGTCTGTGAACAATGTTGTTTACAGACATATCGCTGGTGCACACTGACCGATGTACACAAGATATATTGGCCGATCAATTGTTCAGCCAATATATCTGCCAGTGTGTATCCAGCATTAGTTAACAGACAGTTAGTAGGTTAGACCAGAATACAGTGCACTGGCGGCCGGCTTATAAAAATATCACAAATTTACTGGCCACGGCTGCAGGGGGGCGGGTTGGTGGGCCCCTACAAGCTTCAGGCCCTTGGGCAACTGTCCAACAAGCCCAATGGAAGAGATGGTCCTGGTCCTACCAATTTAGCTAATTTAATGTAATATTGGGTAACCCTATGTACATTAGCAAGTAATACAATTTATTTAGCAGTACATTTGTCAGTAACTATCTCAAAATAAGAGAACACAAAACTATGATTAAATGTAATTTGTCCTATTTCTATTGTGGTGTAATTAACACATGGCTTAAGAATGAAAATTGTTATCGCCATGATATTGATAAATAACATGGCAGGGGTAGAGATTACATATACACAGATAGAGCATGTTTATGCCAGCCTAAAGATGTAATCCCCAAAGACTGGCGTTTGCTCCGCTCACTATTAATATTATGGGCCTGACTCAGAGGCACACACTAATGCAGCTGTGGGTGCGTCTTATTACACAGGGCAGCAGTGATAATATGGGAATGCTAGATTCAGCCTTCTCCTTGTATACCTGCATGCGCTGGAATGTGCAATCCCTGATACTCCCACTCTCAATGCCCATACATGCTGCAACACCACCGGTAGTTTTGAACAATTTTCCATCGATGTATCACCGCTTTCACCATCGACAATTACAGTGTCTCTGTCTGAACTCCGCTAATCATGGCCTCGGTGGCTGCGGCTCACTTTCACTGACATGCCCGCGACACTCCCATTACATGAGGCGGCCATGGTTCTGCCTCACCAGTCCTGATACCAGCGGTTCTCTAACAGCACATTTGTGCATACACTCAGATAAACACATGCATCACAGGGATTTTCTAAATATTTTGCACATGAGCAGTAGCAAATAATTGCTCAACTGTGCATACATCAGTATTGCGTGCAATTAGCATGCACCCGGGGCCGTAGAGAGCCCGGCCGGTCCCAGGTAAAGGAGGGGGCGTGGCCTAATCATGGGAGGCGTGACGACGCCCCCTTCACAAAAAATATATAGAAGAAATCACTGTAAGCCCCCCAGCCTGGAGCTAAGCAGGGGGGGCGCAATCAGTGTGATCGCTCCCCCCCACAGCCATAGGAGACTGCTGCCCAGCACAAGCTGTGTGCTGAGCTTCTGTGAGGGTGGGGGGGGCGACGCTGGACTCGGGCCCCGTAGGGCCCCTCTAGCAAGCTCGGCCTGGGTAAACTGTACCCACTCCCCCCCCTCTCGGCATCCATGCATGCACCTCCAAATAAGGCCCTATGTATTCCAAAGGTAGTGGTGTGGAGTTAGGCTCAAATGATGTTACTAATACACAGTGCAACAGAGATTCAGCCACACTATTTGCCAACACAATAATGTACTCAATCTGGATGAGAGTGTGTCCTAATTAACCGTAATACAGCAGAAAAATGGGCTTTTCAGGTTTTAACTTAATCCCTTTTGCTTATGGAGGCACAACTAAAGCACATTACGCATACAAAAACCAATATAGTAATCTAATAGAATTAAAATTATTTGCTGCTAGAAAATACAGACACTAGTTTGTCACTTGTTAAAGGAATTGTAAATTTGTTGGAAACGAGAGATGTATTACAAAAATATTTAAATGTTTTTATTAATAAAGGTAGGATGTGCTTAGAGCTTACATGAGCAGATGCCTAGATGAACTATGATTGTACTGAACTGAACAGTAAAACTGCTATGTAATTCATAACCTTTATAATTTATTCTAAGTGACACCCAAACCAAAAGTTTGGAAGCAATGATCCCTAATTGGAGTATGACATTTGTTCAGTATGATGCAGCTATTGGCAAAAGAACAGTACGAGAGTTTATGACTTAGCTCAAGTAATGCTCTTCATGAGAAAGTAAATGATACTGTAGCATTGATTCAGCAAGTTTTCCAAGGAAAACTATTCTTTAAATAGTGTGTAAATTAAGCAGACTGAAAGTCTACACTTGTTGGAATATGGTATTTACCCCATTTTGTCCAACTTGCAGAGCCGGATTTAGACCTCATGGGGCCGTAGGCAAGATACCGGTATGGGGCCCCCACCCTCAAACAAACCTGAGCCTATATTACAGTAGGTGTCGTAGGAGCAAGACACACACATCCAATTATATTCACACATCATAGTTATATAATTATATATATATTATGATGTGTTTAACGTGCTCTAATCAATGACACTACTGTAATATATGAAGTTATTATAGTAGGTGTAATCAAGCACACACTAATTAGTTCAAGCACTAATTTAGAAAACATGTCCATAAAGGCCCCCATACACCTACCATACACCTACCGACGGATTGCCAGATCCTGCGATGGGATCAGAAACACCGAGCTACCGGTCATTGATATTTTGTGATCCATCGGAGGATTGGTGACATTATACATGTTAAATTTCACCAATTTGCAAATCATTATCATATTTTGATCGTGATCGGCAAATCAGTGAAATGCAACATGTTGGATTTCCCTGATCCTGAGATGCCGGGTTGCAGGATTGCAGGAACTCAGCAGTCTGTTGGACAGACAGAGAGAGACAGGAGGAGAGGGGACAAAGAGACAGGAGGAGAGGGGACAAAGAGAGAGAGATGGGAGGAGAGGGAACAAAGAGAGAGACAGGAGGAGAGGGGGACAAACAGAGAGAGATGGGAGGAGAGGGGGACAAACAGAGAGAGATGGGAGGAGAGGGGGACAAACAGAGGGAGATGGGAGGAAAAGAGGGAAGGGGGAAAAAGGGGAAGAAGAACATTATGAGAAGGAAGGAAAGGAGGAAAAACTAAGAACTCAGCATTTATGACAGTATATAGACACACATACAATATATATACACAGACAATGTATAGATACACACATCATATATAAAAACACAAGTAGGGTGAGCTATAAGGTTTTTCAGTTAAACTTACCAAAATGGCCGTCTTTGTATCGGGGGAATGGAAGTCTCTGCGGTTCCCACAACCATGGGGAGGTAGAGTTGGAGGTTGTTTGCTACATTGTGGGGGGAGGAGCAGGTGGTCAGAGCCGGAGGATGCTGCTTACCGCACTTAGGGGGGGAGAGAAGTGGTCGGAGCAGGATGGAGGAAGCAGTATTCTACACTGTGCGGTAGAGGGGGGGTGGAGCCGGAGGATGCTGCTCTCTACACTGCCAGAGGTAGGTGGTCGGAGCCAGAGGGAGGGGGCTGTAATGGAGAGGGAAGATTGCGGTTGGGGTGCTGTCGGAGGTGAGGTGGTCACAGCAGTTTGAAGGAGGCTGGTTGCTATACTGTGCAGTGGGGAGGAGGGGGTTGGAGCCAGAGTATGCAGCTTTCTGCACTTGGGGGGAAAGGTGGTCGTAGCAGGATCGAGGAGGCTGGTTGCTATACTGTGCAGTGGGGAGGAGGGGGTTGGAGCCAGAGTATGCTGCTTTCCGCACTTGGGGGGGAGAAGCGGTCGTAGCAGGATGGAGGAGGTTGGTTGCTACACGGCCGGAGGTAGGTGGTTTGAGCCGGGCGCGGGGCTGTAATGGAGAGGGATTATTGCAGGTGGGGCCCTGCTGGCTGCTTGCGGATTGGCTGGAAGAGTCACCGCTGGCTAGATGCTGCTGAGAGGGGGCACTGGCTGCGCTATACTGTGAAGTGGGGTACGCGGAGGAGACCGGCTACAAAGTGTAAATGCAGCAGCTCACACTGACTTTGCAGGTCCGGATTTCGAGGAGAGGGGGCCGTGGAATCTGACGGGCCCTAGGCGGGCGCCTAGGTGGCATAACTGTAAATCCGACCCAGCCAACTTGTCATCTCAAACGTTATACAACAGGACTCTAAAAAAGTAAAAAGGTAAAACTGCCAGCAAATGAGTTTCTGCTATCTCTGAGCTTGATTCAGTACCGATCGCAAGTGCAACTACGGACGCAGATGAAGCGATTGTTTGCCATCGCGCATACGTATAAGTGGTATTACGCGTGCACAGAGATCGCACTGCAACTATGGACGCACAGAGGAATCCATTACAGAATGAGTGACAGGCTGTCATCGTATGCGGTGGTGACAGAAAAACGCAGGCATGCCTGTCCGTTTTAACGGTGTTGCTTGAGCATGCATAAATTAGCCACTGCGATTGCATACGCAGCTAGAGAGCCAACTGCGTGCGAGGAGACTTGCAGTGTCTGCGGCAGGTCAGGCCTTTATGTAAATGCTGCGTGACTGGTCAATGTGCGTCATGGTACCGATGTTTACGCAGAAGAGCGATATTGGACGAATGTGAGAAAGCAGTAGTGGGTATGCCGGCTGAGCTTTGGAAAGCATTAGCATATTTTCAATGCTATGTTTCGTACAAAATGGCAGTTGCAAGTGCAATTGCGATCCGTACTGAATCAGGCTCTCTGTACCTGCTTAGTGTTTTTAATTGTTCTTGAAACTAAACAGAAAAAAAAAACTTAACACATCAATTTAGGAGAGGAGGGTTGCAGCCAAGTTTTATTATAAAGGTGAAAGTTTTTCCATTTTATTGTTACTTTAGTTTATCATAGTATGGGTAGGGGTTTACATGTGTAGTATATGTCAATATCAGCCTTAAGAAATTGACTTAAAACACTTCTGCTGTTGTTCTCTTATATAGACCTAATTCTGGTTTTAGTATTTGGATATGTCTTTTTAGTGCACACTGAAAACCTATTACAGCACAGTGGAAATCCAAGTGGTAAATGCACAGTACATTTTGTTTTTGCTTACAAATTGACCTATGTTGATGCCCTCGTAGTTTCTGGTGTTGACAGCTGTAATTTTGTCTCAATTTTCTATTTGTAACTTACAAGTCTGCACTTTTTACTATTCTGTGAAAGCATGCAATTTTAGCTTTGTTAAATTTGCAATATAGCGATATAAGAAAATAAATTTATACTGCGTGGAAAAAATATTTATGTGTTGTTTTTATTACTGTTATGTTACTATGACTTTGGTGTACCATTTCCTAGTCCTTAAATATTAATTCAGTACTACCTATAATAGCCAATGTAGTGTTTTTATTATTATTATTATTATTATTATAATTATTATTATATTGTTCTCATCAGGTGCATACACACAACGATTATTGAACGATTTAACTATAACTACGTCATTATCGTTAAATCGTTTATAAAATTGTGAAAAGATGGTGAAAGATGAATGATAATCGTTCATGCGCGTTCACGTTTGTAGTTCATCGTCCATTCTGACTGTCCAACAAACGATTTTCGTTCAGAAAATCGTTCATGTTGTACAGAATGAATGATGAACGATGTCCATTCACTGTATGCATGATCAAAAAATCGTTCAGGAAAATCATTCACAAAATCGTTCATTAATTTAGTAACCAATGAGAGGTCCCGCGGGTAATTGGATATGCCCCTATGTCTCTCGACTTTAAAATCTTTTTGTTGTTGAAGTCCTATAAACTGTAGCCTTTGCTTTCTTAACAGTATCCCAGCATGATACATGAGATGGACTTGGGATCCAGCTTTTGTCTTCTCTCTTTAGGAATGGTGGCTTATGCTCTGCACCCAAATACATGTAAATGATTGATACTTGGCCTTTTCCTGAACCACACCAGCAACGGTGTCTTGTCTTTGACTGCCACTGTAGGTGCTTGATTCTTGAGGTAAATAGCTGTTTGTACTGCTTGTGTCCAGAACCTTTTGTTCAGACCTGCATCATTTAACACAGTTCATGCTCTCTCAATTATTGTTCTATTTGCCCTTTCGCTCCTGCTGCTTTGTTCTGGTGTGTAAGCATTAGTTAGTTGGTGCTGTATGTCATTCTTCTTGAGATAGATGGCTAGATCTATTTTCATATTCTTCACAATTATCCAAATGATCAAAAACAGCTCAAATGGGAACTAACCCATATGTAACAGTGCAGTGTCTGCATACACTCACTGGTCCACATGCACCTTAGGGATTTCATGGACTTTTCGGTCATGCACAGTAGCAAACAATTGTTCATCTGCCCAAATATAGACATTGCATCCAACTCTGAATCAGGCCCTGAGATCAATCTCACCCTTTGTGTTCCGCTCTCTCACTGTGCCCTCTATATGGCGATTGCTCTCATTGCCATTGGGTTCCCTAACCCTCCCTCCCCGGTGCCTGACCCTAACCTCCTACCTAGTGCCTGGATTCTGGCAGTTGGGATGCCAGCGCAGGGATTCTGACAAGTGTTGGGATTCCAACTCCGGCATTCTAATTGCCGGAATCCCCACAGTCAGGATATTGACAGCATCCTCCCTTATGAAGTCTGCAACACTGCACATTCCTGAAATAACACATTTTGATGACATTATTGATCCAAATAATTTTTAAATATCTAGTAAACAGTTTTGTTGTTATCAGATTTTTTTTCTAAATGCCAGTAACACTTTTTATGTACAGTACATACTGGCTGTTTTTTTCTATTCCTACAATGAAATGGCATAGACAAAGTGAGAAATAAGTACATGGTTATATATATTGGCAACAAAATGTTTCATTTTTTTTATCCAATAAAAGCGTGTTTTGTTTTTATTAATTTGTAACTGGTATTCTAATAAGTAACCAGCATGAGAACCTTTAAGAATTCAGCCAGAATTCTAACCCCAAATACCAAAGTTGGGTTGCTGTTTGGGTAAGAACCAGTTGTGGTAGGGGTGCTACGCTTGATGGTAAGGAGCATGGCTAGGAAGAGCAAATTACCTGGCAGGGGCTGCTATAAACAAACTGCAGTACATCAACTTGAAGTCAGAACAGGCAGCACTAAAATGATATACAAAAATAGATAGATAGATGATAGACATATGATAGATAGACAGGAATGGATTATAGGGGGTGCGACAGGGGCGGTCGTCCCGGGGCCCCCACACCTAAAGGGCCCCCACACAGCAGTAGGAGCTGCACAAGAGCAGGCACCGTTATTAAGTCCTGCCCACCTCGTGGCGAAATGCCAGGATTCGCGGGTCAATCGGCTGGAGATGGAGCCAGTATGATGCATTTCCATTACAATTGTATCATTTGGCGCCGCCCATTTCCAATTGACCCGCAAATCGCGGCCAAAGCCACGAGGGTGGCGGAGCTTAATAACATGGTGCCTTCCTGCCAGGTCCACTCCCCATCCACAACATGCAGTGCAGATGGTGCAAGGTAAGTGTGTGTGTGTGAAATGTGTGTGTGTGACTTGTGCGTGTATGTATGTATGTTTGTATGAAATGTACAATTTGGGCAAAATTTACTAAGCGGCGGTTTGACTGCGGTTTCTATTCAATTCTAAACCCTGGCGGTTTGGTGGCGGTTTCTATTCTATTCTAAACCCCGGGGGTTTGGTGGTGGTTTTGCAGCAGTTTTTAAATAACAGCCCTGTTCTATTCTATTCTAAAATGTGTTTTGACTGTGGTTTGGCGGCGGTTTTGCTTTCTGCAGATTTACTAAGGCCAAAACCGCTGCAAAATTTCCATCAAAACACATTTTAGAATAGAATAGAACAGGGCTGTCATTTAGAAACCACTGCAAAACCGCCACCAAACCCCCGGGGTTTAGAATACAATAGAAACTGCCACCAAACCGCCGGGGTTTAGAATTGAATAGAAACCGCCGTCAAACCGCCGCTTAGTAAATTTTGCCCTATATGTGACACATGCATGTGTGGTGTATATATGTGTTTTTCTGTGTGTGTGACTGTATGTACAGTATGTGTGTGTAAGTATATAAATATATGTGTGTGGTGTATGTGTATATATAAATATATACAATTATATTGATAGAGGCCCCCACAAAGTTGTTGCCCCAGGGCCCCCTCAAACCGGCCCTGGATAGATAGATAGACATATGATAGATAGATAGATAGATAGATAGATAGACATATGATATATAGATAGATAGATAGACATATGATAGATAGATAGATAGACATATGACAGATAGATAGATATATGATAGATACAGTAGATAGTAGGGGTGAGCGGGTTCGGATTTCTGAACTCCGAACCTCCCCGAGCCCTCCCGATCCGAGGCCGATCCGAGTCAGGCTCGACTTTTCCCACCTGACTCGGATCTGAAATCGAGGCAAAACGTCATCATCCCGCCTTACGGGTCTCGCGGGTTTTGGATTCTATATAAGGTACCCGCATCGGCGCCATTTTCTCACTCGACTGTGGACAGTGAAGAGGGAGGGTGGGAGTTAGGGCTGGCTGGGCTGTGTAGTGTAGTGCAGTGTAGTGTAGTGTAGTGTAGTGCAGTGTAGTGTTGTGCTGTGCTGTGCTGCGCTGTGCTGCTGTTGTCCATAGGGGCTGTGACCACTCCTCCAAAGTCCATAGGGGCTGGCTGTGTTGTGCTGTGCTGCTGTTGTCCATAGGGGCTGTGTCCACTCCTCAAAAGTCCACAGGGGCTGGCTGTGTTGTGCTGTGCTGCTGTTGTACATAGGGGCTGTGTTCACTCCTCCAAAGTCCATAGGGGCTGGCTGGACTGTGTTGTGCAGTCAGTTGTCCATAGGGGCTGTGTCCACTCCAAAGTCCTGTGCAGTGTACCAGTCCTAAAGGGGTGCTGTAGTGTTGTCCAGGGGGTGCTCTGTCCATCAGCGGTGCTCCCCCCAAGTGCAAAAAAAATAAATCTTTTTTCTGTGTTTGTGAATTGTGTGCGCAGTAGCCGCACATGCATCAACAAAGTAGTGCCAAGCGTACACCTGTGTCATAAGTAAAGGGCCGGCTGGCTTGACCATTAAAGGGTGCTGTAACCCCCAAAGGGCAGTCCAAACAAAATAAAAAATTATTTTCTGTGTTTGTGAATTGTGTGCACTGTGGCTGCACGTGCATCAACAAAGGAGCAGCGCCAAGCATGCGCCTGTGTCCCATAAGTAAAGGGCCGGCTGGCTTGTCTGTTAAAGGGTGCTGTAACCCCCAAAGGGCACTCCAAACAACATAAAAAAATATTTTCTGTGTTTGTGAATTGTGTGCACTGTGGCTGCACGTGCATCAACAAAGGAGCAGCGACAAGCGTGCACCTGTGTCCCATAAGTCTGTTAAAGGGTGGTGTAACCCCCAAAGTGCTCCAAAAAATAAAAAACATTTTTTTTTCTGTGTTTGTGACTTGTATGCGATGTAGCCGCACGTGCATCAACACAGTAGCAGCGCCAAGCGTGCGCCTGTGTCATAAGTCAAGGGCCGGTTTGGACATCTGGTCCGGACTGAAGGACGTGCCAACAATTTCTGACAAGTCTACTGTCACTGCATATGATACTGTCCTCAAAGTAGCAACGGCAAGCGTGCGTCTGTCTGTTAAAGGGTGGTGTTACCCCCAAAGTGCGCTTCAACAAAATAAAATAATCTTTTTTTCTGTGTTTGTGTGTGAAATGTATGCGCAGTAGCCGCACCTGCATCCTCAAAGCAGCAGCGACAAGCATGTGTCTGTCTGTTAAAGGGTGGTGTAACCCTCAAAGTGCGCTCCACAAAAAATAAAAAATTCCTTTTTTTTTCTGTCTTTGTGAATTGTGTGGGCTGTAGCCGCACCTGCATCCTCAAAGCAGCAGCGACAAGCATGCGTCTGTCTATTAAAGGATTACATCGGTGACAGCATCCAAGTAGTACCTGTACTGGCAGGAAAAAGAGGCAATTTGGAGGCCCCTGTACAAACTGGCTCTATTTTACCTGAGTTGCTCCCCCTCCAGTGTGTACTCCAAAACAGTGTTTAGTGCAGCCGGGAACCTTGTCAGCGAAAGGCGTAGGAGGTTGCTTCCACAAAATGTGGAGAAGATGATGTTCATAAAAATTAATTATCAACTCTTCCAGGGAGACCAGCCTCCAGAACGTACAGAGAGACCTGTGGTTGTGGATTCCAGCGGGGACGAATTAATACTCTGTGAGGATGAGGATGTACACAACGCTGAAGAGGGTGAGGAATCGGTGGATGAGGAGGATGAGGATGACATCTTGCCTCCGTAGAGCCAGTTTGTGCAGGAACAGATTAATTGCCAGCTTGTTTTGAGGGGGCCCAAATGAACCAATCATTTCAGCCACAGTCGTGTGGCAGACCCTGGTGCTGAAATGATTAGTTTGTTAAAGTGTGCATGTCCTGTTTATACAACATAAGGGTGGGTGGGAGAGCCCAAGGACAATTCCATCTTGCACCTCTTTTTTTTCTTTGCATTATGTACTATTTGGGGCCTAGTTTTTCAAACTGCCTCCTGTCTGCCACTGCAGTGTCACTCCTAGATGGGCCACATGTTTGTGCTGCCCACTCGTGTCTCTTAGCATAGTCATTCTACTACCTCGGTGCAACCTTTTGGACATAAAAACAATATTGTGAGGTGTGAGGTGTTCAGAATAGACTGGAAATGAGTGGAAATTAAGGTTATTGAGGTTACTAATAGCATAGGAGCAGAAAAACCCACAAATTCTGTGATTTTAGCTGTTTTTATGCTTTTTTTTCAAAAAAATACAGATCCAAAACACAAAACCCAGAACCCAAAACACGGAGGGGTGGTTTTGGCAAAACCAATCCAGATCCAAAACACAAAGAAAGATCCAGATCCAATACCAAAACACACAAGAGTGACCGGTGCACACCCCTAGTAGATAGACATATGATAGATAGATAGACAAACTGTATGATAGATATATGATAGATAGATAAATAGATAGATAGATAGATAGATATATGATAGACATATGATAGATATATGTGTCAAAGCTGGATAATTGGCTGAGACAAGATCAGTTTAAAATTGAAGCGTGCGCGACGCCATCTTGCGAATGGCAGCTAGACTCCATTTTAGAAACAAGAATCTGCAAGTCGCCATTTTGCGACCAGCGTCACTTTAAGTTACAACTCACGAGCTAAGAACAGATGGCAATGTTTTTGATAATCTACCAAGGGCAACTAGAAGAACAGCCTCATGCGAAAAAGTAAATAGAATAGACAATGCACCAGAAACTGTGAGTGTTTTACATAGAAATTGGGAATCCCTGAATGCAGACAAGTATAGTTGTGGCAATTGTAATATAATCCAGGCATTGATCTACACAATTGAATGTGTCTGAATCCTAAACAGGTTTTAGTTTCACACCCAGACAGAATGGCCCTAGCTTCACAGCTGGAGGTAACACATTTGCATTGCAGTCTGAAACTGTGAGTGAGGAATGATATGTGTGTGTGTATGTATATGTATATGTATATATATATATATATATATATATATATAAATATGTTAAGTCCATCATAGATGGAATCTCATGCACAAACACCGCACATTACGCACAACTGAGCTGCTAACATGACGCCCAGTAGCGAATGCACAATTATTAGCATCATGCGATTGCATCTTTCACCGTACACACATTATGTTTAAGACCCGGAATGAAAACACCGTTTAGTAGCTAAATGCGCACGCATCTGTCCCCAGTTAACTAGCGTCTTCATATCAAACCCCGTACTCTCACACATCACATATTCACTTACAAGGTTCCATTAGCGTTAAGGCATAAGATTTAAGTTTGTTCAGTTAATATAAATGCTGTGAAATAAAGATATTTGGTAACTAAGGTTTTATACATGCTAAACAAGCCGTGTTTGGTTTCGTACTGATGCGTACTCTTTCCACAGTATTCCGGTGTAATCGGTGGGTGGATCGCATCATGCATTCTCCGGTTATGGACCGCAGAGACTTCAAGCAACAAAATGTATTAACTGTTAGGATGTTACAGGGAGCGGGAAGGGAGAGACCCCCAGTTGTTAGAGGCTGGGTGAGTCTATTTGAACCAGCCTGTTAAATGCTCCATAACAGATGGATTCCCCTTGGAAACCAATAGCATCAGCAACAAACGTCTCTATTGTTTTGCCTATTCCTGGGGGTATAAATATGTGTGCTCCAACACAGGGTCTTTAGTCTTCTTGCTGAATGCTGACTGAGGGGTTTCTTGCTGATGCCTGACATCTGGTACCGGAAGCGCTGCGTATGTATACTGTACTTGGGTCTGTATAATTCCTTTGTGCCTAAATTGTGTCTGGATCAATTGCGTGTAACTGACTGTACTTTTACTTGAATAATACTTGTGCTTTGGAACCACAGATGCCAGGTCTAAGTCTTTATTTACTGTATGACTGCGTACGCAAATTAGCGTCATCCTTAGAAGGTATAGGCAGGATATTAGAAGGTATAGGCAGGATATTAGAAGGTATAGGAAGGTGTGTATAGAGGTTCAATTTTAATATCATCATATGACAGATATATGATAGATAGATAGATAGACATATGATAGATATTTGATATATAGATAGATAGATAGATAGATAGATAGATAGATAGATAGATAGACATATGATAGATAGATAGATAGATAGATAGATAGACATATGACAGATATATGATAGATAGATAGATAGATAGATAGATAGATAGATAGACATATGATAGATATATGATATATAGATAGATAGACATATGATAGATAGATAGATAGATAGATAGATAGATAGATAGATAGGTAGACATATGATAGATAGATAGATAGATAGATAGATAGATAGATAGACATACAGTATGATAGATAGATAGATATTTGGATAGACATATGATCGATAGATATACATACATATGATAGATATTAAGACATAATATATATATATATATATATATATATAGATAATTGCATCTAGCTTATTGTATCTTTAAACTTTATTCCCCATAACAGTGAAAACAAAGAGTTAAAGAGAAAAAATAAATAAAATAAAGATATTTTTATTAACTCCTGAAAAGAGTAGCGGAGATCCACATATTTATCTCACCATGGGCACCATACATCATTGTTACAATTCTGCCCGCAGTGCCTTTTTCCTTTTATTTGTTAGCATGCTGGTGGTTAGTTTTCTTACTAACCAGGATAATTTTATGTGGGTAATGCATTTATATGTTTGTCAATGTCATTGTTTAGGAACAACTTGTATGCTAGGATTGGCAGACACTGAAAGTCTGAGAACAGTGGGCTGGGTAATCAGCATGCAGACCTAATTGTCTGACAAAGCCGTGCACTGTATGGTACTCCCTGTACCAATGTATAAAGACTCCTATGTTTTACACTGGGATGTTTCATTGGTGTCAGTGATTAGATCAGTGGAAGCAATGCCTGCTAGGGACAGCAAATGGGAGTAATAACAAGTTTTCCAACCATTTTTTAGACATCTATTTTTTTATGAGGTATGCAGAGAACTTTTTAAATACTCAGTTCCACTCATTTATTCATTATCTAAAAATAACTATAACATAATTAAGTGATATAGCAGTCACATCAGTGAGTTCTAAATGAGCTGGCAGGGGACAGGGCACACTGCTGATGAGACAGGATGCATACACTATAGGGGGCAAGAGGAGAAATCAATTTGTTGTGCTCATTATAGAAAAAATGATTTCTAATCTAAAACTGCTCATCCAGTGAAGCAGCCTCCAGCTGTGAGGCTCAGGACCTGGGCAGAGACCTTTCACAGGAAGAGATGGTGAATTCAATGAGATAGCACTTCTGATTAACAGTTTAAAAGAAGGGTAAAAAAAAGAAGCCAGACTTCATAGGTCATAAACTAAAGGAAGATCACTGAAGTATATATCATTGTTTTACAGTATTTGTAGAATGTAGTCAATGTGCATAATACTGTGCATAAAACACTGTTAATTTATTGAAACCAAATAAAGACTATTGGTATCAGCACGTGCTTAAAAGTGAGTTGAAGCCTTTAACTTTATGTTCCAAATGTTGATCCCTGTATAGTGTATATATATATATATATATATATATATACACGCACACATACCTTTCTCTCCTATATATTCGGAGTGGAATAGGCTGGCCCAGAGGTTCTCAAGCTCGGTCCTCAAGGCACTGTAACAGTCCAGGTTTTTAGGATATCCATGGTTGCGCACAGATGGTTAAATCAAAAGTCTGGGGTACTAATTAAGTCACCTGTGCCCAAGCATGGTTATCCTTAAAACCTGGACCGTTATGGTCCCTTGAGGACTGAGTTTGTGAACTTCTGGACTGGCCATTTATCAAAAAGATGGTAAGTGTCAACCTATTTCATAGTGGGTGAGACTCATATATAGGATAGAGCACTATTGGTAGAACATAAATGAATAAAATAATAAATATATATATATATATATAATTGTCGGATTCATATGGGGAATGGTTTAAATTCTAGGAAGGGTTGCTAAGGTACCTTATATAGGTAACAGTATTCCTGCTGAGCCGAGCAGATGAGCAAGAGGCAGGGCCGGCGCTTCCACTAGGCAAACTTAGGCAGCTACCTAGGGGCGCCGACTACTGGAGGGTGCTTCTGAGTCCGCCCTATGGTGCGATCGCACCCTCTGCACCCTCCATTTGCCGAGCACCGGCTGAGATTGTGTTACCAGCAAGCGCCCGGCTCCTCCCCCCCCCCGGCGCTAGCGGCAGCCGGAGAACGGAGCTCACTCCTGAGTTCCGACTTCTGGGTCCCGAAGTGCACTACGGGAGTGACGTCATGACGTCACTCCCTTAGTTCTGAGGAGCGGGCGCCGGGGTCAGCACTGGAGCGGGGTTTAAGGTAAGTATTTTTTGTGTGTGTGCGCGGGGGGCAGGGGTTACTACAGGGGGCACTACTGGGGGCATCATATGGGGGCACCACAGCGGGTTTCCTACTGGGGGCATCATATGGGGGCACTACAGGGGCCTTACTATTGGGAGCACTACAGGGGCTTTACTACTGGGGGCATCATATGGGGGCACTATTGGGAGCACTACAACTGGGGGCACTACAGGGGCCCTTACTGCTGGGGGCACTTCAAAGGGCATTACTACTTGGGCACTGCAGGGAGCATTACTACTGGGTCACTGCATGGAGCATTAATACTGGGGGCTCTACAAGGGCATTACTACTGGGGGCACTACAAGGGGCATTACTACTAGGGGCACTACAAGGGACATTACTACTGGGGGCCCTGCAAGGAGCATTACTACTGGGCACACAACAAGGACATTACAACTGGGGGCACTACAGGGGCCCTTACTACTGGAGGTACTGCAGGGGGAATCATCCCTTTAATTCGGTTCATATGAGTATTATTAGGGTGCTGTGTATGTGTCTGTGAGCTGGGCGGAGGGTTTGGGGGAAAATAGGGGCGGCATTGTGAACCTTTGCCTAGGGCGCCCTGAAACCTTGCACCGGCCCTGGGGCAGGAGGCTAAACAGATGGCGGGGATGGGAAATGGGACAGGCACTGGTTGTAGATGTATGGAGTATAGTACGGATTGGCTTAGATTCAGTTTCTGGCCTTATTCATAGAAGCAGTACAAAGATTGCATTGTCAGTGTTACTTCTGCACTTATTACTTAATTCTCAGTTAAAAAAACTAGGATACTTACTTTCCATACATTCATTCATGACCATCAGAGGAAAATCTAAATGTGTGGGCCATACAGCATTAGTCACGTGCTATATAGTAACCATGTGATTTGTAATATATATGTATATATGTGGGTCAAGAGGCATAGATACAGCTCCGCATAATTGTCTCGTATATGAAAACACAAAGTTCCCTTAGTGTAGAAATGTCCTGTAAGAAGGAATAGAAGCAGTATGGATAGTAATACTTACTTGTGACATTATTTATTGGGGAGCAGGAGAACACCGGTGGATAGCCTGGCTAAAGAGGCATAGAATGCCCAAACAGGCCTTTTAGTACAAGAATGCAGAGAGAAAATATATGAAGCCTGCATCCATTTTACTAACTCCATGCAGTCTGTTGGATGTGTTTACTATGTTTGTGAGAGTATGCTCATTTCAGTCTGTGTGATGTAGCAGAATAAACTGTATGATTGTCTGCTGCCTTCCCAGTGTAGTTACATTTTCCAGAATACATAAAGAGATAGTGATAGCTACAATATGAAAATGAAGTTTGTGCATCTGTCATGTTTTAGTTTACTGTGTGTATGGTAGGATTACTAGGAGGTAGGGGAGATATAGGTCTACTAGTTTCTTCTTACTGGGAATACATTAAAGTTCTTACACTATGAAACTTTAACATTGCTGTTCTGTTCATGTCAAAAGATTAATTCAGTGTAGGTTACAATGACTTCCCTTAAAGGTCATTACTTTATGTATCACTTTCAGTTATCGGAGACTGTTTATCTTTCTGCCACAAGATGGTGCTGCAAGATTTTTGTTGCAATATTTGTAATGAAATCAATGACAGTACATGGACTACATTTAACAAATGACTGATGTAGTCACTGGACCAATACTAACAGTTCTTCCCCATCTTAATTGAGATTCATAACTAGGATCTCTTCCACTTTATCAGTGCTGCATCTAAAGTCACTAAAATTAATTTTCACATTCCAGATCACATCACCCAGAATCAGAGTGCAGTATTTGGCTCAGGCAAAGCAAAGGAAGGTTAACTTATTGGTCTGTCATGATTACTACTGATTAACATTTTATTTTTAGTCTGACCAAATATTAAATGAAATGTCACGCAATTGTCCAAAACAATTTACATTCCTGGCTATTAGCTGTCAGTAATGTTTACAGCATCTATTTTTCTGAAGTTCAAGAACAAAAAACTTCTTCTTATAGACAGAACAGTTCAGATGGGTTACAGCAAGCCAAAATACCACTACCCACTTTCTTTCCCGTAAAGATCAATAAATGTTATACTTTTTTAATTACTGCACCTGGGTGGAGTATATTTGATTTTCACATAAACAGATAATAGCCTAAATAGAATAAAATAATTATTAGCTCTATTATGCATACACATTGGTTCCAAATGCGATTATGAGCTCTCACAGTACAAACATTATAACTGTTATGTTTTATTTCACTGGGAATTACATCGATGTACTAAGCCGTGGATAGAGATAAAGTGGATGTAGATAAAGTACCAACCAATCAGTTCCTAACTGTCATTTTACAGGCTGTGTTTGAAAAATGACAGTTAGGAGCTGATTGGTTGGTACTTTATATTTCTCCACTTTATCTCTCTCCGAGGCTTAGTACATCTACCCCTGAATATTTTAGACAGTGGTAGACACATTGAGCAGACAACCACTGTAATAATGTGCGCCATAACTTCATTGTCTGCTGTACCACTGATCACTCATCATTTGGGTCCACTGATAAAAAAAGGTGAAGAGAATCGAGAGGCAGGAAGTTAGAAAACAAGACTCATTTAAAATAAATAAATATATATATGATATATTCCCCATCTGGAGGTATCACTTAGGTGTGTTCCCCAACAGTGAGCCCAGGTGCGTCAAAAGGATGGGAGCGGGTTCTAATTCCCTGGGCTTGTTGGAGCGGCCCAGCGGAGGCCTGTGTCTGCTGCCCCCTCCCTAACCTATCAGCGACAGCAGCCTCTCTTCCCAGCTCACCACAGGCTGCTGTGTGTTGGGCTGCGGTGGGTCCAGGGAGACTGCTGCTATTGAGCACAGCAGCATGGATCTGCCCCTCTGTCTGCCCCTGGCTACGGGGCGCATGGCGCCCCCCTGCTTCACAACCCTCAATATACTATTGGTTCATATTTTTTTGTAGGGGGCATAGCCACGCCTCCATGATTAGGCCATACCCTCTACAGTACTCTGGCCCAGCACCTCTCTCTACAGCCCTGAGTGAGCGGCAGTTGCAGAGGAGCTGTGGCTGTAAGTGACTTCAAGTGGAAATCCGCCAGAGTACTCAAACACTCCGTGATGACCATCAGTATTAATGACGCCCTGTGGCTTGTGTTTCCTTCTGAACTAGGTCACTGTGGCTGCGGCTCTGCGTTTGAGAACGCAGCCACACTCACTGACATGCCCATGACACTCCCATAACACACCTATGAGACGGCCTTGTTTTGCGTACACTTCAGGCCACCTACCAGACACCTCCCAGGAATATCCATGCCTTTCCACCATTATCTCAAACCCTGTAATGGTTTCCAGGACTTTTCATGCGTGTGCAGTAGCAAAAAAGCATTCAACTGAGCAAACATTGACACTGCGTCCACCCCTGAATCAGGTAACAGAACCGTTCTGTGAGAGGGGAATTGCAGTCAGGCACATTATCACCTGTCAGTTTGTCTCTGAGTGGCCATGCTGTCTGTGAGAGGGGAATTGCAGTCAGGCACATCATCACCCGTCAGTTTGTCTCTGAGTGGCCATGCTATCTGAGAGAGGGGAATTGCAGTCAGGCACATTATCACCTGTCAGTTTGTCTCTTAGTGGCCATGCTGTCTGTGAGAGGGGAATTGCAGTCAGGCACATTATCACCTGTCAGTTTGTCTCTGAGTGGCCATGCTGTCTGTGAGAGGGGAATTGCAGTCAGGCACATTATCACCTGTCAGTTTGTCTCTGAGTGGCCATGCTGTCTGAGAGGGGAATTGCAGTCAGGCACATCATCACCCGTCAGTTTATCTCTGAGTGGCCATGCTGTCTGTGAGAGGGGAATTGCAGTCAGGCACATTATCACCTGTCAGTTTGTCTCTTAGTGGCCATGCTGTCTGTGAGAGGGGAATTGCAGTCAGGCACATCATCACCCGTCAGTTTGTCTCTGAGTGGCCATGCTGTCTGTGAGAGGGGAATTGCAGTCAGGCACATCATCACCCGTCAGTTTGTCTCTGAGTGGCCATGCTGTCTGTGAGAGGACATAAAAAAACTGAAGAATGCTCAAGGCATGGGCTGACAGGGCCACTGCCCAGAGCGCCGTAGCCTAGAAGCGTGCAGCTGTGCCGCCACTGCCACACAGTGCAGGCCAGGCGTCATGTGACAGAGAGCTGGGTGTAGGTTCCTACTCCGTTGTCACTGCTGAGTCCACTATGTTGTGTGAGTAACTGAATCTACATTGTAGTGCAACTGACTAGTAAATGTATGCAGTGTGCAGGAGCGGAGCTATCCTTTTAGTACAGCAACTGCCTAAGACCTGCTCCGGAGGTGTAAGGAGATAATAGATAATTTGCAATATTTTTCTTATATCATTATTTAAGTCATGTCCTGGAGTGGAAGGGCAGGGCAGTGTGGCCTGATGTGAAGCGGGGGGGTGCTACTCTGTTGCATTGTCAGCCGGGGGCACTGCACTAAAGCATAATGTGAGTGCGAGGCATGCGGAATGCATCTGGCAAGGCATGTGACCACTGTATGCGCATAATCACCGGCTTCTAGGGACTGCGGACCTAATTTACTTATGAGTTTTATCACCAAAACGAGTGATACATTTGACTGTGTATATTGAGAAAGCTAGATCCACATAAAATACACTGAAAAATCCAGATCCACATATAATACAGTAAAAAAAGCCAGACCCACATAAAATAAATTGAAAAGACCAGATCAACATAAATAACTTCAGCCACTCATGTATCACTCCAGCACAGAGTTTACTTACAGCTGAGCTGCTGTCACAAGCCCTCCAGGACCAGACTCCTCACCTAAGTCAGACAATCTTCTTCTCTTAATCAAAATAGCGCAGTGCAGACAAGCACAACGAAATTGAAGGCAGAGAGCAGCTGAGCTGACGCTGAGAGTTCTGGTTTGTTCTGTCTCCGCAGACCCCTCCTTTAGTTTCCTCAGAGTCCTTGCTACGGATGATGTCAGTCACCCAGACTGGCGCACTTATCGAGCTGTCAGCACCACTCTCACCAGCCACGCCCACTCTACAGTGACGTTGAGTCAGGACATCAGGACGCGGGACCCTGCTCAAACCTATGACGTCTCTGTCTGCACCCCACATACCCAATGACGCTGGCTCTGGCAGGCTTCTTCCCCACCCCATTCTACTCCTACTGGCCACTCCCATGACATTGTGCGTCCCACACTCCCTGCCCACCCCTGTGACGTCTCCCAGTCCCCACACCTCAGAAACCACAGGAGGATGGATGGTAGGGCAGAAGCAGAACTAAATTAAGACCTCACAGGGCCTTAGGTTAGATACTATGTAGTTTGGGGCCCCATATTAATGTATATATAAACTCTTATTCAGCTCTCCCTCTATAACATGCAGCTCTGCCCTCACACACAGCTCTCCTTAGCACAAATCTGTACCCCTAGCACAAATCTCTCCACACATAGATCTCCTCGTAGCACAAATCCCCCCTGACACACAGATCTCCCCCTAACACAGAAGTCCCACATCACACAGATCTCCCCCAACACAGAAATTCCCCCCCCTACACACATACACACTAGGGACGGCCATCGGTGTTCGATGGTAAAATAGCAAACTATTCACTGGATGACCATCGATGGTTTCACCAACCGATGGTCAGCCCTGTCTTTTGACTGGCCCATAGGCCAATCAGAACATGGGGGTGGAGCTCCATGGGTGCCATGGGTGGAGCTATGCTCCGTCCCCCTGCACTTGGTACAAAAAAACAAAAAAATACATTTGTTTTGCTTTTACATTGATGGAGGGAAACCATCTGGTTCTCCCCCATCAATGTCAAAAACATTCAACATCGGCCATAAACCATCAATGATTTTTAATCATCGATGGTTGATGGCCATCCCTAACACACACACAGATCTCCCCCTAGCATAGAAGTTCCCCCTCATAAAGATCTCCCCCTAGCACATTAGTCCTCCCTTTACATAGATCTTCCCAAAGCACAGAAGTCCCCCCTCACACAGAAATTTCCCCACACAGATGTCCCCTCACACATCTCCCCCTAGCATACAAGTCCCCCCTCACACAGATGTCCCCCTAACATAAAAGTCCCGCCTCACACAGACCTCCACCTAGCATTCAGTGCAGCCTTATGGATGATGTCAGTCTTAAAAAAAAAAACAGTCCTTTCGATCACGCTGCTTATGCTGCAAACACAGCCACCCTCTCTACCAGCACCGATATCTCAGGAACACAAGTTGGTATAAATAAAGAACTTTAAAAGTGGCGGTAGGTGGGCGCTTGACCCGCCATGCTGTTAATCCTGCCCAGGTTCGGGGCAGAGCCAGTGGGACAGGAGCACAGTGAGTCACTTGAGAGGGCATCGGTGGGATGACCAGAACTGTAGCTACCCTAACCAGCGACACCTCCCTCTGCCAGGCCTGCAGTGGCACCCAGGGCAAGTGCCCCACTAGTTACGCCTCTGGATATGGACAGATTTTGTGTGACTGAAGTAGATCAGCGGTGTGACCTTTATTGTCTGTATTTTTCATTTGGCTACAATAAAACAGTATATTTAATAAAATATTAAGTAATGCAATTACAAACCATTGAAAGATTGCAGATTATTATAAGTACATAGCATCAAAACAACCTTAGTTTGATTATCCCTGCTTTCAATATAGTTTCAAACCTAATATTTAGGAACATCTGTAGGCAAGTGATGCAGAGAAAACATAATGACTATATTTTCTAGATTGACCCCAGCAGAGTACACAGCATATAACAAATTGTGCAGAATATTATGCTGATGTGATTTATTTGTCCATTTACTGGATGTAGTATAACCCCTATTGCTTTGTGCATGTGTGTGTTGCAGTCTCTGCCAGAGATGAGAGAATAAGATTTTGGCTGGTAGATAAAATAGTGCTACTTAATTAGCTTGAAGCCATGGTGTCATCATTGCAGCAAGTGAACAACATAAAAAAATTATAAAAATGTATAAAGCACATATGTGGCATTCAAAGACCAAGGTCAATTCCTACGGCTCCAGGTTTCAAAGCCTCTTTAAAGACTCTTAATTAAGATGGACTTAGGTTAAAATTAACACGGCCTTTAATGTTGCTGCCAGACAGTTAAACCCACAATGTTCAGCAGTATAGTTGCTTCTGATCGAATGGCTTCCTGTAGATATTCCCTGAGCCTTATTCTGTCTACAACTGACTCATCCTTAGATCAGAGAACCAAAAGATTTACTTTTCATTAGATTTAGTGAAAGTTATTCGGTGTGCATGGTTCTGTCTGTCATCCTAACCACACACTGTATCTTAGTAAAGATTATGCACTGAAGTTCTGTTCTGCAATCCATCAAATATATAGTTTTTAGCATTCTGTTTTTTTCATGAATTCTCCTTTAGAAAATGTTTCTGTATGAAATGTTAAAATGTATAATGTTAAAATGTCAAAAAAAGCTTTGTTTTATTAGTCTAACCGGATTTCTAATAAAGAAGGAGAAATGCTCACATTTGGACTCTCTTGTTATGTTTTATGACCTCATTCAGACTCTTATAGTTGGTTGTCCAGTTTAGCCAATCAGAGAGACTTACAGAGATGTCATTAAATGTTAGGTCATTCAATTGCTTGATTGTTGGGATAATTATAATTTTTTTTTTTTATTATTAGTTTTTTTCAACCCCGTCCCTGCCCCCTCCCAACCCGTTATACTTACCCGGTCTACTTCTCTCCCAGCGGTTCATGTGCACTTCAGACTATGTGCATGGCGCACGCAGTGGGAGCTCAGTCACGTGCCATGGATGTTAGGATAGGTGCACACATGCTCCACAACTACAATTAGGACATCATGCAACCGTGCATGATGAACTAATGTAGATCAGGGTACAATTTTATAATAATAGATACTTGATAGACCTTGTTTTTATGGCAGAAATCTGTTTTCACTGCTTGTACCCAGCAGTAAGTAGAAAAACAGACTTTAAATTGTTCCTTTTGGCTCAACATCTCAGGGGCAGCAATTTATAATTGAAGTTGGGTTGTGATGAAGACAATGAGCCATATTCAATATGAGCAGAGCCGCGATACTTTTTCGCGTCCCGGACTTTTCGCCGACTTTGCCTGTTTTATAGGCGGAAAAGTATTGCTCGCATGCCCGCTTTACCCCGTATTCAATTTGAAAGTATGCGAAAATGGGACCCGGCGAACAGGGGTGTAACTAGGGTATTTGGAGCCCAGGGCAGTTTTGAAAAGGGAGCCCCCCCCGATGGGCAAAAAAATGGGCGTGGTCACTTAAAAATGGGGCGTGTCAACATGACACACCCCTTTATTTTCACACTGAACATTCCTATCCATATGCACCTTAACCCCAGTAGTACCCCTTATACAGTACCCCCAGTATGCAGTTGTGGTCCCTCTTATGCAGGCCCATAGTAGTGCCCCTTATACAGTATCCCCAGTAGTGGTCCCCCTTATACAGCCCCCAATTAGTTCCCCTTACTCAGTACCCCCAGTAGTGCCCCCCCAAATGCTGTGCCCCATGTAGTGTTCCCCCTTATGCAGTGCCCCCAGTAGCAGTCCCCACAATGCAGTGCGCCCAGTAGCGGTATCCCCTTATGCAGTGCCCTTTATATGGTGCCCCCAGTAGTGGTCCCCCCCCCCTATGGAGTGCCCTTTATATAGTGCCCCCAGCAGTAGTCCCCCCCATGCAGTGTTCCCAGTAGTGGTCCCCTTATGCAGGCACCCAGTAGTGATCCCCCCTATACAGTGCCCCCTGTAGTGGCCCTTCCTATTATTGCCCCCAGTAGTGGTCCCCAGAGTGCAGTGCCTCTTGTAGTAGGCCCCTTTTATAATGCCCCCAGTGGTAGTTCCCCCCCAAGTAGTAGTCCCCAGTAGAGGTTCCCCCTCCCTATTAAATGCCCCCAGTAGAGGTCCTCCCAATAATGGTGCCCCCAGTAGTAGCCACCCCTCCCCCGTTGTGCCCCCACCCCCAGTAGAGGTCCCCCCAGTAGTAGCCACCCCCCTCCCCCGTTGTGCCCCCACCCCCAGTAGAGGTCCCCCCAGTAGTAGCCACCCCCCTCCCCCGTTGTGCCCCCAGTAGTGCAGATAGGTTAAAAAAAAAATATATATAAAAATATACTTACCTGAATCCACGCTGCTGCTGCTCCGGTCCGCGACGCCGCTCCCGCCGCCCGCCAGTCCTCCCGGGCTGGCGCGCTCAGAATTATGGGACAGACGTCATGACGTCTGTCCCATTACCCACTGCAGGAGCCGGACGGAAGCCCGGCTTTTGCAGTGGGTGCTGCAGCAGTCAATGAGAGTCTATCTGACTCTCATTGGCTGCTGTTTAACACACGCATCACTGCCAGTGCTGGCGGCGATGCGTGTGTTATGCACAGCCTGAGCCCGCCTCCTGGCGCTACTGGGCAAGCGCTCAGGGGGAGGGAGCGGGCTCAGGTGTGCAGCACAGGACCGGCGCTGGAAGCCCAGCGCCGGTCCTGTGTAAATGTGTAGCGCTGACTGCACTCATTGTGGTTGGCGCTACACTGGCTAACTAGGTCGGGCGGGCCAGTACCGTGGCCGGCGGTGCCCCCGTGCCGCTGGTCCAATGGCGCCCAGAGCACGCATCCCGCTCGCCCTGCCCTAGTTACGCCACTGCCGGCAAAACTTGAACAGGCGGAAAGTAATGTCAGATTTGGGGAAATCAGCCTGACACCCCCCAAAAGATGCTCAGACATGGGGGTTAGCTATGGTTACCCCCGATTTGACTTGCTGAAGGTATTTGGTGTTTTTAAATGGGCTCAATAGCTGCTAAATAGCATCTTTGTATAAGTTGTGCAGAATAGTATTCAGGAGTATTTTTTCCAGAAAATAACTTATCCCAGCAAATTTGGGGTACTTGAAAATGGGGGTCAGCATATTTAAAGGTTGCTAAAGTGAAGTTGAAAAAATCGTGAAAAATCCACCTGCCGCAAGCACCTGCAATCAAAAAAACACTTGGGGCATACTTGGGGACACCCCCAGAGTCAAGTTCGCTAATTTTTAACTTTGTACCCCCAAATTTGTTTTTTTCACCCCCTTTTTCAAAGTAATTTTTTTGGGTGTCCTTAAGTGTTTTTTCTTATTCTTTTGACACAGTTTACCTTTGGGGGACTGTCTGAAGGCTGCAGGGGGGTTCCCGCAACCTTGCGCTCCCAAAACCCCAATTCTGCACTTTTTTCTGCCTCCTATTCATAGGCGAAACTTTTTCGCCTAGTACATTGCATTGACTTTCCGCCTAGGTGGCAAGTCTTTCAAATTGAATACGGGGTAAAAGCAAAACAGGCGCAAATGACATCATCGGCAAAAAAGTATCGCGGATCCGGACTTTTCGCCTCAAATTGAATATGCGCCAATATCAGAATTTTATATACATGTATTCAATGATATAAGTATTCTTGGTCATACAATCTATGGTCTACACTCCACCCCTGGCAGAGCCAATCTCCCAAACCAGCCTATGATTGTACATTTATTATATCCCCTTAATTTACAGTCTTGCTCTGCACTCATATGAATATAAATAAGGTCCCTGGAAAGAACAGGACATAATTCCATCATCCTGGAAACCCTCAGTGCACTATACCAACAATTGAGTAATAGGTAAGTCTGCTTTATATTCTTTCTGGTACACACATTCACTACGTTCTGTTTGAGTCCACTTTTACTGCAACCACCTACACTATTAGATGCATGTAATTTTTCACACACGCACGCATGCATATATATTTGACCCCCAAGGTGCGGCACTCACAACAGGCAAATGAAGATCCACCAGCGTTCAACGCTTCAGTGCAATTTAATGAACACTGGGCCTGATTCAGAGCCGGACGCTCTGAACGAGCGCCCGCTCTGAATCAGGGCGGTTTTTTTTTGGTGCGTCCTCCTGGACGCTCGCATAGCTGTGGGTTACCACCCACAGCTTATGCGAACGTCCATGATGATGGTCGCGATGGTCAAGACCATCGCGACCATCGGGCTTGCGACGAGACCCTGCGGTAGGGTCTCGCTGCCGCAAGCCCTGGAGTGATTTTGGCTCTATCAGAGCCAAAATCACTCCCACTGACATCAGGGCCAGATTAACAATGGGGCGGATGGAGCTACAGCTCCAGGCCTCCACATAAAAATAGGCCCATCAACATGACAGCATGATTACCAGCTGCCTAACTGGCCAGAAATAGTTTTTCCAGTTTTCCCCCTAAAAAAAATTATCCAATTTTTCTATTTCTATGTAGTTAGGGAGACATTGTGTCTCATAGTGTAGGGGGTGTACAGACCAAGGTGACTCTGACAACACCCACACAGCACCGATCACAGCTCTTCCCCTTCTCAGTATAGGCCCTTGAACATTTTCACCTCCAGGCCCATGTGGGCCTTAATCCGGCCCTGACTGACATCACTAGTGATGTCAGTGGGGCCGGACCCAGACAGTAGGCGTTCCCATGGGAACGCCTCCGTCTGGGCAGCCACGCCCCGGCACGCCCACCAAAGGGGGCGTGCTGTCACTCACCATCGACAGCACGCCCCCTTTGGTGCGAGACCCCGAGCGACGGCTTCCCCGTCGCTCGCCGGGTCTCGCGCATGCGCACGACGGAGCAGCCTCCGTCGTGCGCATGCGCATTTGGGTACCATCGACCCGCTTGTGAGCGTCCTGCGCTCATGAGCGGGTCTGAATGAGACCCACTGTCTTCAGGAATAGTGCTTAAAAATACATCATAATCCTCTTAGGTAGTCAATGTTTCCGGGCCTCGCAGGACCCCATCATCAGGACAGAGGAGATGTAAGGTAGAACAACCAAGACAAAAATAAGAGCCTTATATTTGTCTTGGTTATTGCAGTAATGTGGGGGCTGCAAGACCCCACATTACATATAATATATATATATATTTATAGAGTTCTGCATTATTTCTATTTAATGCATAGATCAGACCAAAATAAAGTTTTAATTGTACATGTAATTAAAGTTGTTCTTAATTGACATATTTAGTTTCTCCAATACACTATAGAACTACGACAGCCCACCATAATCAGGAATTCAATTTACATAGTTGGGGCAGATTGACTTAGAACAGGCTTGTCAAACATGCAGCCGGGGGCCACATGCGGCCCGAATAAACATTTTCTGCGGCCCCAGAGTGTGGGCTCACATATATATAATATGCATCCCACACCCCTGCCATGATCGAAGCACAGCTCTGATCGGGCAGTGTTTACTTTACAGGCTGGCAAACAGTGGTCTCTGATCGCTTCAGAGGCCAGCGTTCCAAATGATGCAGCTGGTGGGTGATGTCATGACGTCACCCACAACTAGCAGAGCCTGTGCCTGCCACTCTGGATCCAATTAAATCCAGTCAGTGGCAGCATCTGCGGAGGATGGCATGGACTGGAACGGTGCCCAGCGGCCGTTGTGAAGAAAGGTAAGTACTGCATAGTCAGGTAAGTGGGATCTGTTCTATACTGGGAGGGGGCACAGCTGGGGGCACAACATAAGGGGCATTACTGGGGACTCTGCATAAAGGGGCATTATTGGGGGCTCTGCATAAGGGGCATTACTGGGGGCACAACATAAGGGGCATTACTGGGGACTCTGCATAAGGGGCACTACTAAGGACATTACTGGGGGCTCTGCATAAGGGGCATTACTGGGGGCTCTGCATAAGAGGCATTACTGGGGGGCAATACTGGGGCACTGCATAAGGGTCACTACTAGGGACATTAATGGAGGCTCTGCATAAGGTGCATTACTGGGGGCACTGCATAATGGGCACTACTAGGGACATTACTGGGGGCACAACATAAGGGGCATTACTGGGGCACTGCATAAGGGGCATTGCATAATGGGCACAAATTCAGGGGGCATTGCAAAAGGGGCTCTAATACAGGGTGGAATTGCATAAAGTACACTACTACAGGGGGCCACTGCATTGGTTTTCATTAATAATAAACCTTTCAAAATTGCATATAAGACCTTTTCTTTTTGCGGCCCACACACATTCGTAGACCTTGAATATTCGGCCCGGTTGGTATTTTGAGTTTGACATGCCTGACTTAGAAGATCTGAAAAAGCAAATAACAATGTTGTGTTTACTATAAGAGCTATCATTTATTTAAAATCATAAATTTAGTTTGTTAAATACATCAATCGTTTACTGAAATTATAATTTGGAGATATGTAAATCATGTGCAAGACAGAAACAGAGCTTGCTGTATAGTTTAAACCAAATTAGTTGCTTATCTGCGATTATGAATCTGCATTCTTCTCAAGCATGTGGCTTCATCTCCCTGTGACACACCATAAATACGGATGAAGGAATACCTGGGGCCATATTTACTTATATGTGCATGATCATTTGTGATAAGATATAAGATTTCTGGTTATGTTGTTTCCAATATGGTCTCAGGAGAGGAGTGGCAGTGATAACCAATGTATTAAGAGCTCATCAGTTTTACAGGGACAAACTGTAAAAAAAAATATATATTATATATATATATATATATATATATATATATATATATTTATTTTCTTTTATCTGTCAAATGTCAACAAATCAGGAGAGTATTAAACTGAAGAAGTCAAGAAGAATACAAGAAGAATTAGTGAAAAACTCATAAGGCAATTTTGAACTGACCTCTGCAGTACTTTCTTGTAAACAGTTATTGCAGAAACTATATTAGTATCTGCACAGGAAAATGCAGTGCTGACTTGAGAAAATCAATCTATCATCCTTCTCTGTGCAAGCTACTAAAACATGACGTTCTATACTGTACCAAACACATTCAGTCCAACACAAAGTACAGGGAGATGCATGATCACATACTGTACAGATGTGTACTTATACACGATTGTCGTAGTCATGCCGAACAGCCCTTCTTGGCGTGCTGGGTCCTGTGTGTCTCGGCTTGTACCTAGTGTCGTTTTCGCTTGCATGTGAGTCTTATGGAGCATACACACGGTTAGATTTTTCTTCAGATCTGAACGATAACGATTTAAAAAAATCGTTCAAATCTTTGGTAAAATCGTTCAAATCGTTCATCTGACAGATCTGACAAATCTAACAAATCTGACCGTGTGTATGCTCCATTAGTCAAGACTCACAACACGATGCAACAAAATCGCTACAGGAGACTGCACTAATTAATTTGAGGTGGCACTTGTATATCTGTAAGCAACATAAATCTGAATCTATATATGAAGTGCTACAATGCAGTGGCCATGGCTTTTTTTCACACCAAGTTCTGTTGTACAGATTCAGGGGTCTATTTACTAAGCCTTGGATGGAAATCAGTACAGAGATAAAGGGCCTGATTCAGACCCAGTCGCTAGATGTGGCCGCTCGCTCCCTGCATATGCAAATTCAGCTAAGTGACGTCAAGATAGGCGATCGCACGGCAAGGCATAAGCACGCCCCACTATGTCTTGGCGAGCTATCACTTTGTGTATGCAGATGTCCATTAGCGTATGGTGAGACGCCCACTAGCGCACGTCATCTCCATGAAGTGTATTAAAACATTGGTACATCGAGGACTATCGGAAGCGATAGCAGCGCTTGTGGTTGCCTCTACCCTACTGCAAGCACTGCAAGGATTTCAGTGTAAAAAAAAGGCTGGTGACGTGCACTATGATGCTGTTAATTATGCACGCCTCTGAAACGGCGTTGAGACACTCAGGCACGCCTGTGTTCGCACCTTCACTCCCCCTTTTTCACTGGACTGCCCCTGTTACCACCCACAAACGGCCTCTCCTGTCACTCATTACACTGGGCTGTCTTTGCAGGGTGAGTGAGTTGGTCCTGATTGCTAAGAGTAGTTTGCGCACGCGCACTGCGATGCATACGCATGTGCAGATTAGCGAACATCGGCAGCAGCGAGGCGGATGCTTGCTAGCGACCAGGTCTGAATCAGGCCCAAAGTCCCAACATATCAGCTCCTAACTGCCAAGTCACAGGATGTGTTTGAAATATGACAGGAGCTAATTGGTTGGGACTTTATCTCTGTTCACTTGATCTCCATCCAAGGCTTAGACCCCAATGCACAGGAGCAAGGCAGATTAAGATTAGTGGGGCCCCAAGGCAACTAATTTATGGGGATTCCTACTAATAAAATTGTACACATTATGGACCTCATTCAGAGTCGGTCGAAGCGGCTGCTCGGTCGTACGGGAAAAGGGGCCGGATATGCAAATGATTCGCTCGCAAGTTGCGTCCCTAAGTTCGGATCGGTAGCTGGCCGACCAAGGGGAGGAAGCGGCCGGAAGACAAAAAAATACGCCCCCTTCTCGTACGCATTACACGTCATCTCCGGGCATATAAGGATTAATCGAGACCATTGGGAACCATCGGAACTGGTCGTAGAGCTTAAGGTTAACTATACCCTCTCTTAAGCTCTACGATCATGTCAGTGTAAAAACCTCCCATGTCACATGTGCCATGACGCTACTTTGTTAATTATGCACTCCCATAAACCGTATGCACTCCCATAAACCGTATGCACTCCCATAAAACGCCGTTCGCATAATTAGGCACGCCTGCGTTCAGATCTCCACTCCCGTTTTCAAGCACTTCCCCTGTTACCACCCACAAACGCCTCAATATGTCACTCAAACTACCGACCTGGCTGTGTTCAAGGAGAGAGAAATTTCTGATCGTAGCGGCTAGTTTGCGCACGCGCATTGCGAACTTTACGCATGCGCAGTATAGCGAACATCAGTGGCGTACGACCGTGTGGCCGCTTCGACCGACTCTGAATGAGGTCCTATATCCTGCCAATGGTATTAAAAACACAAATGGGTTGAACGCAACATATTTATATTAAAGGTGCGTACACACTAGGCGATCAGGAAATACAGTACGATTACGACATCGTAATCATACCATCGTTCCTGATCCCCTGTAGTGTCTGCACTGAATGATCAGTCGTTCAGTGCAGGCACTGTCCATCATTCCTGAACATGCCAATTTGTCGTTATCGGCAGATTGTGCTGCATGTTCAGGCGATGGACAATGTCGGAAATGACCAGCGGGAGTGCGCATCGCTGGTCGTTTCTGACATAAAAGTGCACGATTTGTGCATGATTACTGAGCGATTGCACGATTACGATGTCGTAATCATGCAGTCGCTCAGTAATATTGCCCAGTGTGTACGCACCTTAACTTTCTCCATGCTCATCGCTAGGTTGCAGTCCAGATTCACTGACATTTGATGCAGAACGCGCTGTCAAGTCTGAAATATTGCCCAAAGGCAAATGAAAGATTTCTACAGACGGGGAGTTCCAAATGAAGATTTTGAGAAAAGAAAAAAGAAAAAAAAAACAAGTTGGCAATGGTGATTTGAGTCTATGTATTATATACTTATCCAAAGGTGATATGATATGTATGATTGCATAAAACATAAAGGGCCAAATGTAATAGGGTGAGAGTTTAGAAAATGTGAGAGTTTAGCAGTAAACTCTCAAGGTGCATACACACAAAACAATTTTTTTAACGATTTGTCTTTAACGACGTCATTATCGTTAAATCGTTCAAAAAATCGTTCAGTTTATGAGTTATAACGATGAACGATAATCACAAATGCGCAGTCCCGTTTGTAGTTATCGTTCATCGTCCCTTTCAGACTGTCCAAAATGACGATTTTCATGAAGCGAAGGAACATTATTCATCGTTGTTAAAATCATTCAAAAAATCGTTATATTTTTCAAGGGAACATCTGAATGAAAATCGTTAATGAAAATTGTTGGCTACAAAATCGTTACGTGTGTATGCATCTTCACACTTTATAAACTCGGCCAATGTAATCCACATAGAGTCCGAGAACATGCAAACTCGCTTGCTTTTAGACTCGAAAAACTCTCACGATTTAACTCACATCCAGCTATTTTCCCATTTTGAAGACAAAACACGACCAATGTGAGAGTTTACTGCTAGAATCTCACATTTTCTACACTCTCACCCTATTACATTTGACCCAAAGGCCGTATTCAGTTGCCGGCGAAAAGTCTTGGACATTTTGCATGCCGGAGATTTCGCCGCCATCGCTTGTTTTGCCTCCAATGGATCACGATGGATACCCCCGAATAGCCCTGCTGAAAGTATTTGGGGTGCTTCAATGCTCTCAATGGGTGCTATTTAGCGTCTTTGCACAAGTGGTGAAGAATAGCATTTAGCAGTTTTCTTTGGGCAAAATAAGTAGTCCCAGCAAATTTGGGATACATGAAAATGAGTGCAGGCATAGTTAAAAATCGCTAAAGTGAGTTTTTAAAAAGTGTAAAAAAAGCACCTTCAGCAAACACCTGCAATCCAAAAAACACACGGGGCATTCGTGGGGGACCCCCTGGAGTCTATTTCACTAGTTTTTAAGTTTGTCCCCCAATTTGTTTTTTTTCGTCCCCAAAACAAAACTACTTTTTGGGGGTGATCTAAAGTATTTTTTTTTTTTTTTACGCAGTTCACCCTTGGGGGACTGTCCCAATGCTGCAGGTTTGTTCCCGCAACTTTGCACCGAAAACCCCCAATTCTGCACTTTTTTCTGCCTCCATTCAGAGGCAAATCTTTTCTGCTAGTTACAAGGCGCAGACTTTTCCCACCAGCGAAAAGTCTTTGCAATTGAATACGGCGGAGAGTTTCCGACAGACCAAATGACATCATCGGCGAAAAGTTTTCGCCAAGAACGGCTTTTTCGCTGGCAATTGAATACGGCCCTTAGTGTCTATTCTAGACTAGAGATAATTAATGAAAATATGAAAATCTTCACCAGCTTTCCCTCTCATGTCCGCTTGCCTTTGCTTACACACCCCTCTACCCACCAATTGATATTTTCCTTAACAATATATGCTACATATCTAATCTATTAAATCTTACATGCTGATCTATTCCTGGTATTGAATTAGGTCCAAATATGATTGTACACAGATAGTGCCGTTTGTGGGTGGTAACAGGGGAAGGTGCTTGTGAACGGGTGTGTGGATGTGCGAACGCAGGCGTGTCTGCCTGTCAGAACGGCATTTAGTGGGTGTGCATAATTAGCAAAGTAGCGTCATTGCACACGTGACCGGGTTGTTTTTTAGCCTGAACTGCTCACAGTGCATGGGGTAGGCAGTGGCGTCACAAGGGGGGTGCGGGCAGAGGCGTCACTAGGGTTGGTGTCACCCAGTGCTATATCTCATGGTGACACCCCCCCCCTCCCTCTCCACCAAAAAAAATAATCAGGACCAAGGTGCGCAGCTCCACCATCTCTGCCCCCTTACCAGTCACTCAGTCCAGTACTCACACTGCAATGCTCCACCCAGAATGCCGGTGGGTATGAGCAGAGAGAGAGAGAGAGGGACTCACGAGATGAAGACACATCATCTCACGGGACTAGCTCCGCATCGGCGAGATACAGTGGGCACTAACTATGATAGACACATAACACAATAGTACCAGTCCAGACCGAACATTAGGCTGGCCTGGAGAGCAGGGCCATTTCAACGGGCTGGAGCTCCCAGTGCGAACCTATAAAATTTCCATGGTACATCATCAGTCATTCCCCCCCCACAAGGAAAAAAACACTTTGCTCCCCAAAAGAAAAAATAACAATGCTCCCCATAGAGATAATAACATTGGTCCCCCACAGAAAATAGCACACGTCCCGGCCAACCAGCCACCCCTTTTATGACTGGTTGGGGACAGAAGAGGGAGTGGCTGGCTGGGGACAGAAGTGGGGGTGGCTGGCTGGGGACAGAAGTGGGGCTGACTGGCTGGGGACAGAAGAGGGAGTGGCTGGCTGGGGACAGAAGAGGGGCTGACTGGCTGGAGACAGAAGAGGGAGTGGCTGGCTGGGGACAGAAATGGGGGTGGCTGGCTGGGGACAGAAGTAGGGCTGACTGGCTGGGGACAGAAGAGGAAGGGAAGCCAGAGTGCTGCTGGGGACAGAAGAGGAAGTGGCTGGCTGGGGACAACAGTGGGCAGTGGGGGTGGCTGGCTGGGGACAGAAGAGGAAGTGGCTGGCTGGGGACAACAGTGGGCAGTGGGGGTGGCTGCCTGGGGACAGAAGAGGGAGTGGCTGGCTGGGGACAACAGTGGGCAGTGGGGGTGGCTGGCTGGGGACAGAAGTAGGGGTGGCTGGCTGGAAACAACAGTGTGCAGTGGGGGTCTCTGGCTGGGGATAGAAGTGGGGGTGGCTGGCTGGGGACAACAGTGCGCAGTGGGGGTCTCTGGCTGGGGACAGAAGAGGGGGTGGCTGGCTGGGGACAGCAGTGGGCAGTGGGGGTTGCTGGCTGTGGACAGAAGAGGGGGTGGCTGGCTGGGGACAGAAGAGGGGCTGACTGGCTGGAGACAGAAGAGGGAGTGGCTGGCTGGGGACAGAAGTGGGGCTGACTGGCTGGGGACAGAAGAGCAAGGGAAGCCAGAGTGCTGCTGGGGACAGAAGAGGAAGTGGCTGGCTGGGGACAACAGTGGGCAGTGGGGGTGGCTGGCTGGGGACAGAAGAGGAAGTGGCTGGCTGGGGACAACAGTGGGCGGTAGGGGTGGCTGGCTGGGGACAGAAGAGGGAGTGGCTGGCTGGGGACAACAGTGGGCAGTGGGGGTGGCTGGCTGAGGACAGAAGTAGGGGTGGCTGGCTGGAGACAACAGTGTGCAGTGGGGGTCTCTGGCTGGGGACAGAAGTGGGGGTGGCTGGCTGGGGACAACAGTGGGCAGTGGGGGTCTCTGGCTGGGGACAGAAGTGGGAGTGGCTGGCTGGGGACAACAGTGCGCAGTGGGGGTCTCTGGCTGGGGACAGAAGAGGGGTGGTTGGCTGGGGACAGCAGTGGGCAGTGGGGGTCGCTGGCTGGGGACAGAAGAGGGGGTGCCTGGCTGGGGACAACAGTGCACAATGGGGGTCGCTGGCTGGCTGGGGACAGAAGTGGGGGTGGCTGCTTGGAGACAGAAGTGGGGGTGGCTGGCTGGGGACAACAGTGGGCAGTGGGGGTGGCTGGCTAAGGGACAGAAGTGGGGGTGGCTGGCTGGGGACAACAGTGGGCAGTGGGGGTGGCTGGCTGGGGACAGAAGTGGGGCTGACTGGTTGGGGACAGAAGAGGGAGTGGCTGGCTGGGGACAGAAGTGGGGCTGATTGGTTGGGGACAGAAGAGGGAGTGGCTGGCTGGGGACAGAAGTGGGGGTGGCTGGCTGGGGACAGAAGTGGGGCTGACTGGCTGGGGACAGAAGAGGGAGTGGCTAGCTGGGGACAGAAGAGGGGCTGACTGGCTGGAGACAGAAGAGGGAGTGGCTGGCCGAGGACAGAAGTGGGGGTGGTTGGCTGGGGACAGAAGAGGGGCTGACTGGCTGGGGACAGAAGTGGGGGTGGCTGGCTGGGGACAGAAGAGGGAGTGGCTGGCCGGGGACAGAAGTGGGGGTGGCTGGCTGGGGACAGAAGAGGGGCTGACTGGCTGGAGACAGAAGAGGGAGTGGCTGGCTGGGGACAGAAGTGGGGGTGGCTGGCTGGGGACAGAAGTGGGGCTGACTGGCTGGGGACAGAAGAGGGGGTAGCTTGCTGGGGACAGAGATGGAGGGACTGGGTGTCTGGGATCACAAAAGGAGGTAGGCTGTCTGAAAACACAGAAGGGGGACAGTCTGTCTGGAAACACAAAAGGGGGCAGGCTGCCTGAGGTCACAGAAGGGGCTAGCTGGCTGTGGACACAGAAGGGGGGGTAGCTATCTGGGTGCACAGATGGGAGCCTGGCTGTCTGGAGGCACAGAAGGGGGGCTGGCGGTCTGGGGACACAGAAGGAGGGCTGGCTGGGGACAAGAAAGGGGAGAAGGCTGGCTGGGGACACAGAAGGGGGGACCAGGCTGGCTGGGGACATAAAAGGGGTGGCTGGTTGACCGGGACGTGTGCTATTTTCTTTGGGGGACCAATGTTATTTATCTCTATGGGGAGCATTGTTATTTTTTCTATTGGGGAGCAAAGTGTTATTTTCCCTGTGGGGGGGAATGACTGATGGTGTACCATGGAAATTTTAACAGGTATTGCTGTCCCTAATCTATGGTTATGTTAACGTCATTTATTCATAAGGTAGTCTTTTAACACGCCTCTTATTGTGAGACCATTTTTACTATATTAAGCTTTTTTTTGGGGGGGGGCATATTTTATAGGTTCGCACTGGGAGCTCCAGCCCGTTGAAATGGCCCTGCTCTCCGGGCCAGCCTAATGTTCGGTCAGGACTGGTACTGTTGTGTTTTGTGTCTATCATAGTTAGTGCCCACTGTATCTCGCTGATGCGGAGCTACAGGTCCCGTGAGATGATGTGTCATCATCTCGTGAGTCCCTCTCTCCCTCTGCTCATGCCTGCCTGCATTCTGGGTGGAGCACTGCAGTGTGAGTACTGGACTGCGTGACTGGTAAGGGGGGAGAGAGTGTGGATCTGCGCACCTTGGTCCTGATTTTTTTTCTTGGTGGAGAGGGGGGGGTGTCCCCATGAGATATAGCACTGGGTGACACCAACCCTAGTGACGCCTCTGGGGGTAGGTTAGGTCAACCCCAAGCACTGCGAGCAGCTCGGATGGCCCTCGATGTTCACGATTAATCAGTCTTTTCCCGGAGATGACGTGTGCTGCAAGTGACAGGTGGGAGGTTTTATAGTCCAGCGTATGCTAAGTGCCGTCGCTCACTAAGCTATAGAAGGCGTCCTTACAGCGCAAAGAGCGATCGCTTGATTTGCATACCCGGCCCCCTTTTGCAAGCGACCGATCGCATATTGCGAGAGACTCTGAATGAGGGCCATTGTGCCAGTAAGTTGGTAGCAAGCATTGTGATTTCTCACAGTTTCAGCAGATGTTATCAGAACAGAGGGCCTGATTCAGAGCCGGACACAATCAGCCGTTCGCCCGCAGTAGGTACGACCGTCCAAATGTCAAACCAAGCGCTCGCACGTGTGGTCGCTCGTAGCGAGTCTTCTGCCCCACATTTCCCCAACCCCTCCTATAGCTAACGAGCATCCAAAATAGCGAGCGCACTACTCGTTGTTTGTTGAAGTGTTCACTCGCACAAGTACTACCGGAAGTAGGCCTGTCATTTGTCGATTGCCTTGTTTCTCGTTCGGCAAAATCTGTGAATCGATTGGTGCCAATCATTACATTAATTTACTTAATTGTTGGTCGAATGTTTTCAATCTTGTTTCTATTTTGAATGTCAATAAACTTTATTGTTTGTTTTGTGTTCATTTTGGTCCGTAGTTTCCGTCCGCTTTTAACGGCAAACTTGTTTATTTTAAATCCAAACGCTGTTTGTGCGTTTTTTGGGGGTTTTTATTTAGGTTTATAATATTGAAAAGAATAATTTTTTTTTTCCGGATTGTTGCTAACGCATCAAAATGTAGCAAGCCAATCCTAAGTCACAATATATTTTTATGGGTTGTTCACATGACTCACACATTAACCAATAGAATTGTTCATGTTATTTATGAAAGTACATTAGCCCATCAAAATTTAGGGGTCCCTGTAATAAAACTGACTTGTCTTAAAAAAACCCCATTGCCATCATGAGAGCCAGTGCTTTTACACGGCGTGAGCTGCTGGTGCTCACCGAAATCATTGATCGCCGTATAATGTATAGGCCGCCCCCCGTCACCAACATGGTCAAGCATCGGGCGTACGCG
The DNA here is from genome assembly GCA_031769625.1 of Taudactylus pleione. Taxonomy (NCBI): domain Eukaryota; kingdom Metazoa; phylum Chordata; class Amphibia; order Anura; family Myobatrachidae; genus Taudactylus; species Taudactylus pleione. Next base: position 234,382 of record JAUIMM010000264.1, on the reverse strand, counting down.
GAGGTGCGGCGCAGGCTGCGGACAATGGGCTACCGTAGGACCATCGGACAATTGGAGCGCCGGTGGTCATATTTATGGTGCCGGTCCCCACACCTGCTTGCGCATCTTCGGATGAGGATCCGTCGGCGTAAGTGGATATTTGAATGTTTATATAACTATGACAATCTTGTTTTAATTTTTTTCTTTGCTAATGTAAATTTGCATTAATGCGTGTGCAAGTGTGCAGTATGCGGTTTTTTTTGCCTAAATGAGACCTTGTTAATGTGTTTTTTTTTTTTTTTTTGGGGGTTAATGTTTTACATTTTAATTGTTTTTTGGAATACATAATTGCAAATATTCCAAACTATACATCATTTAGGTGAGGAGCGGATCCAGAGACGGAGTCGGAGGCCTGCACGACCCCTCTCCCCAACTCCACCATCTCCACCCCTGCCCACTGCTCCCAAATTTCTCCACCCTCCCCTGACCTGGACATCCCTATTTCCCCTCCCTCTCCTGCTCCCCAAATCCAAATAACCCCTCCCTCCCCTGTCCTACCCATCCACATTCCCACACCCTCCCCTGATGCACCCACTCTGGTTTATACTCCCTCCCCTTTGTCCCCCCTGGAAATTAGCCCACCTGATTCAGATGTCCACTGGCCCACCTCATCTGATGATGAGGATCTGGGCTAACCTGGTCCTGAAGCTGCAGGTATTTTGTTTTTCATGTGTGCAATTAATGTGTGAAAAGGTGCCCTATATGCATACACTGTGGTATCCCTGAATACAATCTAAGGACAGTCCTTTTTTTTTTTTTGGTTAAATCATCCTTTGTTTTTTTTTGTTGGGTGCTAATTAATTAAAATTTGCGACTCAAATTTTAAATTTTGCCGATTGTCTGCATTTTTCATAACAAAATAATTTATTAAAAATCCACATATGCCAGAGCCAAATACAAGTTTCATTGTGCTTTTTAAATTTTTGGTCTGAAATCAAAATTCAAATTGTGTAAGGATTACTTCAGATGCCAAAGTGATTGTTCAACCCACTATTCTCATGTTCATGTTGTTGTAAGTTGTTTTTTAGTGCCAATTGGTAATGTAGGCAAGTTCATGTAACCACTATATTTGTGTTCAAACTTTAGCATGGTATGTTAACTAATTTTCATGGAAAATCATACTGTTTTTTTTTTGGTATTTGATTAAATTTTTTTATTAAAACACAGTTTTTTCTTTCAACAGACCCAAGGAGGCAAGAGCATCACATTTTGGGCCATATTTTAGCCATGATGGGCCAATTGGTGCAGCTACTTGTGTCAATGGACCATTTAATTTCTTTTTTGTGGCATTAATATGTTTTTTATTTTCGTTTTTGTTAATAAAAATTGTTGTTTTCCAAAAATCTTATTTATTGACTCAAACATTAGCTCACAAGGACAATCAATGTGTTTGGTAGAAAATATGATAGAAAAAAATGCAAAAATGCGAAAGAAAATAAACAAACAGAAAACTTGCACAAAATCCAACAAACTCCACAAACAACCACTACTCCGAATCAATCTCAAACTACAACCACTCCAAACAACCCACCCCGAAGCAAGGCAACAAAAAAGCCTTAAATAGACCGAACTTTCCTGCTCAAATCAATGACACACAATAGATGTGCCAGGTATAATGCACACGCATCTATAAAAACGTCACGAGAGCCCACAATGGGTCAGCTGAATTCAAGGGTTTAATCATGTCCACGGAACAGCAGCAAAGCCAAAATCCAGGACCTCACAGTAAGTAGCTCTAAAATTAAAGTTACCACCCAAAAAAAAAATGTAAAAAATGTTTTTGTCATTTTTTTGTAAGGTGTTGAGACTGACAATGAGGAGGCTGCGGGGCCTAATACCCAGGCCAGGGCCAAACGCAAAAGGCAGCCACAATTCACAAGAAAGAAGATGCAGGCTTTGGTGCAAAAGTGCATTGATAACCAGGCACAGGCACCCCGAAATATGGGTGCAACCCAGAGATGGAAACTATGGGAGGAAATAGCCAGTGCTGTCAATGGGGTTGGTGATTTTGTCCATTCAACCAAAGAGGTCAAATGCCGGTACGTAAATGCTGTAACTTATTTCCAAATTTAAAAAAAATTAGGAACAAATCTAACCATACATTTTTAAACAACAGATGGAGCGACTTCAAATATCGGCTAAAACAAAAAATGGCTGATAGGGCTAGGCATGCAGGGGGGACAGGTGGTGGGCCAACCCCTGTGTCATTGGAGCTAACAGATTTGGAGGAGCTGGCACAGGGGTGTGTGCAGGAAGAGGAGGTGTTTTGCGTGTCCAACATGGACACAGACATGCCAGACTTTGCGGCTCCACATGTTGCTGCAGGTAATTTAGTTAAAAATGATTGAAAAACTTGTTTAAGTAAATTTACAAATATACTAATATTTGTATGATCTCTCTTTTTCACACAGGCACAGAAGAGGACGAGTCTGCTCCAGAACTGAGGTTTGGCCGCAGTAGATCTGCTGGCTCCGCAGGGGAGGAAGCAGTATTTCCGGCTGGGGACCCTGTGGTGGACAGTCCAGGGCCTTCCCCCTCGCAGGCAGTGGCCCTTCTCTCAGATCTCAATGATAAAACGGATAAAAACACAGAGATTCTGATGAGGATGGACGCCAATCTGCTACGGGTGGCGGACGCCCTGGAGGAAAACGCTGCGGCCAATGTCAGAATAGCTAATGCCCTGCGCAGCTCGTCCGCCTGCGCATGTTGGAGCTGGCCTCCCTTCCTGCCGGAACATCAGGGCCCTCCACCTCTGGCACAACATCGGCCATCCCTCCAAATGTGCCTAGCCCTATGCCTAGGCCAGAGGAAACACCAGCTACCTCTGGCCAGGCACGCCGTGCAACCAGACAGACAAAGTCATGCTCCCTCCAACATCAAGCCAAGCGGGGGAGAAGGCGTTGACAGCACTGGCTAATTTCCCCAAACTCCATCTCTGTGTTTGCCCCATATTTTTGCACCACAAAACCTCCCTCTCCTTTCTTGTGAATTGTTTTTTTTTTAATATTACTTTATTTTTGGGATCTAAAAACAATAAAAAAATTTGGCTGCAAAAAATCCGCATTTCTACCAAAATGTGAATATTTAATTTTTGAAAAATAAAAATCCCTAAAAAAAAATGTGTCAAATTCATTAGCAAATGGCTAAAAGGGACTGGAACAAACATACTTAAATACATAACAAAGGTCATATACGTAAAAAAATGTTTAATTTAAAAAAACATAAGGTAACTGGTAAGTAAACAATAACACAAGCAAAGCAATATATAATAAAATGCAATATATATATAAAAGCAATATATATATAAAATGCTGACAGGTGGCAGTGCTGTGAGCATTGATTTCTATACCATTGGTGTCTGTGTGCTTTAATCAGTTGCCTTGAATGCCACCTCCCCCTACCCTGGAAGTTAAATGGAAGGCACCAGATGCAAATATTTAAACTTTAAGCACTGAAGTGCCAGCTCACCATTGCGCATAATATATGTTGTATAGTATTTACTGTGTGTGTGTGTGTATATATATATATTTTCAAGATCATACATTAACATATTTATCACAAATAAAAGGTTAGGGAGCTAAAACAAAATGTAAAACTTATTTAAATATACTAGTATGATGTTAGAGGCAGTCTTTTACACCTACATGCCTCTTAACAACTATGTTTTTTTCACAAACCAATGATGAAATATAGACATTTCTGCCATTTGCAAATTAAAAACAATGCATCCATCTCCCCCTCCCCTGCTGGCGGAAACATCAAAAATTTACTTACTAACAACAATATTTGGATCTTTAGCCTGGCTAACAGCCCCCCTCCTCTTCATCAGGCAGCTGTCTGCCTTCCTCCACCGGACATTGGGGAACAGCTCCTCCATCGCTCATCTCAGGCAGTGGCACAGAAATGGAGGGCGCGTGCGTCGTGACGTCATGACATCACGTCCCGCACATACCAGGTGACATTTCTCATTGCTCCGACCAAGTCCGAAAATAGGGGAGGCGTAGCAAAGCGCTAATAGTAGAAAGACCAGGTCCTCCCATGGCGGAGTCACTGCATTACTGTCTTTAATGGCGGCGGTGCTGCAGGCAAGAGCCTTCAGATTAGATGGCGCTGGCAGGGTTACTGTGGCGGCACCCTCAGACCGCAGCTCCCCGGGCAATAGCCCTGCTTGCCAGCCCCTAGAACCGCCTCTGACTTCATGTCTTTTAGAGGCAGAATAATAATGTGCTGGAGAATCAATACAGGCAATACCCTGGCCTGTTTCTGAATGCATGTGATAACAAGGAAGCAGTCGCTCTTCCACTATTTCTTTGATGCAGCTTCTTTTTTGGGCTTAGCTACCATCTTGGATGGACTCTTTGCAGCTTTGGGCTTAGCTGCTTTCTTGAATGGACTTTTTGCTGCTTGGGCTTAGCTGCCTTCTTGGATGGACTTTTTGCTGCTTGGGTTTAGCTACCATCTTGGATGGACTTTTTGCTGCTTGGGCTTAGCTGCCTTCTTGGATGGACTTTTTGCTGCTTGGGCTTAGCTGCCTTCTTGGATGGACTTTTTGCTGCTTGGGCTTAGCTGACTTCTTGGATGGACTTTTTGCTGCTTGGGCTTAGCTGACTTCTTGGATGGACTTTTTGCTGCTTGGGCTTAGCTGCCTTCTTGGATGGACTTTTTGCTGCTTGGGCTTAGCTGTCTTCTTGGCTGCATTCTTGGTCGCCTTTTCAGGCTTCACAATTTTAGGTTTCTGTTGGCTTTTTGCATCAGTCACTTTTGTTAGTTTCTTAACCTTATTCAGACTCTTAGCTACGCTCTGTGCTTTCTTGGGCTTCTTTGGGGATTTGGCCATTTTCTCTGCCTCAGGTTTCTTTGGCTTCGTAGACTTCCGTGTGACCTTTTTGCTTTCCAACTGCTTCTTATTGAGCTTGAAGGAGCCAGGTGTGCCGATGCCTTTTCCCTGTCATCCCTTTCACTAGTATTAGCTGGGTACCTCTAAACATTGTCCTGGTATACACGGACTGGCAGAAGATTCCACCAATACCCCAGTGAACCATTCTGATTCTGAGTATGAGCCTTCTATTTTACACAGAATTACACCATCAGAGTCCAGTTTGGCTATACATATAAGTGGATACATTTTAAAATCTCTAGTTGTTCAGCACTAGGATCTAGCAACTGCATCTCTATCAGTACCATTGTGGCGTGCTACTGTGCTCAGTAAATGGCTGATAAGCTGATAATAGCCATCTGTAGTTACTGAATTTGCCAGCATGTCTGATAAATTAGATAAATGTTTCTATTAATAACAGACAGATGTACCCAAACCACTTCAGACCTACCCTAGATATGCATCATTGTGGGTTGTCCCATGGCCTTTTTCTGGAAGGCCATATCTCTTCTGTGTACCGAAAATCTGGAAGGTCAAAGTAAATTCAGGACTTTATAAATAATTATTTAATTTCTTCTCATATATGTACTTATCTACATAGCAGAAACTGGGCAATATTCATCTATTACTTTTTGGAATTTCTTGGAGAATTCATAGCAACATAATTGTTTGTGATAACTTGTAATGCTTGTTTAAAAGGCCTACTGATATGTTGTTACAGATAGGTAATTTATTCTCTTTCATTGAATAAATGTATTAATTAAACTTGCCCTCTGAGATTGAGTAATGTGTGGCCCTTAGAATTGCCTATCACAATTCTAAAGAGTATAAATGTAGAAGTTGCCCATAGCCAGGGCCACTCCTGGACATAGGCGACCTACGTAGCCACTTGTCCAGGGTGACCCAGCTCCAGAAGGCTAATCTCTCTGTAGCCCATGGCACTGTAGCCATGTAGCCTACAGAGGTGCAGACATGAGACTTTTTTATGGAATGTGTGATGATGTTTTTACTATTTCAACCATATGCATTTCCAACAGCTGTAATAAATAAAATCTAAAATGTAGGCACAAATAGCTTTTAAGGGGGCTGCTTTAAAAAGCAGAATGTGAGCATGCTTCTGTAGTTTTGTAGGGAGTTGGACACTTACAGTAGGTATGTTTGAGCAAAATGATTTGCTTTGTATATTTGACATTTTGTAAGTGAGCTTTAGGGGTTTATTTATGTAATCATTGGATTAAATAGTTAATTTCTACATAGGCATATAAGTAACAAACACATATACCCCTTGCTAGGCCTCTTTGAGTTTTGAAAAGAGATTGTACTATAGTTGCAGTCTATGGACAGAATTGTTAGATATAACCTTTTGGGGTCAAATAAGCCATAATTTGAAGGGCCTAGCTGTACCTGCCATTTCTACTACTATATGTCTTATCAGTAGCAGCCACATTCCATTGTAAGATGTGTAGAGATGCTAAGCATTATGGGTAACTGTTAGTGATGTCCATACTCTACACACAAAGGAGCTTTGAAAAAGTTCATCTCCAGACACTAGGATACGTCATTACTGTATCTCTTTGAGTATATCTTAGTTCTTACGGAGCATGTGCAAGAGAGATAAGTTTGGTCAATGCTACGTTGGACCAATCCGTGCTTGGTACAGTACCTAGTTTGTAATTAATATGGGCTTAATATCCAGACAGCTACCACCCCATTTTAGGGTATATAATCAGGAGGTAGACAAAGGACCCTTTAGCTCGTGCATGGATCTCTAAGGCTGCAGTTATGATGCCTGCAATGTAAATTGATTGTCTGGGCATTATTGCTTAACGATGGGCTCCCCAGAGAGAAGAAGATGAAGTACATTTTATGTTGGAGATGATGATTTACCGGTGTCATCTGAATACATAGACAAAAGTTGAGTATACAGTATACTTTGTATGTTGTTTGTTTATTGTTTGTTTGTTACTTGTAAATAAAGTGTGTTCATTTGTACTCACTCATTTTGGTCACACATGTGTAACTATTCATTTCGATCAGAACAAAACCCACCGTTATGCAATTTACTAAGTAGCAGCAGTTTGCTTCCTGGCAAGTTAATGCCTGAATTTTAAAGGGCAATGGGGTGTTTTGTTATTAAAAAAAAAATTGCCCTTTTAAATTTCAAGCTTATGCTGCATACACATGGTCAGATTTTGTTTCAGATATGAACAATAACGATTGTAAAAATCGTTCAATCGTTCAGATGTTTGTAAATAGCTCTCTGAGCTTTGGACAATAATGTAAGCACAGTTGGCACAATTTATGTACACTAATGAAGAGACTGTAGAACAGAAGTCATTTTTTATAAATTTTGCACAATTTCTAATATTTTTGGCTAGTGTTATGAATTTTCTGTGAAATGTTTTGTATAAGTGTTTTATTAATAAAATATACCTGTGATTTGTTTTTGTAATTATTAATTTCATATGAATCATGACATTGTTTATCATTATTATGTCTATATCAGTAATTTGTTTGAGTTTAATGTTTGCAGTAAGAATCTTGTGTTTTATATATATTTCTTGGCCTTTGGTGTTATATTTGGTTTTGGGAAAACTACTTTGATTTTATTTAATTTGTTCTACCTTTTTAATTGTTGCAATACATTTGAGAGTTAGGCATGTTCTTTATTATATTATATAAAAAAATCTATTATGGCTGTGACTGACAAGAAATAAATGTACATTTTACTATGCAGCTAAGTATTCAACCAGGTAGAAAATTGATGAGAACACTGGCAAATAATGAAAATTAATTGCAGCTGTGGAAAATCTGCATCTATTATCTCAATCATACTAGCACGGATTAAACAATGTTCTATTTTGAATTCATTCTTACAAATGTGATTAGGGAACCTGTTAAACTCTGTAAAGTGTAATTTTTGTGACTTGAGCACACCCATATCTAGAAGTGAACATCAAATCAAATTTATAACAATAGATGACATTGGAATTTATGTCTTCCAAATGCCACAATTATCTAATGACTTAATGGCTTTTAGATCTTTCTTAACTGTCAAGAGGATTTGAGTTGACAAACCAAAGTTGTCCTTATTTTTTTTCATGCACATAGAAAAATCTTACCTATGTCATATGTAAAGGGTATATCAGACTCCTGGGGTAAATTTACTAAAGTGAGAGTTTTTAGAAGTGGAGATGTTGCCCATAGCAACCAATCAGATTCTAGCTATTATCTTCTAGAAGGTGCTAGATAAATGTTAAGTAGAATCTGAGTTGGAACAGGGTTCCAATCTGAGTCAGACCTGGAATTTAGCTGGCGCCAACCCAGGACATTGCCGATTCGGCGTCGTTCACACCGGAGTCGGGTCTGCATAGACCTGGCTTTTCCGGCGTTGAAGTGGACACTTGAAGATGACGTCATCTCCAAGCGCCACTGAAGCCGGACCAATTGGCCAGGATGCGGCGGGGTCGAGGTCATCGTGACCCAGATCACGCCGTTCACACTGCAGGGTTTCACGGGTTATTCCCGTGTTAAGCCCTGCTAGTTACCTGGGTTGGATTGCCAGGTCACTCGACCCGGCGATCCAACTCTCTCCCCTTTTACTCCAAGGGGCTACCCGGGTTATCCCTGCAATAACCCGGGTTTTAGCTCCGGTGTAAATGGGGTATAAATAGTGCCCTGTCCTATATCACAACCCCACTTATCAGTTGGGCTAGGAGGAATTTGAAAGCTGTGTCTGTAGATTAATGCCTCATCAAAAGCAAATGAAAAGCATTACCTTCCAAAGTATAGATGCTTATACCCTTGCCCACTCCTTCCTCAACCCAGAATGGAATTGTCACTTCACACATGTAGCTTTCATTAGCAGTTGCCTACAGGTTATTTTTAGATTTATAGGAGCACTTTATTACAAGCAACCACAAGATGATAAAAAACAGTCAGTTACCAGTACATCTTCTACATAAAAGAAATTTCCTAGCTCATGGATTTGTTACATATGATCTTTTTGTGGTTAAAACCACAATTGCTGCCTTTCTTCTTCTATAAAATGTATATTATGTTGTGCCATGCAACAACTGATTACTGTTCAAGTCCAAAGGGGCATATCCAATTGGCCACAAAGTTTTCCGTGTCAAAAATGTGCGTGGACATCGCAACAAATATTCTATTACCCCGGGTATGTGCGTTTTTTTTTGTACAAGTCCCTGCAGGAAATTTTTTAAACATTGGGCAACAGTAATAATGGTTATTACTGTCCCAAAGAAAAGTTAGTTGTTCTTTAAAAAATGCTGCAAATGGATGATTTGTGCATATTGCCCCAAAATGTCTATTTCTTGCCACATCCCCCGATGTTAATCTGATTGAGCCCCTGTTAATTGATAGGGGATCATTCAAGTATATTTTAATGACCCTTGGACAAGGAAATGTTTTGGTGTAAAAAAACAAAACTGTTTAGCAATCAATATTAATCAAAGTCCGACATATATTCCTCATGAGAAACAAAAATAATAATTTTCTAATACTAGTTTGGGAAGACCATTGTGTAGCTTCAATATCCAAACAATTGCTGACTTCAAATATGTCAAATGTCAATCATGAGTATAGTAGCAGGTGGAAGTTCTAGAAATGTCATAACTTCATTGACCATCTAAATGCATATATAAATATTAATATGAGATCATCCCTGTATTTGTAAATAGAATAGAGTATAAACTCTCATGAGCAAAGTATCACCAGTCACACATCTGCACCTTTTCAAATTGTACTGCATGTACCTGTTCTGTTTTTAGGTATGGTTTTTTTCTTGTATGGATATTTTATACAAACTGTCTGGTGCAACAAAGTTTGATGATGATGATGACTATGCAAATTGTCAGTTTTCAGAGATTAGCCTGATGCTGAAAAATTGTCCAAGTCTTCTTACTCGGCCATATGAGGAGTTTCATGAGACTAAGGGGTAAATTTACTAAGAATCGGGATAGTCCCAATTTGCAAAGTGATTCATCTCGCTGGAGTTCGCCTGAACTCGGGTGATTTAATCTCTTTTTATCTCTCAAATTTACCAACAGGCGATTTGAGGCTAAACGAGTTTACCGATGGTGATGTAGGCAGAGATTCTCGGGTGGTTTGTAAGCAAGCTCGAGTGAGTTATGTCACCCAAGATTGCAGTGATTTCTCTCTGCACAACTCTCCCTAGCAAGCAGCCTGCACATATAAGTAAGATATGTGTATGCTGCTTTTGCTGTACCTGGAAAAAATGGGTTAATGTTTAAAAGAAAAGTGACGAGAGGTCCCCCCCCAAAAGTCTAACCAGCCCCGGACTTCTCAGCCAGTCCTGGTTCTTAAAATTACGGGGAACAAAATGTGTAGGGTTCCACAGTAATTTAAGAACAAGCACCAGTCAACAGGGCCACACCTGGTTTTAAATATATGACAAAAAAAATTAGTGTGAGGTTCCCCATATATTTAAAACCAGCTGTGGGCCTTTCTAGTGGGGGACGGATGCCACAGCCAGGGGAGCCTTTTCACCAGGCCACCCAGCTGCAGCATCAGTCCTGACCGCTAGGCATCCCAGGACAGGGATCCCTGGGGAGTTGGGGCCCTCCAAATAGGGGACCCCCTCTTCAGGGCACCCCTGGCCTAGGCTGATAGCCGGGGCTATCCCTGCCACCCCTGGGTGGTGGGTGGCGGGTTGATAGTGTATGTAGTGTTAAAAATAGAATTATCAACATTGTCTTTACAGTGAAACTACAGGTTCCAGCAAGCGTCCCCCGCATGCTGGTTCTTGGAAAACCACAAGTACCAGCATGCGAGGCATTAAGGGGCCACTGGTACCTGTAGTTCATCTGTAAAGAAATGTGTAAAAAAAGACACACACACCGTGAAAATAAAGATTTATTTACATCCATACACACTCACACATACTCACCTGCTGCCAGATGTTCACGTCTCCTTCTCAACATAAAGTATCCAATGGAAGTACCTGTAAAAAAAGATCCAATACTCACCTTTGTCCCACGATGTTCTCCGCAGTAATCCAAATAGGGCTCCGGACACACTGTAACAACACGCTACAGCATGTTGATACAGTGCGCTAATGAGAGCTCATGGGTTCGAGCTGCCATTAGTCCCGGGCCGTGAGCCAATCAGCGGCGGCTTAACATTATCGGCCGCTCATTGGCTGGGACCCACGCAAATCCAGGGGGTGGGGGGGGGCAGCAGTAAGCAGTCTCCCACTGTAGCCCAGCACACAGCAGCATGTGCTGGGCTGCTGACATGGAGGGGGGGTGGACAGCGTCAGACCTGGGTTCCTCCAGCAAGCCCATGCCCAGTAATTTAGTACCCACTCCCCCCCCTCTTGGCGCCTCTGGGCACAGAAAGGATATTGGAAGAAGACTATCAGAGACATGGCATATCAGAAAAAAATTGAAGAAGTTGATTACTGCTGTGCTCTAGTTTAACAAATTAAAATATAATTTATTAAAGACAAATCAGTAAGAAAATTACTAAGCATTGGTCCTGACTCTCCAGGTGGTCGGCCCAAACAACTGTTCAGGCCTACTCCGAGGGACAGCTGGCCCAATGCAAAGTAGTATTGGCCCTACCTGGCTTCCTGGGTAGTGGGTGCACCCCTATTAATAATAAAAATTATAATAAGTACTAGTGTCATACTACTATACTACTACTACTACTACTACTACTACTACTACTACTACTACTACTACTACTACTAATAATAATAATAATAATAATAATAAACACTAATAGTGCCCAGCATGGTGAAATGCACATACTCATTTTATTGCTCACAAAAAGTAAACAATACCATTATGCTGGTTTACACTGGAACCCATACAGATATCAGTTTACTATTCACAGAACTTCTGTTGCTTTGTTTTAAACTGGAACTAACTCATGCACCAGAGGTTGATCAATTGATCAATTGATCACACTGAAGATTCTAATCAATGGGATGAGAAAAGAAGAAAACAGCAAACTTTACTTTCAAGAAAACAGCAAACTTTACTTTCAGCATAAAAAAAAAAGATTTTGTTCTCATCAACAAGTATATTGTGGACTGGGCTTTGTCAATGAAGACCAAAATAATATTTTTAGTGCTGGCCCTGCCTCCTAAACCTGTGACATAATAATGTCACACCCGGGGGGCAAGGCCACCAGCTCTGGGAAGTAGAGCACTGCCTGGAACATCCTAAGGACACCTCGAGAATTTCTACAGGATGCTTGCTTGGAGTGTCCCCTGGACACTCTGGGTGGCTCTGCAGTAAGTGCCACTAGTTGCATTTGTAGGTGCTGCATGGCATTGAGGGTGCTGCCCCCAGGGCCCTGCATACTCTGTGATGGCCTTGCATGGTCACAAGATACCCATCATGTGTTTACTGCACACAGCTAGAAAATCATTGTTGTATTTTAAATGCTAACAGATCAAGCACAAAGAATAACAATACACAATGAGACTAGCATTTTAAAGAAAAAGAGGAAATAAATTAATTTACAGGACAACATTTTTCCAGGAACACTTTTATAAAAATTGTGTCTTTCCCTGAACATTAGAGCCAGTAATGTAACTTGTATATTACCTTTTTTCTTATGTTCAATTATTATTATTATTATTATTATTATTATTATTATTATTATTATTATTATTATTATTATTATTATTATATACTAGTTGGAGTACCCTGCGTTGCCCAGGATTTTAAGAATGTTTGTTTACACATCATCCTCGAACAAACCTCTCCTTAGGCAGGCCTCACGAAAAGTGTGACAAACTTCCCCATCGGTGTAAAGCAAACTTCGGAGATGGAAGCATTCAAAATTTGTCGGATGTACAGTGTAAACACGGCCAAGAGCTTCTGTTGCTCTGATACAAGGATGACCATCTACAGTGACTTCCTGTTTTCTGCACATAAAAACTTTTCCAGAGGCATTCCATGTGTAATATTTTTAGCTCACAATACAGCAGGGTCCTGGAAAAGTCATCATTTTTACACAGTTCAAATAAAGAAGTCAATGTTGTTGCGTAATTTGGTATAGTCAGAGAGCTGAGAATGCTGACAAAGCCTGCTAAAGCTCTCTTCGATAATAAACATTAAGATCATGACAGAAAATGACAACACAAAATGCTTTTTCCGAGGCCCTACCCATATGCCGTGAGGCCCCATAATGAGCGTACAGACAAAATTGTGTTTTTTAATTAATTAAAAATTAACAGTAATTAATTAGATTTCAAATTTATTTAGTTGCCTCCGCCGTGTTTTAATACGCTCGTATGTAAAATTTCGCTTGTAAACTGTGGATTTGTATAGAAAGACAGAAGGACAAATTTTCTCTTTTATATAGTAGAAAAGATAGAAAAGAAAAATATAGTAGATAAGCTAAATCCTTTCCTAATTCTGGACCTGACCTGTAGAGGGCAAATGCTATGCAAAAATTGTGTTTTTTAATTAATTAAAAATGAACAGTAATTAATTTCGATTTCAAATTTTTTTAGTTGCCTCCGCCGTGTTTTAATACGCTTGTATGAAAAATTTCACGATCTTGGCTTGTAAACTGTGGATTTGAATAGAAAGACAGAAGGACGAATTTTCACTTTTATATAGTAGATGTTTGGTTATAACTTGTACTGACCTAAGAAAATTAACTGTAGCCCCTTTCTCAAAGGTGGTGCCGATGTAAGTGTGCAACTGTGCCACAGTGTTTGTGCTCAGATCTTTTGCCAATGCTGGGACCTGGTTAAAACAGATTATCATCTCAAATACCCAGCTCTAGTCTCAAAAAAGGAGAACAAGAGCCTTCTCTGAGCATGTGGACTTCTCTGCACATGTGTTGGACATGTACATGCTCAGAAGCTCATATCCTGTTCTACTTTTCTACAAATTTTACAATGGCTCACGGGGATGAACTCTTCCACCTGTGTCTTTAATTTATACCTTTGACTAGCTCAGAGTCTCTTAATGCTTGGGTTCAGTGGGAAAATGGGGCATATGTGAGTTTGGAAACAGGTGGATAGTGGGACGTAATAGAACTGAGGATGAAACTAAGGCAGTGGTGGGGGACAGAAGAGAGGGTATACTTGTTAACAGAGAGAAAGAGGGGAAGGTGGAGGGATACTTGAAGGGGAGAAACAATGTGATCAGTCTTAGGCATGTTAAGAGTAAGAAAACATTCAGACATCCAGGAAGAGATGACAGAATTGCAGTTATAGACACAAATGAGAAAAGAGGGAGAGAGGTCAAGGAGGAGAGGTAGAGTTGAGTGTCATCAGCATAAAGTATTGTAATTTAAAGGAGCTGTTTTAGATTTACAAGGGAGGAGGTGTATAGAGAGAAGATAAGTGGCCAAGGAAAGACCCTTAGATTCCTACAGATAGGGGAAATTAGGGAGAGGTGGATATGGAGGTAGAGACTGAGAATAAATGTTTGAAGAGATATGAGAAGAAGTAAAAGAAGAGAAACTTGGATGCCAATGTGGTAGAGAGTGCAGACAATGTCCAAAGTGGCATACAAAACAAGGAGTGTGAGGAGAGAGAATGGACCCTTATATTTGCCAGTGGGGAAGAGATCATGATGAAGGCAGTTTTAGTGGTTTGGATGGGGCATAAACAAAATTAAAGAGGGTTGAGGAGAGAGTGGGTAGATAGTAATGTGGTATGGCAGAGGTATACAATCCCCTCAAGTAGCTTGGAGGCAAAGGGGAGGAGAAAGGGTGATAGGTTGAGATATATTCAGGGTGGAGAGAGAGTTTTTGAAGAATAATGAGGCAAGGACATGCTTGAAGGTGGGGTGGGCTGAGCCAAAAGTGAGGGACAGGTTGAAGAGATCAATGATGAGGGAGGAGATGAAGATAAGATAATGGGGATTTTGAGAGGACACGTGGGGAGGAGATGGCATTATGGATGGCTTAAATTTAATAGTGAATTGGGTGACAAAATCAAGGGCATAGATGGAGGAGGAGCAGTGAGACAGAGGAGGGAGTTGTAAGTGGAATATACATGGCTTTGGGTGGTTGGTTTTTTTGGTTAGTTGATTGGGAGGAGATAATAGATGTAGAATATTAGAATTTGAAGTGATGCTAATCAGCATGAATGCTTGACTTCCTCTGGGATCGTTCAGCTTTGCAGGTACACTTCTGGAGGTTGCAAGTGAGGTTACAAGGACAGGATTAAAGTGCAGAGCATCAAAGTCTGTGGCCTACAGCTGGCAAAGAAGACTCAAGAGTAGAGGTGAGGGTGCAATTATTAAGTGAGAGAGTGGCTTCATGGCAGAAGAGGGTGCTGTCCAGAGAGTTTGCAAAAGGACAGAGTCAAGATGCATTTGGTGAGAGTAACCTTGGGAGTGGTGGTAATAGATGGAGGGAAAAGCCAATAAAGAGAAGGCGGTGGTCACAAAGATGTAGGGAAATGTAAGTGAAGTTAGAAAATTCACAACAGTGGGACAGAACTAAATCAAGTTAAGTGAGTGACCACATGACGGAAGGAGTGGAGGTCTATCCAAGGAGGAAAATAGAGATAGCAGTTTATAAGCAGCAGTATCCATGGGGTTAAATGGAATATTGCAGTCATCCAGGATTATATAGGGAATGTCAGAAGAGAGCAGGTGGGGTAGCCAAGATGTGAAGTTGGAAAGAAAGAGGGAGGTAGGACCATGAAGTCAGTAAATGACACCAGTACAAAAGTAAAAGTGATGGAAAGGTGAATTGAGTGGACATCTAAGGAGGAATTGTAGAGGATCGCTTGGGAGGAAGGACATGGAATGTGCAATAGAAGGTAATAAGGATTCCCATGCCACCACAGAATGAGGGGTACAAAGGAGAGAGTCCCCAGAGGGACAGAGCTGCAGGGGAAGTTAAATCAGACTGGGAGATCCCTTTTGGATGATGACAAGAAGGTTGAGCAAGTTAATGAATGAAGGCCAGTTTGTTACAAACTAATCTAGCATTTCAGATGGTAAAGGAGAAAGGGAGGAAGTGATTAGGGGTATAGGATTAAGGTTGGCAGAGTTACTACAGTACTGAGTGATTAAGTAAATATTCAGGGAGTGTGGGGATGGATGGGAGACAGAGGCAGTGCAGGGTGGGGGAAGGAAGTGTGTCAGGGAAAATGTGAAGACATGGGAAGGTGAGATCATGGAAGAAAGGCAGCAAGGAGGAGGCAAAGAAAGAGATAGAGAAATATAGGTGTGGAACGAACTGGAGAAGGGGTAGAAGCAGGAGGGGTGATTAGCATACAGAGAGTTGTGGGGATAATTGTTGTAATGAAGAATGGGAAGCAAAGGTGAGACCCAAAAAGGGTCAGGCTAAAGGTGGGGGGAAGTGAAGAGAAGGGAGAGTAACATAGTACGTTATTCAACATGAGATGAGAAGGGGAATAGGGTGGCATAGCCGAAGATACTAGAAAAAAATGGAAGACAAAGAAGGAAGTACATTGCAGAATAATACAGTATCAAAATGACAATACAGTACATGCAATAGTGGCAATAAAATGACAATTATTTGTGGAGGCAAGATGGCAATTTGGTGCATAAAAACAAAATGACAGTTAAATGCAGAGAGACAACATGGTGATTTAGAGATAAAATGGCAGAGAAAGTGTGACAGAAAACAAAATGGAACAAATGACACAAATGCAGGTTGATGATGACTAAAAATGGGAGAAAACAGTAGAGGTGGGGAAACCAAGGTAACCAGTCCAGAAAGGAGGGGGAACAGGTTACCTGATTCTCTAGTAGATGGCAAATATTTGGCTATATAGCTGTGGCCAATGAGGAGGAAACCTTACAGCCGAACCTTGTAGTAAAGCGTCAGTGAAAGCAAACCTCCCAAAAGTTTCAATTATACTTATGCATTTGATTTGCCTAGACCACTGTTTAGCTTCACCAAAGACATATAGTGATCCACAGAGAGCATGCCCACCATTTGGCATTTCTCAAAAAAAAATTCAGGGGGGCGTTGTTAAAGAGGTATGGTTGACAAATGAGTTCAAAGGCATCTTGTAGTACTGTATGAGTTTCCAGAGTTGAAGGAGTTAAGAAATAATGTTGGCTTTGGCTGCTATAAGAAAGCCTTCAATATCACAGTAGGTACTGGAAAATCTATGTATGAATCATCATATACTGTGTCTGCATGGACCATCCCTGTGGCTGTAAATGTGTGCATTCTTTTTTCCCCACATTATTATCAATTACTTACTAAATCATTTGTAATCCTAAATGTGCTGCTGTCCAAGCCTTTTATGCTAATGTACCGCACACCATCTGCTAAAAGGCCTGCACTGCACCATCTGAAGACAAATTGCTTCGATACAGTCCCCTCTCCCTCAGCTCAAGTTGCCTATGACACCTGTGAAGGCTCACTAGGCTGAAAATAGGAGATCATCATAAATGTCAGACATCAGCTCTGATCAAAGGTAGTATCTATAGCTTTGGCGATGCATCTGTTACATGCAAAATTTATATATGTAATTTTGCACCAAAAATATCAAAGGAGAAAATATTCAAAACATATGATCTAATGCACATAATAGCTGTACAGACAGTGGACAAAAAAATGGAAACATCAGTATAAAGCTGCTTATTAGTTCATTGGATCCCCAAGTTGCTGTTTTGAGACTACCAATGCCTGAAATAGTGCAAGAGAGATAAAGCACCATTCTTCTACAGATAAAAGTCACTCAACTACTGCACTGTTGATGGTGGTGAATATACTATTTTAAGCATCATATTATTTACTGTAAATGGTCAGTTATGTTTAGACCTGGTGACTGAAAAGGCCATGACATATCAATCACTGTTATGCTCATCAAACCATTGGGTGGCCATGTATGCTCTGTGGATAAGGGTTTTTGACATTCTGAAGGACACTCTTATCAGGAAAAAAATGCTACTGTACAATATAGGTGAAGATGATCATTAGGTAGTGATTAGCACTGCCCTTTCTTTATATTATATTATATATGTGAGTTTTTATTATGACATTTATTGTAATATATTATTGATAATATTGAAATCCTTATGTAAGTCTGATATTGGTTATCAAATGGTTAATGAACAAATGCCAGCTGAATCACAACTGAGCACCAACTAATGGATCCTACCATCAACCAATCAGTTACTCCAGTGAGAGGTATAAAATAGGGCTCAGGCAATCACAGACCATTCCTCTGAAGAAACCGCTACACTTGTGGGTGGAGAAACACGTCAGCTGGTCTGTCGTCACTGGCACGCAAGTGGTATGTGATACCCAGAAGTTGCAAGTTGGAATATAGGAGCCGCTAACTTACATTGCACGCCAACCTTCCCATCCCCAACCGGGCTGATTGGACAGGCCACGAAATGGGAGCGGAGGTCCTTCTGCGCTGGGACTCGGCCCTGCCCATCGCCGGACACACAACATCCATCCACCACGACACGGCACCCAGCTCCATAGGCTGCTGGATATTGGAAGCCTGTCAAGTTCCTCCTTGTCATGAAGATAGAGGACCACAACCCATATCCTCCCTGAAAAGGTAGAGGTCAAAGACCATTTTTTTACATTGTGGCTTCATCCAGCATTCATGTTCTGTGGATTAAGGATCAGTCTTATAGGAGTGCATGACTTTCATTACTAACACTAAACACCAGCTGGTATATGACTAATCCCATATCGATGCATGCATGTGCGCACTAATACTGATCCATTAAGCTACTAACTACAGTTATGTGTCTCATTATATCCATTAATATCAGCTAAAGCGACTGTGAATTTATGTTGTGTATTAGATGGTAGTTATGTGCAAGATTCTAATTTGAACCAATAGATTTATTTATTTATGTCACATTATTTCCACTTGCTGTCCATGTGTTTATGTGTATTTTTTAATTGATTTTTTCAAGTAAAAACATGTTTTAAATAAGCAGCTGTATCCGAGCACTCAAATTTCTTTTATTATACTTTATAAGGTAAGGCTTCAGAAATATCTATGTTCAGGTGCTTGCATTTAATATGCTTGGTGTTCCTTATTTGGCCAGCTATTTTCATTTTTCCATCTGCTACTTGTTCATGGCAATTTAAAGATGACATTTTCAAGCATTATATATATATATATATATATAGAGAGAGAGAGAGAGAGAGTGACAAGAGGACCGGCACTCCTTCTCAATCAGTCCAACAGCCGAAGGCTAAGCCACAAACAGCAGGCAGAGGCATCCTGTTTTAACGCACATTGTAGACGGGCAGCACTCCACCCGTGCACAGTATATTTGAGTAAGATTGTTTCAAAAAGTCAGTGGAGTGCTGCCCATGTACAATGTATATATATATATATGGAATCAGTATGTAATACAGACGGTATCCAGGTGGTCAGAATCCCAATGCCTGGATTCTGACAGGGTTAACATACCGACACTTGGTGGTCGATATGCTAACCCGCCTCCTCTCCCTACCCTAACCCTAACCCTCCCTCCCTGGTGCCTGAATCTAACCTCCCCATAGTGCCTAAACCTAACCTCCCCCTCCCCGCACCCTAAACCTAACCCTCCCCCCTTAGTGCCTAACCCTAACCCTCCCCATAGTGCCTAACCTCTAACCCTCCCCCCCATCCGGCTACTTACCTTCAGCATATATAATGTGATTATGGGTAATTAGCTTGGTAGGGTCCACACACAGCTTTGCAGGTCAAAATGGAAATAAATGGAGCTTTACTATCAGCATTTTAGGAATAAAATAATAAACGACCTAGCACCCATGCAGGGCACTGCCTCAATTCAGTGAGATATATTGTGGTCCTCCCTGTTACCTGCATGTCTGTGCCTCCACTATCTTCTTGGCTCACTAGCCATCAGACACACTGGACTCCTGACTGCAATAGTCCCACCTGGACTCTGTACACTTTGCAGCACTTCTCTTGACTGCCCTGACTCCACAGGGCAGCCCCTAAATGTGGTCATACCTCCGTTTTGTTCCCCGTGTGGGCAATCCCTCCTACCCCACACTGAATCTGTGGTTCACTATTGCCACCTAGCTAGATTCTCTCTCTCTCTCGTTCTCTTCTTTCTCTCTCTTTCTCGCTCTCTCCTGATTTTTTTTAAATTCAGAATCAGATGACTCCACAAGATCTGAACTTTTTTCTTTTTCAAAGTAGCGTCCTTCACATTCATACATATTTTTCAGCATTTCAACAATGATTCAAAGACGTGCAGTAGACAACTTTGTGACATCACTGTTAGTGTTGCAGCTGTGGCATTTTTTTCTTCATCATCTGTTGAGAACTTCTTTCTGTGTAATTTTTTTGTCCAATTAATTTCAGTCAGTGCTGCCAATGCAACAGCAGCAACATGTGGTCGGACATTGTCTTGGAGCAAAAGACATTGGCCCTCATTCAGAGCCGCTCGTTAGCGGCAGTACGCTCGTTCCGAGCGATGTTTGCACATCTGCGCATGCGTACGGTTTTTAGTACGCATGCGCGAACCAGTCAGTGCGGCCAAAAATCGTTTGTGCGCTATATAGCGAGTGCCTGCTATTTTGAGTGGCAGAATGAGGCGTATGTGGGTGGTAACAGGGGAAGGTGCTTGAAAATGGGGAGTGGAGATCCGAACGCAGGCGTGCTTAAAGGTCAAAACGGGCGTATTATGGGTGTGCATAATTAATACAGCAGCGTCATTGACCACGTCACTGGGTTATTTTATAGCCAGAACTGCTCGCAAATTTATGGTAGCAAACACCAACCACAAGAATAGCGAGCAGTTCATACGCTGGTCGATGTACTCGATTAATCTAATAAATAGCGGACATGACGTATGGTGCGAGCGGCCAGGGGGCGTTTTTAACAAATAAACGAGCGTATGTTTTGCACGCTCGTTCAGACTTAGAGGTGTGAACAGACTGCAATTTGCGAACGGATCATTTGAATAGCCACCCCTTGTTTTTGAACGAACGACCGCAAATAGCGAACGGCTCTGAATGAGGGCCATTGTTTCTTCAGCAAATGTGGTCTTTTCTTCCTCATGGCTCCACGCAAATGGGTTTTCAGGACTTTTGCATAGTAGTCACCATTAATTGTCTGTCCACGGGAACCCAGTGCTGTAGGATCATACAGTGTGCTCAAAGTACAGCAGAGGCATGACTTTACACTCCGAAGGAATCACACAGAACTTTTTGGACAGAGGTGAAGTTGCGTGTATACATACACTGGACTGTTATTTGGATTCCGGATCATAATGACGAATCCACGATTCGTCACATGTCACAATCGATATCAGGAAATTTGGGTATCCTCTCCAACATTCCAATGGTGTTCTTGGCACCATTCGAATGTTGGCACCTGGCACACACCCAATGCATTTTCAGCTCCTTTGTCACAATATGTTGAACCTATTCGGATGAGATGCCAAGTGAAGCCGAAAGTTTGCGTAAAGTTAACCTGTCATTTTGCAACATCTCTGCAGCTTTGGCAATGTTGACATCTGTAACTGCGCTGGATGGTCTCCCAGAACTTGCTTCATCAGTCACTCACGTATGTTATAAAAATGCATATGTTGCCAGGTATGTTCTTTATAAAATCAGTATGATTTACCGCCGGCCGCATTAGATGAAGATCCCGACTGCTAATTAAGATACCTGCTTCTTGATAAAGCCGTGTACCACGGGGAACACGTCAAAGCTACAGGTGCCATCTATTCCGGAGCACCCACCTACCACCTGCTATACACCAGAGCGTTATTCAGTCAGCTTGCTGGAGCAAGTGCACGCATCTTCACGTAGACCCTGCTCACAGAGTGCGGCCCAGGATTCACACAGGAGACTGGCGGTCAGCTGATCACGATCGTCCACAGTTGGCTCCCCTGGTCCTCTATCCACGGCCTGGCAATTACACTGCGCCCAGCAGCCGCTGGAATTACTACGGTATACACTCAGACTGGAGTCTGGCACAGAAGACTATATTGCAGTGAGTAATAAG
Organism: Taudactylus pleione; assembly: GCA_031769625.1. Lineage (NCBI taxonomy): Eukaryota > Metazoa > Chordata > Amphibia > Anura > Myobatrachidae > Taudactylus > Taudactylus pleione. The sequence continues at coordinate 212,516 of JAUIMM010000264.1, read as the reverse complement.
GGACTTCTCCTATGTACTGTCCTTCTACTATTTTTATCCCTACTAAAGGATTTTAACTTCAGCTCATCTGCGGGTAATTTACACGGCTGTGGAAGTTATATCCACATTTACCTTTTGCTACAATATAACACTGGACATCCAATTTTCACTTTGTGACTGTTACTCATTGTCCAGTCTTACAATTAGCAATATTGGAATTTCAATTTAGGTTTTTTCTGTTACCAGCCATTATTAGTTATTTAGCTCTCATTTTATTGATTTAATTTATTGTTATGTGTTACTATTTATTCACTCCCAGGAGCTATTAGTTTTATTTATGTGTATTATATTAAATATATATTATAAATTTTTTTGGTCTGATATAGGGCCTGATTCAGAGCTGGATGATATTTGCGCTCGCTCGTTCAGAAAAAGGGGCTGGCTATTTAAATTGAGCGCTCGCTCTTTGCAGTCTATTGACGCCTCTATGTCTGAGCGAGCGAACGAAACATGCGCTCGCTATTTTGTAAAGACGCCCCCTGGCCGCTCGCATCCTACGTCATCTCCGCTATTTATTAGATTAATCGAGTACATCGAAAGGCGTCTGAACTGCTCGCAGTGCTTGTGGTTGGATTTTCCTACCGCAATCATGCGAGCAGTTCAGGCTAAGAGACAACCAAGTGACGTGGCCGATGACGCTACTTTGTTAATTATGCACACCCTTAATATGCCCGTTTTGACCGTTTGGCACACCTGCGTTGGGATCTCCACTCCCCGTTTTCAAGCACCTTCCCCTGTTACCACCCACAAACGCCTCATCCTGTCACTCAAATTAGCAGGCACTCGCTATTTTGCGAATACACGATTTCCGACCGCACTGACTGGTTGGCGCATGCGCATATGAGCGAACGAGCGGCCGCTTACGAGCGGCTCTGAATCAGGCCCATAGTGTTCATGATGTTGTAAGTGCCTTTGCAGCATATCCCTGTTTTACCATTTAATATCTGTCCACAGGGAACCCAGTGCTGTAGGATCATACCGTGCGCTCAAAGTACAGCAGAAGCATGACTTTACATGCCAAAGGAATCACACAGAAGTTTTTGGGCGGAGGTGAAGTTGCGTGTATACATACACTGGACTGTTATTTGGTTTCCGGATCATAATGACGAATCCACGATTCATCACACGTCACAATCGATATCAGGAAATTTGGGTATCCTCTCCGACATTCCAATGGTGTTCTTGGATGATTCAACTCGTCGTCGCATCTGCTCTTCTGTGAGATTTCTGGGTACCCACCTGGCACACACACGATGCATTTTCAGCTCCTTTGTCACAATATGCTGAACCTATTTGGATGAGATGCCAAGTGAAGCCGAAAGTTTGCGGAAAGTTAATCTGTCATTTTGCAACATCTCTGCAGCTTTGGCAATGGTGACATCTGTAACCACGCTGGATGGTCTCCCAGAATGCACTTCATCGGCCACTCACGTATTAACTTCTTTGAAGTGCTTCCACCACCGAGATACTGCAGCTCAGCTAATTGTTTCTCCACCATGTGCTTGCCGTAACATTTCACGAGTTTCATATCCACTTTTTCCAAGTTTAACACAAAATTTAATCACACATCTCTGACATAGGCCCGTATTCAATTAGATTCGCACACACAATACTTTTTCACATATTGGACTTTTTGCAGACATCGCGTATTTTAGCCGCGGAAACTTATGGTGCACTCCCCCGCTATTCGCCACATTCAATTCCAGAACATGCGAAAGCGCAACTCGGCGAATGCAAACCAGTTCTGTCAGATTTGGGGAAATCAGCCTGACACCCCCTAAAAGATGCACTAACATTGGGGATAAATGTACATGACCCTGAATAAAGCTATTTGGGGTACTTAATGTGTGTCAGTTTCTTCTAATTAGCGTCTTTGCACAAGTGATGAAGAATGGCATAAAGCAGTAATTTGTGTTAAAATAAGTAGCCCTGTCAAATTTGGGATACTTAAAAATGGGTGGAAGCATTGTTTAAAGTTGCTAAAGTAAAGTTTTAAAAATCGTAAAAAAACGCACCTGAAGCAAGCACCTTCAATCAAAAAAACACCTCCACCATACTTGCAGACCCCCCCAAAGTCTATTTCACTACTTTTTATGTTTGTACCACGACTTTGCACTTTTTTGCCCCCTTTTTCAAAGTACTTTTTTAGGGGGTGTTCCTCAATTCTTTTAGTTTATTTTACGCAGTTATCTTTGGGGAGCTGTACCAAGGGTGCAGAGTGGTTTCTCCACCTTTGCAACCCAAAATAGCGATTTTGCTTTTTTTTCTCCACTTATTCAGAGGTGAATCTATTTTGCCTATTACATTGCATTGCGTTTTTGCGTACGCGAAAAGCGGATGGAATTGAATACAGCGATACTCTTCTGACAGGCTAAAAGTCGCAATTGGTGATACTTTTTTTGCGGATCTCGGCTTTTTGCTTCTGATTGAATATTGGCTATAATCTCAGACACGTCTTCCTCATCCGCCATGGTGAAACGTACAAAGATCTTCTACTCTCTGTGACCAAACAAAGAAGACTGTGGCAGTCCCACCGCAGGTTCAGACACATCGATGTATGAGCTTCACAATAACCAGCATAGCGTTGCCACGTCTACCTATGGGACAGAATAGCACAGGCAGTCTCATTACTTTTAAATCAGCCCTCGTGTGTGTGTGTGTATATATATATATATATATATATATATATAATATATGTATATACACATACACATATATACACACACACACACACACATATATATATATATATATATATATATATATATATAGCATATCCAAAACAGGACAACCAGCACACCTTAGTTTGAAAAACTTGTATTATGCATAAAAATAACGGCTTCCAGAATTCAATACCTTCAGTCACATATTATAAGTGCATAAGAGCAATACATTACAGACTGCATGGAGACACACGGAGCCATGATAGTGTGGCTAAAGCCCAAGCCCCAAGCAAGTACACAATGCAAGTACACTTGATACAATATGCTATTAGTTACCTTTACTCCTCCTCTCATAGGGTGCTGTAATATTTTGCTCCTTATAAACACCATCACCTTCCCATTATTTGTTCCCATGCAGTTCTGCTCCAAATGAACAGTACAAGGCATAAATAGATGTATGATGTCCCCTAAGGAGACTTTGCCCTGAAATTTAGCAGTTTTGCCCATTGGAAATGGTGTACATGTACATGTACAGCTTATGCAACACAGATGCTGATTATTGTCACAAAATGTATACTTGTAACTAATCACAAAGGAGTTCATTAGATGCAGTCTAGTAAATTTGTCTATGTGCCTATTGATAAGCAAAGCGTGTGATTTATAAACTGTGGGCCACATTAGCACTTCATAGCGTCATGCGGTCTGATTGCTTTTCCTTTAGGCCAAAGAGCTCTTCTGCTTCTGTGCCACAGTGTATGTCAAATGATTCATAGCATAAAATGTTACTTTCAATCTGCCACAGAGCTCTTGAATGAAACAATATAACTTATAGAGTACTACGTAATTGCTTCAGTCAAGCTGAGGTTTATAAAATACTAATATATCAAGTCACCCTTTTGCCTCTTAAATAATCGATCAATGCTAGTTAGATCTTGAGGACATGAGGTGGAATTATTCACAAAGTAATGTCACAAATCCTGTAAGTGAGCGCATCTAATCCTGTGACCTTTCCCTCTAATTCTGAGGCACAAACACAAAATGCTATAAGCACATGGTATCACACATGGAAATGAAGAATAAAAATAAAAGAAATAAAAAAACCCCCAATATATCTAGAAACCTTATTAAAAGCCATATGTTTTAAACTCTGCATTAGTGTAATGAGGCAATATTTAGTGATGTTTGGGGCACTTACTGATAGTTTTTTGTGGATTTAATGGCTATTTAAGAACAGTAAACTATGCTGGTATGCAGAATATTTTATTAAGTGCATATGTACCTGATTTGCTCCCTCACACATAGGGCCTGATTCAGAGATGTAAGCTATACCGATATTTACGCAGTTGTGCGATTATTGGTAAACTGCACATGTGTCTAAGTCACGGTGCACATGCGTCAAGTACATTATCGCAGTTGTTCGCAGTGTATACTCACAGTATGATTGACAGTTAAGAAGCGCCTGTGGGAGGTAATGGGGAGAGGCGGCAAAGAACACAGGCACGTTGGAATCAGTCTTGGGGCTGTGTAGCGGCCTGCGTCTACTGACACGTAAGCAGTGAAAGTGACTCTGGTGTATAGTGATTGATAATGCAATGATCTGCGAGCGTACTGCGTCTATGTACACAGATGCTTGGATTTGCAAAGCGTTAGGTGGGCGTCTCAATACAATCCTCAGTATCTGCGACATCTGCATATTTACTCACAGCAGCTGCATATGACATGGCAGCTGTGATGGCATTAGCGTACATCTCTGAATCAGGCTCAAGGTGCATGCCCACTTTCCGGGGCTTGAATTTATACCAGTAAAGTATTTTTGATCCTATTTTTGCAAAATGTTGCATGCTGTTGAAATGCAATGTGGAAATGGTCAGCTATCACTGTTGTGCTTTTCCCTATAAAGTGATGCCTGGTTTCCACCACCTCCACATATATTCAAAAACAAGTATCGTTTTATGGAGGACAATGCTCTTTCCCATCTTTATAATAATATTTAAAAATATCTAACCACTATATGTGCATCTAGCATTGCAAAAAGTGGATGTGGGGTCAAATAATCTGTAAATGTTTTGTAGAAGAACACTGAGAAGCTGTTGGGGCCTGGGTCTTGTCCCAATTTTTGGACCTTAATAGCTTGACTGATTTCTTCAGCTGTCGGGAGTATTACAGAGGTAAATATAATATTAGTGAAATTCTTCTTTAATCATTTTGAGATCATATGTAAGAGTTTGGTGAAGTTTTAGCGTGATAAGATCATGGCTAGAGTGTCTGGACCTAAGCCGAGATCCTGTTAGTCCTATCCTCTGCAGGATTCCTGAATTTAGGGATTGTTTATATAACTTCACCTTCTTAGCTCTGGAGACTTTTTCTATCAAATGGCCTCTGAGCACAGCCATATGGACCTCCCATGATGTACATGGGGCAGTATGCATGGCATTGTTAAGAGGAAAGTACTTGTCAAGTAATTCTTTAACACTGAGTACCATATCCAGGCTATGGAGGAGAGCTTAATTGATCCTCCACATAGAGGAAAGAGGATGTGAAGCCAAGTATGAAATATTTATTGTTATGGGGCATGATCTGACCAGATGATCTGATGGACTTTAGGAGACAGGATATTGAGAGTCAAGTGGGGCTGTGTTGGATCATACCAATTCTGGAATAAGAGTGGTTTTCTTAACCATCCAGGAGTCATACAGATGATGCAATTTGAGGAAGCCAGGGAGCCTTGGCGTTCTGCGCATTGGATCACCTAATTAACATAACCTGACACTACAAGTTCCTCACCTTCAATGGGACAAAATATTACATCCCAAAGTGGCAAAAAACAATGTTGACCTTGGATAGGGGTATAGAGAATGACTAAGGTGCAGGTAAAATTGTTAAGCTTGCCTATCAAGATGAGATAACTCCTTTTCTCTGTGAGACTACAAATATTCATAGATAACATGACTAGTAATTAGAATTGCTGCTCATCATTGTTATTTGGAGTTGCATGCATGCAAAGTTGTGAGATAAAATTTGTAATGGAGTTCAGAATGGAAAATCTGGTAGAAGTGATTATTTTTTAAGAAAAAACAAGTTTCCCTTGAAGGATTTAAGTAGAGCTAATAGTTTGGCTTTTCTCTGGGGGCTACTAAGGGGTCTATTTACTAAGCAGTGTTAGGAGACAAAGTGAAAAGAGATAAGGTGCCAGCCAATCAGCTCCTAACTGCCATCTCACAGGCTGTGTTTGAAAAATGACAGTTAGGAGCTAATTGGCTGGTACCTTATCACCATTCACTTTATCTCCTAACACTGCTTCACTTTATCTCCTAAAACAGACCACTAAGCCTCTTAACAATATGTGAATATATATATATATTAGGGGTGAGCGGGTTCGGATTTCTGAAATCCGAAGCCCCCCGAGCCCCCCCGATCCGAGGCCGATCCGAGTCAGGCTCGACTTTTCCCGCCTGACTCGGATCTGAAATAGAGGCAAAACGTCATCATCCCGCCTTCCGGGTCTCGCGGGTTTTGGATCCTATATAAGGTACCCGCGTCGGCGTAATTTTCTCACTCGGCTGTGGACAGTGAAGAGGGAGGGTGGGAGTTAGGGCTGGCTGGGCTGTGTAGTGTAGTGTAGTGTAGTGCAGAGTATTGTTGTGCTGTGCTGCGCTGTGCTGCTGTTTTCCATAGGGGCTGTGTCCACTACTTCAAAGTCCATAGGGGCTGACTGTGTTGTTCTGTGCTGCTGTTGTTAATAGGGGCTGTGTCCACTACTTCAAAGTCCATAGGGGCTGGCTGGACTGTGTTGTGCAGTCAGTTGTCCATAGGGGCTGTGTCCACTCCAAAGTCCTGTGCAGTGTCCCAGTCCTAAAGGGGTGCTGTAGTGTTGTCCAGGGGGTGCTGTCCATCAGGGGTGCTCCCCCCAAGTGCTAAAAAAAATAATATTTTTTCTGTGTTTGTGAATTGTGTGCACAGTAGCCGCACGTGCATCAACAAAGCAGTGCCAAGCGTGCGCCTGTGTCATAAGTAAAGGGCCGGCTGGCCTGACCATTAAAGGGTGCTGTAACCCCCAAAGAACACTCCAAACCAAATAAAAAAATATTTTCTGTGTTTGTGAATTGTGTGCGCAGTAGCCGCACGTGCATCAACAAAGTAGTGCCAAGCGTGCGCCTGTGTCATAAGTAAAGGGCCGGCTGGCTTGACCATAAATGGTGCTGTAACCCCCAAAGTACACTCCAAACCAAATAAAAAAATATTTTCTGTGTTTGTGAATTGTGTGCGCAGTAGCCGCACGTGCATCAACAAAGGAGCTGCGCCAAGCGTGCGCCTGTGTCCCATAAGTAAAGAGCCGGCTGGCTCATTTCTTAAAGGGTGGTGTAACCCACAAAGTGCACTACTCTCCAGCAAAAATAAAAAAATATTTTCTGTGTTTGTGTGTGCCTTAGCCGCACGTATATATCAATATAACATAAATGGAGGACCAAACTTTCTCCGATAAAAATAAAATAGGGAAAGATCAAGAACCACTTCCTTCTAGTGTTGTTGCTGCTGCTGGGAGTTGTTCATCATCCCAGAGAGGAAGTAGGAACACCACTACTTTTACTAAACAATTGACCCTCCAACAGTCCCTAGCGATGAGGAAGAAGTACGACAGCAGTCATCCTGAAGCAAAACGTATAACTGAGGCCTTGACTGCTATGTTGGTGTTAGACGTGCGTCCGGTATCCGCCATTAGTGCAGTGGGATTTAGACAATTGATGGAGGTAGTGTGTCCCCGGTTCCAAATCCCGTCTAGATTCCACCTGCATCCTCAAAGCAGCAGCGACAAGCGTGCGTCTGTCTGTTAAAGGGTGGTGACACCCTCAAAGTGCACTCCACAAACAATAAAAATATTCTTCTTTTTTTTTCTGTCTTTGTGAAATGTGTGGGCTGTAGCCGCACCTGCATCCTTAAAGCAGCAGCGACAAGCATGCGTCTGTTTGTTAAAGGGTGGTGACACCCTCAAAGTGTGCTCCACAAACAATAAAAATATTCTTCTTTTTTTTTCTGTCTTTGTGAATTGTGTGGGCTGTAGCCGCACTTGCATCCTCAAAGCAGCAGCGACAAGCGTGCGTCTGTCTGTTAAAGGGTGGTGTAACCCTCAAAGTGCTCCAAAAAATAAAAAACTATTTTTTTATGTGTTTGTGACTTGTGTGCGATGTAGCCGCACGTGCATCAACACAGTAGCAGCGCCAAGCGTGCGCCTGTGTCATAAGTCAAGGGCCTGTTTGGACATCTGGTCCGGACTGAAGGACGTGCCAACAATTTCTGACAAGTCTACTGTCACTGCATATGATACTGTCCTCAAAGCAGCAGCGACAAGCGTGCGTCTGTCTGTTAAAGGATTACATCGGTGACAGCATCCAAGTAGGCATGTCAGACAGTCCGTACCTGTACTGGCAGGAAAAAGAAGCAATTTGTAGGTCCCTGTACAAACTGGCTCTATTTTACCTGAGTTGCCCCCCCTCCAGTGTGTACTCCGAAAGAGTGTTTAGTGCAGCCGGGAACCTTGTCAGCGAAAGGCGTAGGAGGTTGCTTCCACAAAATGTGGAGAAGATGATGTTCATAAAATGAATTATCAACTCTTCCAGGGAGACCAGCCTCCAGAACGTACAGAGGGACCTGTGGTTGTGGATTCCAGCGGGGACGAATTAATACTCTGTGAGGATGAGGATGTACACAACACTGAAGAGGGTGAGGAATCGGTGGATGAGGAGGATGAGGACGACATCTTGCCTCCGTAGAGCCAGTTTGTGCAGGGACAGATTAATTGCCAGCTTGTTTTGTGGTGGCCCAAACGAACCAATAATTTCAGCCACAGTCGTGTGGCAGACACTGGCGCTGAAATGTTTGGTTTGTTAAAGTGTGCATGTCCTGTTTATACAACATAAGGGTGGGTGGGAGGGCCCAAGGACAATTCCATCTTGCACCTCTTTTTTTTCTTTGAATTATGTACTGTTTGGGGCCTAGTTTTTCAAACTGCCATCCTGTCTGCCACTGCAGTGTCACTCCTAGATGGACCACGTGTTTGTGCCGCCCACTCGTGTCTCTTAGCATAGTCATCCAGCTACCTCGTTGCAACCTTTTGGATATAAAAACACTATTGTGAGGTGTGAGGTGTTCAGAATAGACTGGAAATGAGTGGAAATTAAGGTTATTGAGGTTAATAATAGCATAGGAGCAGAAAAACCCACAAATTCTGTGATTTTAACTGTTTTTATGCTTTTTTAAAAAAAAAATACAGATCCAAAATACAAAACCCAGAACCCAAAACACGGAAGGGTGGTTTTGGCAAAACCAATCCAGATCCAAAACACGAAGAAAGATCCAGATCCAAAATCAAAGCACAAAACACGAAAAGTGGCCGGTGCACACCCCTAATATATATATATATATATATATATATATATATATATATATATATATATATATAGGAGGAAATGCAAAGTGGCCACATACTAATTTAATGCAATAAGAGGTAGAGGGGTGTGTGATGAATCAGTAAGGGTGGAGGAGAAAATAAAAATATGTAACAGTTCTTAGGATATCCATAATGAATTTGCAAGGAATCTTCTACCTCAGAGTTAAACCAGTAGAGCTGCTCTATGATACAAGTTATATAGTATTTCTGTAGAACTCTTTGCACTACATTAGAGGGATCACTTAAAGATTTGGTTACGCACGATCTTGAGTGTTTTTGCAGATAACGTAGGAATTAGAGATGAGTGGTTTGGTTTTGGCTTGGATTTTTCCACCAAGTTTGAATCTCAGAACGAGGCATAACATTATCTTTCAAGGACAAAACGTCATATTTGTCCATTAAAGATGACATTTTCTGTATCAAGAATCGTTTTTAATCAGTGTTGGTTAAACCGATGTAAAAGTCTAACCTAATAACTATCTTTACAAGATAAAGTACCTCCCCTCAGAGTCTCTAAAGATTTTCTACTCTGTAAACTAAAGAATAAGTAGCTACTCCATTATGTGGGTAGTAAAAGGGTAGCATCATGAGTATTACCTGTTGTGAAACAGAGGAGGCCCTTTATCTAACAAATCATTCTCTTGAAAATACATCATACTGACCTTGCTATGCCAAAATAATTTTATTGGCAAAGGTTTCATATACTTAAAGTCAGTCCGGAGCATAATAGGAAACACTGATTCATGAACACAATAATCTGGCAATACAAAAGCTGTTTTGCTGGGTTTATATAGCTGCTAAATTGCCCCCCAAATCCATAAAAGTCCCTCCATCAGAGGTGCAGAGCCAAGGCATGGTCCTCCCTGGACAACCTCGTCAACCTCTACCATAATCCTGCTGACCAACCGTCCTGCTTCTCAACTGGGAAGCCAAATACATGAAAGACTGTGAAGCTTAAAATGTTTATAAAAAGTGACTAATAGCATACCTAATCACATTATAAGGTTTTGTGACAGAGTTGCTATGGTTTGTGCCACCATTTTTGAGGGCTAAATTTACTGGGAAAATGGAAATCACTCAGGATTGTTATAGGTATAATAAATTCTCTGTGGCACTGGATTGTGGCTTTGGGGAGATCAGTGTACAGCTGTATGCCTTGAATGAGGTGTAATGTATGTCCCCACTTTATGATAAACCTCCAGAACTTTTTTCACCAATAGCATCTCCCTTTCCCATAGAGCTAAGGGCCTGATTCAGAGCTGAACGCTCTGACCAGAGCGCTCGCTCTGAATCAGGGCCCACCTCCATGAAAATGGAGCGACCTCCTGGCAGCTCGCATAGCTGTGGGTGACCACCCACAGCATATGCGAGCGGCCAAAAAGATGGTCGCGATGGTCTTGACCATCGTGACCATCGGACTTGCGATGGAGACCCTGCAGTAGGATCTCCCTGCCACAAGCCCTGGAGTGATTTTGGCTCTATCAGAGCCAAAATCACTCCCACTGACATCACTAGTGATGTCAGTGGGACCGGCTTCAGACGGTAGGCGTTCCTATGGGAACGCCTCCGTCTGGCAGGCACGCCCCCGGCACGCCCACCAAAGGGGGCGGGCTGTCAATCAACATCGACAGCAGGCCCCCTTTGGTGCGAGACCCGGAGCGATGGAAAGCCCGTCGCTCCCTGGGTCTCGCGCATGCGCACGACGGAGCTCCCTCCGTCGTGCGCATGCGCAGTGGGGAACATCGACCCGCTTGCGAGCATACTGCCTGTCTGAATGACCCCCTAAGTCTGCTCACTGGTTCTTAGTTGCCCCAGGTTTTAGACTTGAGCCTAGGTATATAGGGCAAATAGAGGATCACAAGTAGATTAAATAATAGATTACGTCTGCATATAATATTCTTCATTTCATACCAGCTATTCAGCTTTTGGTGGAATTCTCCTTTAAAGGCTAATCTCTTCTGGTGACACTGTAATGCAGCATAATTTGTTACAGTTTAGTTGCCCAAGGAGTTCTAAATCTGAGCGGTCTATTTATTAAGCAGTGTTAGGAGACAGAGTGAAAAGTGATAAGAAAGTGATAAGGTGCCAGCCAATCAGCTCCCAAATGTAATTTTTCAAACACAGCCTGTGAGATGACAGTTGGGAGCTGATTGGCTGGCACCTTATCACTTTCTTATCACTTTTCACTCTGTCTCCTAACACTGCTTAGTAAATAGACCCCTCAGTGACTGAGAAAAAATATATTAATGTGAATAAACAGAAAAAGCTTAGCTGTAGAGTTAATTGTTACCAGTAAATGACAGTAAATGTTATTCACCTTTAAGCATATTTTTTTTTTATATAATCTAATATTACTAATAAAAAATGCATAAAGGACAGACACAGCTTGAATTGCTTTTGATTGCTAAGGTTAAACTTAAGTAACAGCAATAAACCTTTTCATTGGTCACAAACCCATCAGACCCCCAGTTGCTTTTTGACAGTTAGCATTTCTGAGCTGCTAGTGTTATTTTAGAAGGGCTCATTAACCTGAGATTTATCCTTGTAGTCTTTTAAAATGTAAACTATGATGCAATAGTCTAATGGAAACATGTAGTGCATCATTGTATATTCTCTTTTAAGAATAGACATAATGACTTAGGAAAATGGCAAGTGATTGTGGTGCAGAGGTTATTCTTGCTTCTACAAACATTCATTGTACTCTGTGAGAAAATGCAATAAACAAAGGAACATTACGTACAGTGGACATGGTATAAAACCAACAATACCTTCACTACAATATACTACAGGTTGAGTCTCCCATATCATTATTATTATTACCAGTTATTTTATATAGCGCACACATATCCGCAGCGCTTTTTCAGAGAATATCTTCCCATTCACATTTGTCCCTGCCCCAGTGCAGCTTACACTCTATGGCCCTGGTTCAGAGCCGCTCGTAATCGGCCGCTCGTTCGTTCTGACCGATGTTCGCACATCTGCGCATGCGTACGGATTTTAATACGCATGCGCGAACCAGTCAGTGCGGCCGAAAATCGTTTGTTCGCTATATAGCGAATGCCTGCTATTTTGAGTGACAGGAGGAGGCGTATGTGGGTGGTAACAGGGGAAGGTGCTTGAAAACCGGGGTGTGGAATTCGAACGCAGGCGTGCTTAAAGGTCAAAACGGGCGTTTTAAGGGAGTGCATAATTAATACAGCAGCGTCATTGACCACGTCACTTGTTTTTTTTTACTCAGAACTGCTCGCAAAATAGTGGTTGAAAAAACCAGCCACAAGAATAGCGAGCAGTTCATACGCTGTTCGATGTACTCGATTAATCTAATAAATAGCGGACATGACGTATGGTGCAAGCGGCAAGGGGGCGTATTTTTAAAAATTACAATCGCAAGTTTTGCTCGCTCGTTCAGACTTAGAGGTGTGAACAGACCGCAATTAGCGAACGGTTCATTTGAATAGCCACCCCTTGTTTTAGAACGAACGAACGCAAATAGCGAGCGGCTCTGAATGAGGGCCAATATTCCCTACCACATGCTTACACACATACACACTATGGTCAATTTTGTGGAGAACCAATTAACCTGCCAGTATATTTTTGGAGTGTGGGAGGAAACTGGAGTACACGGAGGAAACCCACACAACCACAGGGAGAATATACAAACTCCACACAGTAAAATGCTTGGGGCCAGGGGTATTTTGGATAAAGGAATATTCCGTATTTTGGAATAATTACATACCATAATTAAATATCTTGGGAATAGGACCCAAATATACACACAGAATGCATTTGTGTGTTATATACACCTTATACACACAGCCTGCAGGTTATTTTATACAATATTTTCAATAATATTGTGGCTCAAACAAAGTTTGTGTACATACATGAAATTCATTTATGTTTCATATACACCTTATACACACAGTCTAAACTGAAGGTAATTTTATACAATATTTAATAATTTGCGCCTTAGACAAAGATTGTGTACATTGAACCATCCAAAATCAAAGGTTTCATTATCTCAGTCATGCCAAAAACATTCCATATTTCGGAATATTCTGTATTTTGGAATATTTGGATATGGGAAACTCAACCTGTACTTCTACACACAATAACACCACTACAATGACATGCTACTGCAATGCTAAATAAAATACAACCACATGTTGTAAGCCACATACTAATTTACTCATACCAATATTCACACCAACACATTCCATGCACTGCGCCATACTCACAAGCTGCTGTCTCATGTAGTATCACTCAGTACTACAAATGCACTGCATAACCAAATGCATGGACTGTGCATCATTAATCCTGGGTGGAACACACATTAGAGACATTTCTTACCAGTAGCTGTAATCAAGGAAATGTGTTTTTTTTTATTTTTTATATGTCAGGTTTATCTTGTCACAGCAGTCCCAGGGAACAGGTAACAGCATACAGATTTTACTTATAAGTGAGTGGTGTCACAGGTGGAACTGAAGGCAGAGCTTTAAAGTCATACGCAGCCCTAGGGACTCCAGTAGCTTTTCAACACGTTTCACAAGGAGCTGATGAAGAAGGGGAGGGGGTTGTTCTGGTCACTATGAATCCCCTCTAAGGGTGGGATGTATCATGCATCACATATTGCATGTGACTCATTCCTCCACTTATTGCATGGACAGTGGCGTTTATTAATTACTGTACGACTGCGATTAAAAAGGCAAAGGGCAGTTCTTCCCATAAGAGCCTTGTAAGGACTTCCAGGTTCATGATCCGGTGGGTCCGTTTGTGCATGCGCGGCTGTCAGCCAGTACATGTGTAAGCCGCGGGGAACACTGTGGGGGATCCTACCAGATCCCTCTTGGGGATTTATGCGAAAAGAAGCCCGTAGGCTTTAATAGGCAGTGCCATCTATGTGGAATTTGCCCAAAAACCTCTGAAAACTGTAGTTTCTATATTTGCAGACCATTTTGACTCTTAATGCAAAAGACTTTGAAGCAACCAAATACCAGTAAGAACTAGTTCAAAGGAAGTGGGGATAAAAATATGTGTACACCCTAAGCTTACTAACTTACTGGCAGACAGTTAGCTAATTAGCAACCTTGATTGCCAGACCACATGTGAGAGGCTTATAAAAGGTGAGTCAGTTTCTCTAGTCTGTCTCTCACTGCCTGGGGAGTAGGTTAAGACCTGCAGAGAAAGAGAGAGACAAATGCTTGTGATTGTAAGTGCTGTACTAAAATTGCTTCTTTGTTGTGATTTGGACACTAGGTCATTCCATCTGGAAAGGGAACTTTATGTTAGTTCGAGCTGGGCAAGCCAGGAATTATTTATATGATTTGTTTATAATATGCTGCTAAATAAAACTAGCTGCGGATACTTGGACTGATGCACTGAACTTGTGTGCTATTGATTGGCTGCTGCATAAAAAGTGTATATGGTGTATTGGTGTATTATCTCCTCGTGGGGAGAACCATTAAATGTGCACATACTTCAAATATGTGGAGCAATATTTTACAATAAATCTTCTGCACACATTAACAAATCCTTTTATCCATATTCTGTGTCACCAAAGAGTAGAGTTCTGTAGCTAATTCCGATGCCACACTATAGTTTACAACCAAACTATATACCAGGTGCTGGGAGGGAGGTATTTCCTAATCACCACTAAGAGCAACTGTGTCAACCCAAATGTAAAAACCAAGAAAAAAAGGGACACAGCACTAGAGTGGTGATTAAGTACTTACAGACAATATATAAATAAATATAACTATTTATTTGCACAGTGCATACAGTATTATTAAAAAGCAATATATTAATTTATGCTACTAAAATGTAAAGCATTCCTAAAAATATACCTGTTTGACCCAATAGAGGTCTTAAAAACAATATATATACAGATATCAGTGAGGTGGTCAGTTATAATTTCCCACAATAAGCATCACTCAATTTGTAATGACTTAAAGAATAATACACGCATTCTATTATAATAAAAAATTATTGTGCAGCAATTTTCCAATAAAATCTGTTGCTTGACAACCCTCGATGTTCAATGGGAACATATATATACTAATAACTAGTGTCAGATATGATATATATATATATATATATATATATATAACTCCAGTTATAGGATGGCACTCCCAATACAAAATAGTAACAGTCCTGGTTGCCCTCTGTAAGCCTGCCCACACGTGGCGGCACATATACATACACAATCAGCGGCACTCCAGTATAAGAAGACACAAACGCAGGTATCATACCTGCGTTTGTGTCTTCTTATGCTGGAGTGCTGCTGATTGTGTATGTGTGTATGTATATATATATATATATATATATTAATGTGCATATATATATATATATATATACACACAGTATATTAAAAGTATGTTGTTTAGCTGGTACACTGCTTCCTATAGCAACTCCTTCTAATGCGCAAAAGTAATTTTTAATTGTGATGGCTATATTTATTTATTTATTTATTAACAGTTTCTTATATAGCGCAGCAAATTCCGTTGCGCTTTACAATTTGAATCAAGATTAACATTATACTGGGTTGTAAAAGACATAAAAGACATACATACATGACATACATAAGGGTAAGAGGGCCCTGCTCGCAAGCTTACAATCTATAGGGAAATAGGTGTTGATACACAAGGAAAGGTGCTACATGTTGAAAATTGGTCCAGCCCGATTGCAGATATTCTTGGTGGGCTGTATAATCCAATTACACTGGAAAGTTGGCCTAGGGTTAGGAGGATGTTAAATTGAAGAAAGAGAAGATGTTATAGGTGTTTACTATAAGAAGAGAGTTAGATAGGGAGCTATAAAAGGTTAGGTGGGCGGTCCTGGAATCTGATAAGCTTGTCTAAAGAGGTGAGTTTTCAGAGAACGCTTGAATGTTTGGAAACTAGTGGAAAGTCTTATTATGCATGGGAGGGCATTCCACAGGGTGGGTGCAGCCCAAAAAAAGTCCTGTAACCGTGCATGGGAACAAGTAATGCGCGGGGATGAGAGACGCAGATCTTGTGCAGAACGGAGATGTCGGGTTGGAAGATATTTTGAGATAAGTGAAGAGATGTATGTTGGTGTGGTTTGGTTAATAGCTTTATGTGTTAGTGTAAGTATTTTAAATTGAATATAGTAGAAGACCGGCAGCCAATGGAGGGACTGACAGAGTGGATTAGCAGACACTGAACGTTTGGTGAGAAAGCTCAACCTCGCAGCTGCATTCAAAATGGATTGTAGTGGGGAGAGCCTGTTTTTGGGAAGACCAATAAGGAGACTATTGCAATAGTCAATGCGGGAAATTATGAGTGCGTGTATTAGAGTTTTTGCAGTGTCTTGCGTAAGATATGGTCGAATTTTGGCTATGTTTCTTAGATGTATGTAACAGGATTTAGAGACAGATTGAATGTGGGGAACAAAAGACAGTTCAGAGTCAAGGATCACACCTAGGCAGTGAACTTGTGGGGTGGGGTTGATTGTCGAGTTGTCAACAGTAATAGAGATATCAGGTTGGTAACTGCTATTGGCCGGTGGAAATATAATTAATTCTGTTTTGGATATATTAAGTTTGAGGTGGCGAGATGACATCCAAGATGAAATGGCAGAGAGACATTCAGTGACACGGACCAGCACAGATTGAGACAAATCTGGGGAGGATAGGTAAATTTGAGTATCGTCCACGTACAGATGATACTGAAAACCAAAAGAGCTGATTAGTTTGCCAAGAGAGGTGGTATATATTGAGAAAAGCAGAGGACCTAATACTGAACCTTGTGGTACTCCAACTGATAGAGGTAGCGAAGTGGAGGTAGAATCAGAAAAGCGAACAGTGAAAGAACGATTAGATAGGTAGGATGAGAACCAAGAAAGGGCTGTGTCTCGAAGACCTATGGATTGTAGTGTTTGTATGAGAAGAGAGTGGTCAACAGTGTCAAAGGCAGCTGAGAGATCTAGAAAAATTAGAAGTGAAAAGTGGCCTTTAGCCTTGGCAGTGACCAGATCATTTACTACCTTAGCCAGTGCTGTCTCAGTGGAGTGTTGGGAACGAAAGCCTGACTGAAATGGATCCAATAAGTTGTGGGTGTTAAGAAAGTGTGTGAGGCGAGTGTAGGCAAGTCTCTCCAGTAGCTTGGAGGGGCAAGGTAGCTGGGAGATAGGACGGTAATTTGAGAGAGAGTTTGGGTCAGAATTTAGTTTTCTCAAAATGGGAGTGATCACTGCATGCTTGAACAGTGATGGAAAGATACCAGTAGAGAAAGAGAGATTACAGATTTTAGTTAAGTTTGGAATGAGCACAGGAGACAGAGCTTTACTGATTTGTGAGGGTAAAGGATAAAGAGGAGAGGTAGTAGAGTAGGAGGATGAGAAGAGTGTAGCTACTTCATCTTCATTAGTGGTGTGAAATGATGAGAACGTGCCACTGGGTTCAGGTAGGGAATTGAACAAGACCCTGGCTGAGGAAGTGCATACCATTTCATTTCGGATATTATCAATCTTGTTTTTGAAATAGGAAGCAAGATCTGGTGGGTTGGATGATGGAGGGGTAAGAAGTGATTTAAATGTATTAAAAAGTCGGTTGGGGTTAGAGGCTTGGGCAGAGATAACAGATTGGAAATATGTCTGTTTGGCATTATCCAGTGCATTACGATAAGAGTGGTAGATCGTCTTATATGTGAGGAAGTCACTGTTATGTGCTGGGTTGTTTGTGGACTCGGGGTGGTAGCAGGAGCGATCACAGAAGTGGATTTGAATAAGAAACTAGGGGCCTGATTCAGACCCACTCGCAAGCGGCTGTCCGCTCACAAGAGGGTCGATGTTGTGCACTGCGCATGCGTACGATGGCGGGAGCTCCGTCGTGCGCATGCGCCAGACGCGACGAGTGAAGGACTTTCCTTCGCTCGTTGTGTCTGATCAAAGGGGGCGTGCTGTCGATGTTGATTGACAGCACGCCCCCTTTGGTGGGCGTGCCGGGGGCGTGCCTCTCAGACGGGGGCGTTCCCAAGGGAACGCCTACCGTCAGAAGCCGGCCCACTGACATCACTAATGATGTCGGTGGGAGTGATTTTGGCTCTGATAGAGGTCAAGACCATCGCGGCCATCAAACTGCACACTCGTATAGGCTGTGGGTGGTGACCCACAGCTATACGAGCGTCCAGGAGGACGCTCCATAATTATGGAGGGTGGCCCTCATTCAGAGCGTGCACTCTGCTCAGAGCGTACGGCTCTGAATGAGGGCCTAGGTTTTTTAATAAGTGCTTGAGAAGACATAAAATATGGCAGTAAATAAAAGTCCAGGAATATATAAATGTGCACAAGAGTTCTGTGGTGGAAGTAATGGGTTAATGTCCAAGTAGAAACAATTAGAGCTGTCCAGGTGTGCAGGTAGTAAGACTGAAAATAATCAACCAGGTATGCAGGTAGTGATGCAGGAAAATAATAGCCAGGTATGCAGGTAGTGAACTAAGGCAATGAGCAGGATGTCAGCAGGCTCAGGCACTCAGGTATGGGCAAGGGTGATGGAGGAAGCGGGGTAGTCCAGCGGAAGCTAGGAGCTGACAGACACACTGGCAGACAGTGAATTCACAGGAACAGGATAAGCACAGAGAACTCCCTCTCAGCTAGGCTGAGATACACGTTGCACTGGCAAAGAAGGAAGGCACTGGCACTTCCTAAATACCCCATGCCATGCTGTTACTGGCCAGAGGGAACATGTGACTCACCAGGATTGGCCAGCCGCATCACATGGCCAGAAGGCAAGATGGCGGCGCCCATGCCAAATGGAACAGAGACGCTGCCAGGCCTCACCAGCGCAGAGTGACAACAGGGCCGCACAACAATGTGTGCAGCCAAAGCCCCCTGCCAGACACCAGCTCCGCCACCAGACAGCCCGCGCCACAATGACCTCACAGGTAACACCCGCCTAGCGCCATGCTGAAATACCCTGGCCGTGACAGTACCCCCCCTTTTGGGGTGGCCTCAGGACACTCACCAGGCTTCTCCGGATGGGCAGAATGGAATCTCCTGATGAGCGTGGGAGCGTGGACATCACGAGCATCGGTCCAGCAACGTTCCTCTGGACCGTAACCTTTCCAGTCCAACAAATACTGAAGATGACCTCTGCGCAGACGAGAGTCCAAGATCTGGGTGACTTCAAACTCAACTCCTCTCTCCGTCTGGACTCGAGGAGAAGCAGGTAGAGCATTATGGAACTTATTCAGGACTAGGGGCTTTAATAAGGAAACATGGAAGGAATTGGGAATTTTTAGGTATGGGGGTAACTGTAAATGGTAGGCCACTGGATTAATGACTTCTGTTGTGGTGAAGGGACCGATGAAGCGGGGTGCGAATTTCATAGAAGGAACTCTTAGACGAAGGTTCCGAGTAGACAACCAGACCTGGTTTCCTACTTGCATGCGTGGAACTATTCTACACTTCTTATCGGCCTGGGTCTTATAACGAGAGGATGCCTTCAACAAATCAGACCGTACTTGAGTCCAGATGGCAGCAAAATTCCACACCGTGTCCTCCACGGCCGGAACATCAAAAACAGGCAGGCTTCGGAATTCGGGAACACGAGGATGAAGGCCATAAACCACCTGAAATGGTGTTTGGTTAGTTGACGAGTGGTAGGAAGCATTGTGTGCAAACTCGGCCCATGGCAGCAAGGCAGCCCAATTGTCCTGGGAAGATGACATAAAAATTCTTAAGAAAGTCTCTAGATCTTGATTAACTCTCTCGGTAGAGCCGTTGCTTTGCGGATGGTAGGCCGTAGAAAAATTTAACTTCACTTGAAGAACAGAACACAAAGCCCTCCAGAATTTTGCAGTAAACTGCACACCACGGTCAGAGACAATTTCAGCAGGAAGGCCATGTAGACGAAATATGTGTTGGACAAACAACTGTGCCAAGTCAGAAGCAGAAGGTAACTTCTTCAACGGTATATAGTGGACCATCTTAGAGAATCGGTCTATTACAACCCAGATAGTGTTGAAGCCTTGAGAGACTGGCAGGTCTGTGACGAAATCCATGGAGAGATGCGTCCATGGATGTGAAGGAGTAGTTAGAGGAAGCAATTCCCCAGCTGGAGCTTGTCGTGATGATTTATGCTGGGCACAGGAGGAGCAGGAAGAGATGAACTCCATTATATCTGCCTTCATAGAAGGCCACCAATAGTGTCTTTTCAGGAACTCCAAGGTCTTCCGAGTGCCTGAGTGCCCTGCGAAGCGAGAGGAATGTGTCCAAGTGAGTAGCCACTTCCTTAATTCCGGGGCCACAAATGATTTTCCCGTAGGAGGCTGAAGCTGTAATGCGGTGAAGACTCTTGATTCCAAGACAGGGGTATTGCTTTGATTTTCAGATTGATCATCACAGAGGAGAGATCTCGATAGGGCATCAGCCTTCTGATTAAGTGCTCCAGACCGGAAGGTCAGGGTGAACTGAAACCTGGCAAAGAATATTGCCCAGCGGGCTAAACGAGGACTCACACATTGAAGGTTTTTGAGAAATAAGAGATTTCTTTGGTCCGTAAATACAGTAAATGGGAACTTAGCACCCTCTAGTAAATATCTCCATTCCTTCATCGCCAACTTAACAGCTAGTAGCTCTTGCTCACCAATGGCATAGTGACCTTCGGCAGGTGAAATTTTTTTAGAAAATAACCCACAAGGATGGACTCGGTTGTCCTCATAACGTTGAGACAAGACTGCTCCCACAGCTTCAGATGATGCGTCTACTTCCAACAAAAAAGGCCTGTCCAGATCTGGTTGTCGAAGAAATGGTGCTGTGATAAAGGCCTGTTTTAGAAGATGAAATACAGACTCTACCTCAGGTGACGATTGGGAAGGATTAGCATCTTTGCGGGTCAAGGCTGTGATGGGAGCCAGCAATGTAGAAAATCCCTTGATGAAGCGTCTATAATAATTGGCGAAGCCCAACAATCTCTGGATGGCTTTCAGTGTCTGAGGTCGGGTCCAATCCAGAATTGCTTGTACCTTCTTGGGGTCCATTTCTAAACTGGAGCCAGAAATAACATAGCCAAGAAAAGGTACACGAGACAAGACGCACTTCTCCAGTTTGCAGGTAAGGTGATTTTCTCTCAAACGGGTCAAAACTTCTTTAACATGTTCTTGATGTTTAGCCACTAAATATTCAAAATGTCCATCTCAGGTATTAAAAGCGGTCTTCCATTCATCGCCAGCTCGGATACGAATGAGATTGTAAGCCCCTCTCAGATCTAATTTAGAAAAAATTACAGAGCCCTTGACCCTATCAAACAACTCAGTAATCAGGGGAAGAGGGTATCGATTCTTTACAGTAATGTCATTAAGGCCTCGATAATCGATACATGGTCTTAGACCACCGTCCTTCTTGCCAACGAAGAAGAACCCAGCTCCGGCAGGTGAAGTAGAGGGGCGAATGAACCCCTTTGCCAGGTTGTCATGGATGTACTCGGTCATGGCTTGAGTCTCAGGCAAGGACAGCGGATAGGTACGACCACGAGGTGGTGTCTTATCAGGTATCAATTCAATTGGACAGTCCCATTCCCTATGAGGAGGTAAGGTATTTGCTTGCTGTTCAGAGAACACGTCGGTGAACATCTGATATGGGAATGGTGGAAGAAACTAATGGAACTGTCTTTCTTACAGGTCGAATTTTTGGAAACAGGATTTCTGACAGTCCGTACCCCATGACAGAATCTGCATAGAACTCCAATCAATGCTGGGATTATGTTGATGCAACCAGGGTAGACCAAGAACAATTTCTTGAGAGGCCTCTGATATCACCAGAAATTTTAAGGACTCAGAATGAAGTGCCCCAATACGGACCAATACTGGTTGAGTCTCCTTGGTGACTATCCCGTTAGTTAGAGGGCGTCCGTCTATAGAGGTCAGAGAGATGGCATGGTTGAGAGGCAAACAGGGAATCTGAAATTTATCTATGAAACTAGACGTTATTACATTTCCGGCTGCTCCCGAGTCAAGAAGAGCAGTAACAAAGACAGGTTTGGGTTTAAGATCCAACGCTAGGGTAATTGTGAAATCTTTAATTTTTGGAGACGGGCTCCTAACTCTTAACTTGATGTCTCCAGGGTCAGTTAGGATTTGGCATTTCCCGGTTTACGGGAGCAGGAGATCAGCAGGTGACCGGACTCTCCACAGTACAGACAGAGGTTCTTTTGCATTCTTCTCTGACGTTCTTCTTTGGAGAGGTGTGTATGATTCACCTGCATAGGCTCCTCTTCAATAGGGGAAGGAATGGGATGGGTAGGAATGGAGGGGGCAAATCACCTTTGCCGATCAGTTCTGCGTTTTTCAGCCTGACGTTCCCTAAAGCGTAGGTCAACTTTGATACACAATGAAATCATGTCGTTCAGATTAGTAGGAAGCTCTCGAGTGACTAGATCATCCTTTAGTCGGTCTGACAACCCATGCCAGAAGGCCGAGGTGAGGGCTTCCTCATTCCATTTGAGCTCTGATGCTAAAATTGGAAATTGCACGGTATATTGACTGACAGGACGGACCACTTGTCTCCGTGTCATGATGTTTGATGATGCTGATACAGTAGCCCAGGTTCATCGAAAATCCTCCTGAAAGATGACACACAGCCTGCGTAATTATCCAGCAGCGGATCTGAGCGCTCCCAGAGTGGGGAAGCCCATTCTAAGGCCTGGCCGGATAACACAGAGACTATATAAGCCACTTTAGTTCTTGCAGTTGGAAAGTTGTCAGGCTGCAGGGTAAAATGTATTGGCAAAGATATCTATAAATAAATATAGAGGGCGCTGACAAGAGATGTTAATCCCAGCTGCTGCAGTGTGGAGACAGTCAATCTCCAATAAATTGAAAAAACAACAAGAAAAAGCAGCGCTGTATGACAATAAATGTATAGCAATTTAATATACGTATAAATCTTAAAACACAAGCTAATTTAATGAACACATGTATTTTATGGATAAATAAAAATAACAATTAAAACAGCAGTGAGCGATAATATGCCGTGGAACACTGTTTGGAAATAGATCCTATAGCACTGTTGAATGTATGGCAGTCCAGCTTAGCACACCAATGCTGAGTATAGTTACCCACTAGATAGAAAAGTCCACAATGTCCTTTAATTAGCGATGGTCCCACACTGAGGTTGTCCAACGCAGATGACTGGACCTGGTGTTGTTATAGTGGGTGATGATAATTAGCGATGGTCCCACACTGAGGTAATCCAACACAGATGACCAGACCCAATATTGTAATGGGTGATAATAATGGTCAGAGTCCAAAGTTGCTGCCACAAGGTTTAGCAGTGCCAATAATTCAATAGTGCTTGATATTAGATCCAAGTGTCCAGGGTAAACAGATAGTTCACCTACACGTTTCACTGCTCTAGGCAGCTTTTTTAAGGTGTCCAATGATGAAAAAAACTGGCTTTAAATAGTGTTCCACATGGAAATCAATTGTTCTCAGCTGTTTACAATTATCCCTATCATTTCTCAATCAATTCATTAGAAAAGGCACAATTTAAGAAAAGGAGGCAAAACCTGTGATATTATATAAAAAACCAAAGGAGTACTTACTGATTCTAGTGCATATTCATTAAAAACAAGTCCCGATCGTGGCGTCTCCAAAAATACGGAAGTTGTTTACTTCCGCTGTGATGACGTCACACGTTGGGCCGGGTAATGATCCTGAGACGCAGCGTTAGTCACGCTGCGCCTCACAGACTACAATCACCATAGCCACCAGGGTGCGATGACGATATCTGACGACAATGCTAATTCCCCACCCCATACTAAGTGATAGAAATATCTATCATACATCTAAAATTATACATAAACTAAAAAAATATTCCTAATCAAATGATAAAAAATATTAATAAATCGGTTTCCATAAAGGACCCCACAAAGCAAATACAATACATAAATTAAAAACCCCAAATAGAAATTAATGTTGATTGATATATTATATAGAAAATAATATAGACCAAATAATAATTACACATATATATGCGCATAAAGTGCATACAATCTATTCAAATAATTAATTGCTTAAATATATATTCTGAGGATTTGCTAAATGGTCACATGACAACATTAAGTTCTAAAGCCTCATTGAGACCACTCGGAAATAATGTATTCAATTGAAAGGTCCAATATATTTCTTGTTTACACAATTTAATAAATCTGTCTCCCCCACGTACGGTGGGGGGAATAAATTCAAGACCCGTTACTGTCAAAGAATCGGGGTTTCCACCATGGTGCTCCAAAAAATGTTTGGGAATACTATGGTTAGTTAATTTCTTTATAATATTTCTGCGATGTTCCATGAATTGCACTTTAAGTGGTCTAGTGGTACATCCCACATATCGAAGATGGCACCCACATTGAAGAAGATACACCACCCAATTTGTATTACAATTAATAAAACTCAAAATTCTTTTTTCATCTCCAGTTATATTGGTAACCGTAAAAGTTCTATTGTTTGCATATTTACATGTGGTACACCTCCCCCCTCCACACTTAAAAAACCTATAGTGTTTGGGTGTAACCATGTCTTTACAGGATTAACTTCAATATCTATGGTGGTCGTCTTCAAAAAACTCGGGGCCAATGTTGTTTTGAGGGACCTATTTTTCCTAAAAATTAATTTAGGATTAGGTGGAAGACACTCTCTAAGGATATGATCACTTTTAAGTATATTATAGTTTGATTTCACGATTCTTTTTACACTATTCGATGCATTATTAAATTTAGAAATAAAGGCTAAATCACCAGTCATTTTTTGTTGTTGTTGTTGTTGTTGTTGTTCCCCACTATCCTTTGGAATAAACAATGAATCTCTACCCACCTCCAAGGTTTCTCTATATGCCCTATCAAGTATATATGTAGGATAACCTCTGGTTATGAAGGATTCAAGCATAACCTTAGCTTGTTCAACAAATTTTTCCTTTGTTGAACAATTCCTCCTCAATTGCAATAATTGACCTTTAGGAATATTTGTTTTCCAAGGTCTATAGTGGGCACTTTGAAAATGTAAGTAAGCATTAGTGCCCACTTCTTTTACATAATTGGAGGTATAGATCAAATTATCATGTACTTCTAGAGTTATATCCAGGAAATTCATCCTCTTTGTATCATAGGAATGTGTGAAAACCAAATTAAAAGTGTTGGTATTGAGAGAATTGACAAAATCAAAAGCTGTGTGAGAATCCCCATCCCAAATAATAAATAGATCATCAATGAAACGGCCATAGAGGACCAGGCTCCCACCGAACCCGCCCCCCCACACGTGCTGGTCTTCGACCTGGCCCATGTAGAGGTTGGCGTAGCTCAGTGCGAACCTGGTCCCCATGGCCGTGCCCATTGTTTGAAGATAAAACGTGTTAGAAAAAAGAAAATAATTGTGAGTCAAAATAAAATAAATAGATTCCAAAAGAAACCGTCTGTGTCTCTCGGTTAAATCTGCATCACGATCAAGTCACCTGGATTCCCAACTCATGTGGGATATTTGTGTACAAACTTTGTACATCTAGGGTAAGGAAAGCATAGGTAGGTTTCCATATGACATCTTTAATCAACTGCAGAAAATGGGTAGTATCCCGTATATGGGATTTTAACCGAGAGACACGTGGTTGGAGATAGGAATCAACATATGCCGAAAGTGAAGAAGTAAGAGAATTAATACCAGAAATAATAGGGCGTCCGGGGGGTGAAGTGAGGGATTTGTGAATTTTTGGAAGGTGATAATAAATAGGAATAACAGGAAAGGAAGGAAGCAAAAAGTGGTATTCTTCCCTGGATATAACTCTATCATCCAATGCTGAATCCAAAACCGATAAACTAATTCAGCCTTAAAACTCGAAGTTGGATCCCTTGGAAGGATTCTATAAAAATTCTTGTCCTCCAGCTGTCTTAAGGCTTCCTTAACGTAATCTTTTTTGTCTTGAACCACTAGTCCCCCGCCCTTATAGGCTTCCTTGATGATAATAGTAGAGTCTTTAGTCACATTTTTAAGGGCCTTTCTGTCCCGTTTGGTCAGATTATCATTATTTTTTCCCAAACCCACTTTGGAAGAACAAAGATTTCTAAAGCCCTCCAAAGTAGTTTAGTAGAACACTTCTATACTACTACTTTTAAAGCTAATCGGGAAAAAATCTGATTTACATTTAAGATTCTCTTTATTGATATTGAAGATTTTTCCTGTTTGATTTGTTTGGTCCTCTAATTCCTGTTCATACTGTAAATCCTCCAATATCTTAATTAAGGGATCATCAGACTGATCTAAAAGAATGAGGGAGCATGGTTCGTTGCTAGTTTTTTGAGTTTTTCCTGCAAAGAACCTTTTCCTACAAAGGGTTCGAATGAATCTATTCAAATCCACATATAACTCAAATATGTTGGGTGCTGAAGAGGGTGAAAATTTAAGGCCTTTACCAAGAAGAGATACCTCATCTGTAGAGAGAGAGTCTTAGAGGACAAATTAAAAATAGATTTGCTTACAACTTCCCGGCTTTTATTATTTAGTCTCTTATATTTCTCCTTTTTCCCCCCTCTACATCCTCTACACTTGGGTTTCGGCTTCTTTTTACCATTGAGGTTAATGTCCTGGTCGTCCTTATTGGTGTTCTGGGGTAATATGGGCGTCACTCTAAAAAAACTCCATGTTCCGATGCTCCTATAGTTTGATTGATAGATGGATCGGGATTTTGGGCGAGCTCCCAAATCCCGGCAATCCCGATCCTCTTGAGCGCTGTCCCTAAAATTCCGAACAGTATCCTGAGAAACCTTGGTTGTTCATACTTGCCAACCAGAGGAATCTCTACGTCTCTTATCCCAATAACCCAATTTGATATCTTGTTGATCCACTTGATCTATAGGTTTAAAACTGCACCGCCTATTGGAGACATAAGATGATTGTGTGGTTTTTGGTTGGTTTTTAATCTTGTAGGACCTAACTTGTCCCATAGAATAGTCTTCCATATCCCTTCTGAATTTTTTACATTTGGTTTCAGTAATAACTTGTTCGAATCTCAATGTTCTTTCTGTCACTCTTTTATCATTTTCAGCAAATTCAGGTAAGGAACTGGATGGCTCTAATTTATTCTTAATCTCCTCTATTTCTTTAACTAAATGATCAACCGTACTGGTTTATATCTAATAACCAATTCAATAAGTGTCAATGAACAATTGTCCAGGATGCTATTCCATTCATCCTGGTACACAGATTGGTCAGGAAAAATCGATGGTTTGAGGATCCGAAGTCCTCTAGGTACCATCTTTTTTCCATAATATTTTTGGAGATTTGTACTATCCAACCAATTTTTTATCTCCATTTTTAAAAACTCCTCCAATTTAAAAAAAATCCTCTCTCATAGAATCATTTTCAGTAACTCTTTCATTATCAGTATTATCCCAATTGGAAATAAAGTTTTGCCTCCTTTTGTATCTATTGTCAAAATTGGAGAAGCAACTCATGTCTGCAGCCCAAAAAGACTATGTGTAGTGGCAAAGATATCTATAAATAAATATAGAGGGCACTGACAAGAGATGTTAATCCCAGCTGCTGCAGTGTGGAGACAGTCAATCTCCAATAAATAGAAAAAACAACAAGAAAAAACCGCTGTATGACAATAAATGTATAGCAATTTAATATATGTATAAATCTTAAAACACAAGCTAATTTAATGAACACATGTATTTTATGGATAAATAAAAATAACAATTGAAACAGGAGTGAGCGATAATATGCCCTGGAACACTGTTTGGAAATAGATCCTATAGCACTGTTGAATGTATGGCAGACCAGCTTAGCACACCAATGCTGAGTATAGTTACCCACTAGATAGAAAAGTCCACAATGTCCTTTAATTAGCGATGGTCCCACACTGAGGTTGTCCAACGCAGATGACTGGACCTGGTGTTGTTATAGTGGGTGATGATAATTAGCGATGGTCCCACACTGAGGTAATCCAACACAGATGACCAGACCCAATATTGTAATGGGTGATAATAATGGTCAGAGTCCAAAGTTGCTGCCACAAGGTTTAGCAGTGCCAATAATTCAATAGTGCTTGATATTAGATCCAAGTGTCCAGGGTAAACAGATAGTTCACCTACGCGTTTCACTGCTCTAGGCAGCTTTTTCAAGGTGTCCAATGATGAGGATTTGAGCGTTCTTCAAATCGAACTATAATATACTTAAAAGTGATCATATCCTTAGAGAGTGTCTTCCACCTAATCCTAAATTAATTTTTAGGAAAAATAGGTCCCTCAAAACAACATTGGCCCCGAGTTTTTTAAAGACGACCACCATAGATATTGAAGTTAATCCTGTAAAGACATGGTTACACCCAAAAACTATAGGTTTTTTTAAGTGTGGAGGGGGACGTGTACCACATGTAAATATGCAAACAATAGAACTTTTACGGTTACCAATATAACAGGAGATGAAAAAAGAATTTTGAGTTTTATTAATTGTAATACAAATTGGGTGGTGTATCTTCTTCAATGTGGGTGCCATCTTCGATATGTGGGATGTACCACTAGACCACTTAAAGTGCAATTCATGGAACATCGCAGAAATATAATAAAGAAATTAACTAACCATAGTATTCCCAAACATTTTTTGGAGCACCATGGTGGAAACCCCGATTCTTTGACAGTAACGGGTCTTGAATTTATTCCCCCCACCGTACGTAGGGGGGACAGATTTATTAAATTGTGTAAACAAGAAATATATTGGACCTTTCATTTGAATACATTATTTCCAAGCGGTCTCAATGAGGCTTTAGAACTTAATGTTGTCATGTGACCATTTAGCAAATCCTCAGAATGTATATTTAAGCAATTAATTATTTGAATAGATTGTATGCACTTTATGCGCATATATATGTGTAATTATTATTTGGTCTATATTATTTTCTATATAATATATCAGTCAATATTAATTTCTATTTGGGATTTTTAATTTATGTATTGTATTTGCTTTGTGGGGTCCTTTATGGAAACCGATTTATTAATATTTTTTATCATTTGATTAGGAATATTTTTTTAGTTTATGTATAATTTTAGATGTATGATAGATATTTCTATCACTTAGTATGGGGTGGGGAATTAGCATTGTCGTCAGATATCGTCATCGCACCCTGGTGGCTATGGTGATTGTAGTCTGTGAGGCGCAGCGTGACTAACGCTGTGTCTCAGGATCATTACCCGGCCCGACGTCATCACGGCAGAAGTAAACAACTTCCGTATTGATTGAGACGCCACGATCGGGACTTGTTTTTAATGAATATGCACTAGAATCAGTAAGTACTCCTTTGGTTTTTTATATAATATCACAGGTTTTGCCTCCTTTTCTTAAATTGTGCCTTTTCTAATGAATTGATTGAGAAATGATAGGGATAATTGTAAACAGCTGAGAACAATTGATTTCCATGTGGAACACTATTTAAAGCCATTTTTTTTCATCATTGGACACCTTGAAAAAGCTGCCTAGAGCAGTGAAACGCGTAGGTGAACTATCTGTTTACCCTGGACACTTGGATCTAATATCAAGCACTATTGGATTATTGGCACTGCTAAACTTTGTGGCAGCAACTTTGGACTCTGACCATTATTATCACCCATTACAATATTGGGTCTGGTCATCTGTGTTGGATTACCTCAGTGTGGGACCATCACTAATTATCATCACCCACTATAACAACACCATGTCCAGTCATCTGCGTTGGACAACCTCAGTGTGGGACCATCGCTAATTAAAGGACATTGTGGACTTTTCTATCTAGTGGGTAACTATACTCAGCATTGGTGTGCTAAGCTGGACTGCCATACATTCAACAGTGCTATAGGATCTATTTCCAAACAGTGTTCCAGGGCATATTATCGCTCACTGCTGTTTTAATTGTTATTTTTATTTATCCATAAAATACATGTGTTCATTAAATTAGCTTGTGTTTTAAGATTTATACGTATATTAAATTGCTATACATTTATTGTCATACAGCACTGCTTTTTCTTAGGGTAAAATGTATGTCACACTGATTTAGGAATCCTCGGCAGAGTTTAGGTTTGCCGTCAAATTTACTTGGTAAAGGAAGATGTAAGCGTGGAGATGATCTGCCTCCTGTATTCCCAGACGCTGATGCGGATGTAGATGCTGGTACTACAGGGGTAGAAACGGAAGTTTGTAAACTATCCTGTCGCTTGGACATCTCTTGCAGAAATTGAGCCATCTGATGTTGCATGTTTTCCAGATTTTCTAAACGACCAGAAATACACCGGAACAAATCCACTCCTGACTCCTGATCCATGGTCGGCTCCATGGGGCCAGTGCAAACTGTTATGTTCTGGGTTGTTTGTGGACTCGGGGTGGTAGCAGGAGCGATCACAGAAGCGGATTTGAATAAGAAACTAGTTTTTTTAATAAGTGCTTGAGAAGACATAAAATATGGCAGTAAATAAAAGTCCAGGAATATATAAATGTGCACAAGAGTTCTGTGGTGGAAGTAATGGGTTAATGTCCAAGTAGAAACAATTAGAGCTGTCCAGGTGTGCAGGTAGTGAGACTGAAAATAATCAACCAGGTATGCAGGTAGTGATGCAGGAAAATAATAGCCAGGTATGCAGGTAGTGAACCAAGGCAATGAGCAGGATGTCAGCAGGCTCAGGCACTCAGGTATGGGCAATGGTGATGGAGGAAGTGGGGTAGTCCAGCGGAAGCTAGGAGCTGACAGGCAGACTGGCAGACAGCGAATTCACAGGAACAGGATAAGCACAGAGAACTCCCTCTCAGCTAGGCTGAGATACACATTGCACTGGCAAAGAAGGAAGGCACTGGTCCTTCCTAAATACCCCATGCCGTGCTGTTACTGGCCGGAGGGAACATGTGACTCACCAGGATTGGCCAGCCGCATCACATGGCCAGAAGGCAAGATAGCGGCGCCCATGCCAAATGGAACGGAGATGCCGCCAGGCCTCACCAGCGCAGAGTGACAACAGGGCCACACAATGCGCGCAGCCAAAGCCCCCTGCCAGACACCAGCTCCACCACCAGACAGCCCGCGCCACACCGACCTCACAGGTAACACCCGCCTAGCGCCATGCTGAAATACCCTGGCCGTGACAGTCACTTGGAGTATGAGACTTTCGCCACTGACGTTATACTTTACGTGAGAGTTTTTGTAGGTGTCTTGTGAATTTGGAATGCCACGGTTGACGTCTAAGTCTACGCGGAATGTGATGGGTAGCTGGAGCTACTTCATCAAGGGCTAGTTCTAGGGTCTGGTTCAGGTGTGATACAGCAGTCTCAGGAGAAGTGAAATTAGAAATAGGTAAGAGTGATTGTTGCAGAGAGGTGGATAGTTGTTCAAAATTAATAGCATTAATATCTCTGCGGGTTTGAGCATTAATATCTCTGCGGGTTTGATTTGCTTGGCAGTGAGGCTGATGTAATGGAGGAGAGTGTGCAGGTGATAAGGTTATGATCTGAGAGAGGGAAAGGAGAATGAGTGAAATCAGAGACTGAGCATAGTCTGGTAAATACAAGATCAAGGCAGTGGCCATCTTGATGAGTAGAGGAGTCAGTCCATTGGGAGAGCCCAAGAGAGGATGTTAAGGAGAGAAGTTTGGAGGCATGAGGGGATTGTGGATTGTCAATGGGGATATTGAAATCACCCATAATAATGGTGGAGATGTCAGAGGATAGGAAGTGAGGGAGCCAGGCAGAAAAATGTTCCAGAAATTGATTGGGTGGTCCAGGTGGACGATAGATAGCAGCAATGCGCAGAGAGAAAGGAGTGAAAGTCCTAATAGAATGTACTTCAAATTATGTAAATGTAAGGGATGGTACCTGTGGAATAACTGTATATGTAAAAGATTGGGACAGTAGTATTCCTACTCCACCTCCTTTACTATTACCAGGCCTGGAGGTGTGTGTGAAGTGTAGACCACCATGCGAGAGTGCTGCAGGGGAGGCAGTGTCTGTTTGTGTGAGCCATGTTTCTGTTAATGCCAGAAGATTGAGGTTATTAGAAATAAATAAATCATTGGTTGATGTTAGTTTGTTGCAGACGGAGCTTTCATTCCATAAGGCACATTTCAGTGTTTTGGAGGGTGATGGGAGGTATGTGATGTGTCTGAGGTTTGCTGGATTTATATTCCATTGTGAGTAGGGCATGTGTGTAGGGCCTGGATTTGGTGATATGTCACCGGCTAAGAGAAGTAGAAGGAGAGAGATATAAATATAGGTCTGTGTTTTGTATGAAAGTTTTTTATGGCGACAGGTTGTGGATGTTATGGTCAATTTAGAAAGATAAGTAAATAGCTCATGTGTGTTCACAAGAGGGGAGTAGATTATTGAGGCTGCAATGTGTACAGAGGGGTGAGCTGCTTGGAGAGTAAAGGATGCAATAGCCTTAGAGAACATGCCATGGAGTGAAATAAGAATGAATAATATTTGGTACATGATGGTTTAGAATAAAAAGAGAAAAGCTGTAGAATACAAATACTTATAGTTTGCATTTAGAAATTACCTGCTTTATGATGTTGTTCAATGTTTGTTCAACTGTTTTTTAACTGTTCATTTTGATACTTTATGCATAGGATACTTCATGCATGGGATGCCCACCTCAATCGAGCCCAGCTCTCTAGATCTGACTAGTAAGATATACTGTGGCTGATTAACATAGGCTACATCTGAGACATGTCCAGCTGACCTAAGGTGTTAAATTGCGAATAAAACAAAAATACAAAGTTTTGATAGAAAAGCTAAAATCATCCTATTCTTAATATAATATTTTTACTTCACGTATTTTCCATATTGTATATTTTATATGACTTTATAAAATTACAGATTTTTAAACAGCAATGTTCTCATTTTACTGTGTGCATTGTTTTAATGGATATTAAGGAGCTACAAAGCAGCATGCCATGATCCATGAATGACAATGCTGCAGTGAGTAGAAGTGAGTCATCTCTTTGTAGCTAGAAATATACTGCATCCTAAACAAATCTGACTGCTCCAAGTGATGAGAAGTGACATGAAGCACAGGAATATGCTAAACCACCTCCAGCTCCAGCTCCAGACTCTAGCAAGCACATGCATGCGCATGAAAACAAATTCTGACGTCTACTAATGTTATTATCCCACAGAAATTAAAATCAAGTCTGAGCCTATAATGTTTCACTGAGAGGGAATTGGGGTTATACATTCCTGCGTCAAGGAGCATTCTATTTCAGTCATAGCATTTAATTATGATTGGTATGTTAGTGCCCACCAGAGCATAACAAATTGTCATTATGTTATTCTGCTGAGTCTAATTTAATTGGCAAGTTGTCACAAAAGCAATTATACATCATTTATTTTGTTGCCATAACCACATCTTGGATAGCACCTGCTGTCTAAATGTAAAACTGCTCCAAAGTGGCCAGAATTCATACCACTTTCCAAACAATTTACAGACATTTGACTTGTTTTTGTGCTACTGCTCAGTCTCTGCTGGAGGGGCCAAGGACACATTATGATGCATTATGTACTTGTGCAGCAGTGAGAGGCATTAAATACAGTACTTATTTCTGCTGAGCATTTGTAAATCTCAGCAACCGCTCTTTTTAATGTACAGTGAAATGACTAAGCAAACAGAGTCTGAGCAGCTCATTTGTGTAACACAGGTCACAGCAATGTCTTTAACATTTATATCCTATAAAAGTTATTTATACAGTATTTGCTTAATAGGACATTGTCTACTGGTAATTTTGTTTGCATTTGCAGTATTCTGCATGACCTGCACTTAAATAATAATTCCTTATGAGGGCGTTTGTCACTGTGGTATTTATGTTACCTCTGCAGAGCTCATTCACACACTGCAACATTGTCTGCCAAGAGCATATCAAGGTTGACGGTAGTTTCCCTTGGAAGTAACCTTGGCAAGCCAAGCTGCAGCTACTGTACCTATGTGGGTTTGCTAATTTACCTGAGAATGCACATGGTTAAACCAGTGAGGAGAAACTTTACATTTCAACACTTTAACGCCATTTCTTTTATTAATTTTATTTTTTTTTCTAAAATACCATTTAGTTTAGCATCATATATATTTCCTTTTTATCATGAGTGTGAGAGGGAACTGGAACAGATTTTATTACATTTTTCATGTTGTGTGTGTTTTTTAACAGTTTTAGTTCATTGGTTGGAGTGCACCTAGAAATGTACTTTTCTGCAAAACTGCTATGTAAGTCATAATATGCATTCCAGAAAAAAGTGTAGGGATAAAATCCCAAAAATGTAGGTTTTTTTTTCTGGAAGTAAGTGGACCAGCTTCCTCAGATAAAGCAGGCAACAATCCTGTAGATACGACCTCTCCACCCTTCATGAACCTAATTTGCACTAAGAAGGACTGTGTAAAACCATTAACTTGTACAATTTGATGTATTCACACAAAATCTGCCACCTTATGGGCCCTATTTATAAATATTATGTCTACTAAAAAAAATGTGAAAAAGGTTGTTTATTTAGTATAACATAAATATATTAAATGGCTATTGGAGCAGTTTTCGTGAAAGACTACTCCAAACCCTTCAATTCACATATTTTTGGTAAGCAGATCACATTTCCATACTTGTAATGGGAAATGTGATCTGCTCAGATTTACTAAAAATATATTGTGAAAATATACCAGAAAAAGCTCTGTGATAACAACTCCATCTTCAGATGGCGTTATCCAGCCTTTCCCCTTTTCTCCTGGCTCCTGCTTTGCTCTGATAGGCAGAACAGAGCTGGGAGCCCTCCCCCATGATCAGCTCTGTGGTCTGAATAGACCACAAGCTGATCACTTAAAGAAATAAACCCTAAACACCTGCATCCAGGGACCAGTGATCGGAGCTCCGGTGAGGTCCTCTGTGCCTCCGGTCAGATGACCTCCGGGCTCCTGCACTGTGACCCTGGTCAGCTGAGCACCGATCGCCAGGAAGGTGAGTGCAAGCTGAACAAGGGGTGGCTGATGAGGCGGGGAAGCATGGGGGTGGCAATCATGGTGGAGGGGTTGTTGATCTGGTGCTGCATGCATGGTCCCCTTCTTGTACTTTTAGCAAAAAATACAGTGAATAGCATGTAAAGTGAATTCCCAGGGACAGGGCTTTATGGCAAGCTTCCTGCCTGTACATTATATTTGATAAATCCTTGTGATATATTCAAATATCGCTTTGCGATATTGGATGAATTTTTCACAGCCAATCCGTGTTTGAGATACAGATTGTGATAAATATGCCTCTATGTCTCATAAGAACATTTGTGCTCTTGATTTGCAATTCTGCCTTTTTATAAAATAGCCGTAAGGTGGTACAAATTAGCCGATGAGTACCCAGCACGACATGGCCGACGACAAGACCCGGCATGCAGCAAGTGCACACACACTTGCCGATGCCAGGTCCGACGGGGGGGAGGGACGTGCATTCTGCTGCATGGCATCGTTAATTACTTCCCCTGTTGGCCCTGCAGCAGTGCAGCATATCAGTGTATGATATGCGGGAGTGCGCATATCATGGGTACACACTCAGGGCCGGATTAAGGTATGTG
The DNA here is from genome assembly GCA_031769625.1 of Taudactylus pleione. Lineage (NCBI taxonomy): Eukaryota > Metazoa > Chordata > Amphibia > Anura > Myobatrachidae > Taudactylus > Taudactylus pleione. The sequence goes on along the minus strand of JAUIMM010000264.1, from coordinate 176,817 downwards.
GGGGCCCCTGGGCAACAAACTTGTGAGGGCCCCTATATACCACCGTTTCTCATCACCCTAGGATTTTTTTTTCTTCTATTCACCTTAATGCCCCTCTTGCAATGCTCACTGTAGAAGTGCCCCTTATGCAATGTCCCCAGTAATGGTCCCCCCTATACAGTGCTCCTTATGCAGTGCCTCCTGTAGTAGTTCCCCCCTATGCAGTGCCCCCTGTAGTAGTGCCCCTTATGCAGTGCCCCCAGTATTGGTCTTCCCTATACAGTGCCCCTTATATAATGCCCACAGTAGTAGTCCCCCCCATGCTCTGCCCCCAGTAGTAGTCCCCTCCTATACAGTGCCCCCAGTAGTAGTCCCCCCATACAGTGCCTCAGTAGTATTCCCCCCATGCTCTGCCAACAGTAGTAGTCCCCTCCTATGCATTGCCCCCAGTAGCAAACACCCCCCCTATACAGTGCCCCCATGAAGTGCCCCCCCCCCTATACAGTGACCCTTGTAGCTGCCCCCCTATACAGGGACACCTGTAACGCTCCCCCCAATGTGGTGACAGTGCCCCACACACACACAAAAAACAAAAAAACTTACCTGAATCCCTGCTCCTGACGCGAGTCCCGGCTCTTCTGTTGCACAGTTGGGAGAGACGTCAGTGTCATGACCTCTCCTATCATCACCAGCTGCGGGGGGGGGGAGCCGGCTCTCTTCCGTTGTGCAGCAGCCAATGAGAGTCTGTCTGACTCTCATCGGCTGCTGTAAGATACACACAGCTGCCGCCGGCGGCTGTGTGTATGTCACTGTGTAGTGTGGCCGCGCTCACTGTGCTGTCTACACTACACTAGCGGAGAGGATGCTAGCAGCGGGCGCAGACAACGCACCACTGCTAGTAGGGGCCCCTCCGTGTGTGGGGGCCAGGGACGACCGCCCCTGTTGCCCCCCCTTTAATCCAGCCCTGTACACACTAGATGATGTACCCAATATATTGCTCTGATCCGTGGGATCGGACGACATATATCATCTACTGTGTACCCAGCATTAATGTTATATAAAATTTTTAATCCTTGACTAGTTCCTCATGTTCTTATTTATACATTGAGCTTGCAAACCTGTGCTGTATTTATGTCTAAAATCAGATTTCAAATTTGATAGGTTTCTGAACAAAGTACATTGCTAGCTTTGTTCACATGAATTATATGCCATAATATCTGGTAATGTTTATCATCAGTAGTATGAATTTAGAGCTTAAAGGCAAGCTACAGTCATTTTTTTTAATGAACTCCTACTCCATAACTAGTAGTCTCCATGGTTTAGGAGCCGCTCATCAAAGCCTTCATGTACTGCGTTGCCAGCAGACGTGAGACATTTGAATAGAAACAGTGATTGCTGGAGTAGCTGACAGGATAACATTGTGTGTACAATTTTCTCTTACAATTATATTTAAAATATATTTAGTTCTTGTAACTTACTGAATCAGAGGCACACAGATTTGTGATTGAAGATTTATAAAATGTTAAAATGAAAGCAATATTCAATGTAACTTTTGCACTTAAACAACATCATCCTATTTGTGCCAGTCTTGTTTTATTACTGTTTGTTCCCGTTTGTAAAGGGCAACGGAACATGCTGCACTATATAAGTAACTGTTAATAATATGTATTTGTAATGACTCAATAGTTTAAAAAAAAAACACTTTTATTTAGTTCAGATGACATTTTACAGTTGCCATTAGTTTAAAATAGCATAATACGGACAAAGGCATGAAGTTAAATGTGAACTATGTAAGTTGTTTTCTGTCAAATTAATTGTAGTTATAATAATGCTGATATAATTAAAGGCAAAAGAGAAAAAAAATCACAATCTTGCCTCATTCTATCCAACATAAAAAGAAGTAACATTATTCTGTTTAAAAATGCATTTCTGTTGCTTCAGTTATGCACTGGCACTAATTTTAGAGTGTACAAAAGTGTATTTCTAATGCTGGGTACACACTATGTGATATGCCGTTCAATCAGTCGACAAACAACATATCGCATAGCGCATCTGCGGGTGTGTACAGAATATATGTCTGTGATCGATGTCATTTACAGACATGTCACATCGGCCCTGCAGCACAGCCGATGTCGATATATCCTGCAGATATATTAGCACGTCTGGCTGTATGTACAGGCGACCCGCCGACCACCCATACACGTATGCTATAGCCGACACTGACATCTCAACTGGGCGGGCAAATTTAAATGCCCCCAGTTGTGATGTCAGCAGATTGGTAAGTGTGTATTGGCTTACCAATCAACCACTCGGCCTGCAGATCCCTGGGTTAGCGAACAAGTCGCCCTGGGGTGTACCCAGCTTTATATTCTTTCCAAAATGAATATAATTGTTGTTGTTGTACAGAAATCTGTGCTTGGTGGCATTTTAAGGGTAGAGTAGATTTGAATGTGTTCTTCTAAACCTATGGTTCCTAGTAGGGATGTGCGCCTTGGTTTTGGTTTTGGACCTGTGTCTCCTTCAAGGTTTTGGATCTGGATTTGGTTTTGCAAAGCACCCTCAAGTATTCTGGTTTTGGTTTTTATCTGGATTTTTTAAATAAAAAATAGATAAAATGTTTTAAAAACAGCTAAAATCATGTAATTTATGCAATCCAAAACCCGAAATTCAGATTTAAAATCTGAATTCCGAACAGCAAAAAGATCAGAACCGTGACCTGGATTTACCCGGATCTCCTCAGGAGATTAGAACCGCCACTCGGATTTACTCGGATTCACGAAATTCGGGTGAATTCGGATTTCTGGAGAACCAAACCGTACATCTCTAGTTCCTAGTAGCAAGTTATTAGAGTTGTGGCACAATCATTTTTTTATAACTCTTATTAGCAATTATTAAAGGTTGTAACAACACAGCAAACAGAAAATAATTCTGTATTTTTACATTATATTAGTAGTTACAACATCATAACACAATCATGTGAATGTAGCTATAATAATAGAGGAGCTTGTTGGGGTTAAAAATGGGGAAGAAGGGAAGGAAAGGTTAAGGTTAATGTTGATAGTGAAGTGATGGCAGTAGTACTAAAAATAGTTATAATGGTACTGTACAGTAGTAACAACTGATATCTTGTATATTGTAAGGAACATTGGGCGGGATGCATCAAGCATTGCATTTTGGATGCAATGGAACCCGTCAATAATTGCTTGTATACCGGTGTTTAGAAATGCTGTATGCATGATCATTTAAGCAAAGGACAGCTCTTCCGATAATAGCTCTCCTTTGCGGTGTTGGGACTTCCAGGTTTCTGACCTGGGAGTCCATCTGCACATGCATGGCTGTTGGCCAGCTATTGGATGCTATTTGATCCCTGATGATGAAGTTTCTCTATTAGGCATCATCATCTCCAGAAAAAGTCAAACCTTCAAAAATGGCATTTTCAGAGGTCTGACCACATTTTTCATCACAGTGCATCGGTATACGTTTATGATGCCTGCGGTCACAATGGCGACCGCCGGCATCTAGACTACAGAATGCCGGTGAGGGTTAACTAACCTACATCGGGAGACCGGCGCCCGGCATCCTGATCGAAGGGATGCCGGGTGTGGACAGCCGCGGGGGGGGGAGGGTTAGGTTTAGGGTTCCCGGGGGGACTTTGGGTTAGGCAACCCCGGGAGGTTAGGGTTAGGCTAGGGGGAGGGAGAGTTAGGGTTAGGCACCCCCGGGGGAAGGTTAGGGTTAGGCACCCCGCCGGGGACTTAGGTTTAGGCAGCGGGGAAAGGGGGGTTAGGGTCAGGCACTTAGAGGGGGGATTAGGGTTATGCACGGGGGGGGGAGGTTAGGGTTAGGCACCCTAAAGGAGGGTTAGGGGGTAGAGTTAGGTTAGTTTATACTTACCTTCTAGACAATCGGGATTTCCTTCCATGTCGGCCGGCGGTGTTTCATACCGAATGCCAGTGCATCTTGCCCATTGTGATTTTAGGGTTAAATATAGAGGGGAGATTATGGCCAAATGTAATAGCCTGTGATTTTCAGGAACCTGCACAACTTTGTCGATTTAGAAGCTTTTGTTAACGTGGTAATAATTAAAAGGGAAAACCAGACTTATATTGCCTTTTAAATTATTGCCGCTTTAAATCTAGTGGCTATATTGCTGCAACATGCAGGATATTACATTTGTGCCTATATCTGCATTGTTAGGTTAATAGTGGATACACATTAGATGATATATCGTCTGATCCCTAATGTGTACCTGCTATGTCGGCCCATACGCGCTCCCGTATGGCCTTCGTTTGCATCGTCAGGTCGGCCCTACATGCAGCTCAATCTGACAATGCGACTGATGATCCCATACAGCGGGTTGCAGCTGCTGCCAACATATCGGGCGTTTGGGCATCAGAACGTGTAATGTGTACCGGCCGCCTGATATGTCGGCCCGACCCCCCTTGCGGTTGTCCGTTGCATCGCTGGGTACACACATCGTTTAGTGTGTACCCAGCTTAAGTCATTTTTTAAATAGTTATGTGTAAACATGTAGTAGATTGTGAGTTTCCAGTGAGATTTATCTCGCTGATACCCACGGTGAGTTTCCAGCTAGTTTGCATAGAAACTCGCCGAATGTAATAGGCGGTAAGTTAGAAGGTGCCTTTGTAACATGACAGCAACTTCTATCGAGTTGGTGTCTGCTGTAACCTGTCAAAATCTCACCAATCCTACATTGAGTTTCATAACATACAGGGTGTTTGGATTGAAATCATTGCAAGTATTAGTTGTCCAATGTCATGGGAGTTTGACCTCATTAACGCTATATAAGCATAGATTTTGTATACTTTTCTGTAATAAGTTTTGGAAGGAGCTAGGTGTAGATGTGAGCATAGTGGTGTGGTGGAGTATTTTATTTGAAGTTTGGTGAGTGTTACATTTAATTACTGATTGAGTTGTCTTTGTGATTTTGTCTGTTTAGTTTCTTATATTTTTTTCATAAACTTTTGCCCTTCTAATCTCTGTCTGTTTGTCTTGTCTTGTTTGTGTGTGAGTGGCGTGTAATAGTTTTTTTTTATATTTTTATGGTTGTGTTGCTCAGGGGCGTTTTAAGAGAGGAGGGGGCCAGTATGCAGCCTCAGTGTGGGCTCCCTCCTCTCGGACAGCACAGTAGACTCTGGCTTTGCATAAGTTTTTTTTCCATAAGTGCAATGAACCAAACTTGCGTAGTAAGGGCCGGATTCAATTAGCGTTGAAAAGCCGAGATCAGCGATAAGCGCGATGTTTTCATCTCATTAGCCTGTTTAGAGGCAAAGTTTTTGCCAAATTACACAATGCGTGTTCCTGTTTTTCACCCTATTCAATTGCAAAACGCATATATGCGAATGCAGCAAATGGCGAAACTAGCTAAAAGTTTTTTGGGGGGAAATCAGTCTGTACCCCCTCAATATAGAAGTGTATTAATAGACCTAATAAGAGTATTTTAGATTCTTAAATTGAGTCATAGGGCTGTTATTTGCATATTTGCATAAGTATGGTAAATTGATAAAAAGCCATGTCTTTTGTGAACAATAATTGTTGTAGTTAAATTTGGGGTTCATTTAAATGGGTACTAGTATATTTTTGTGTTTATAAAGTGCATTATAAAAAAGTTTTAAAAATACACCTGCTGCAGCCACCTGCAACTCATCAATATAGCACCTGACCCAGTACTTAATGCACATTTTTCAACACTTTTTAAATTTTCGCCCCAAAATTTACGAGTTTTTTAGGGTGAAATTAGAAAATGTTTTTTATTTTGCCTAATTAGTCATTAGGGGGTGTCCAAAGGGTTCTTAACCAAGTCCCCACAGTTTTAGGCAAAAATAGAGATTTTGCACATCTTTTCTTCTACCTTTGGGTGGAGAAACTTTTTCACCTGTTTTTGCTTTTGGAGTTTGCGAAAAACGTGCTAGAATTGAATAGGTCAATACTTTGGAATGTGGCGAAAACATTGCATCGGCGAATGTTTTTCACTGATCGCAGCTTTTCGCCTCTTATTGAAAACGGGCCTAAGTGAGAAAACTGTGGGGGACTTGGGTTGCTACCAGTATCTAGTTTAGCAGTGGACAATTATTTTAGCTGAGCAGCCATTTAAAAAGCTTTAGCAAACCGTCATGCGCCACACACATAAAATACTTTAAAAAGTATTTAGTGAATAAAAAACATAGGCCGATAGGGAGCTATTTAAGTGAAGATTTGTAGGTAATATAAAAATATTAGTAGACTAGAGTAGAAAGGTATGGATTATAATGTATTACAGCAATATCATAAGCATATCTATAAAGGGAGCACTGTGTGCGGTGCACACAGGCCCCTGTGACCAAGAATGCCCACACCGCACACCCTGCACCCGTACATTCTCGTACGTACCTCACTGGTGTAGATGCTGCAGAAATCACTTGGAAACTGGTGCGGCTGCAATGTTCCCAGAGATCTGCGCATGCGCACTACACTCTGGCACAGTGCCAAAATCTACAGAGCAACTGGGCTGGAGAGATTAGGCCAGACTTGCCGACTTTCTGGCTGCCCTCCGGGAGGGAGCAGCCAGGTTGGCATAGTGGGGGAGCAAGGCCAGCATAGGGGGTCACGGCTGGGGATATTACCCGACCTTGGGGGCGTGGTCATGTGATTGCATCATTTTGGCCCCGCTACACAATGCCGAGAATACCGGGATCGTGATGACGCGATTGCTAATCCCTTACCTCTGAAGTCCCCTTTTTCCATGTCACTGATCTCGCTTCCTCTTACCAGCTCTATGGATCGCAGAGGACGGGCCAGAGCAGTGCTAGAAACTGCTCGGCTGTCTGTCTTTTCTTTGCACCGGCTGTCAGTGTTCCTCCTCTCTCTATCTCAGGGGTGGGGAACCTTCGGTCCGTGGGCCATATACGGTCCGCAAGGTGAAATCATCCTGCCCAGCCTGCTGTCAGCGGCAGCAGCAGAATCAGCGTAGTGTAGCGGCTGCCAGCGGCGGCAGGTAGCGCAGCGGGAGAGTGGGGTTGTCAGGATTGTTATCGGCGGCAGGTAGCCAATGACAGCCCTGACACACCCCTTCCCCCCGCTGCGCTATCAGCGGCGGCAGGTAGCACAGCGGGTGGAGGGTGTGTGTCAGGGCTGTCATCAGCTATCAGCAGCAGCAGGTAGTACAGCGGGGGGGACGGTGTGTGTGTCAGGGCTGTCATCAGCTATCAGCGGCGGGAGGTAGTGCAGCGATGGAGGGTGTCAGGGCTGTCATCGGGCGGATTAGTGCAGGGGCTCTCTCCCTATCAGCAGCAGCAGGTAGCACAGAGGGGGGATCAGGGTGTCAGGACTGTCATTGAGTGCCTTGCAGGGCTCTCTCCCCATCAGCGGCGACAGGCAGGCAGCGCACAAGGGGAGGGGGGGGAATTAGGCTTGTCATATGGCTGCCATTGAGCTGGTTAGTGCAGGGGCATGCAGGGTCTCACCCTAACAGCGCGGGCAAGCAGGCAGTGGTGGCACAGCAGGGGGTGTGTACAGTCAGTGCTGTCATCAGGCTGGTTAGGACTGAGAGGACCCCAGGGCTGCCTTATCAATCTGCCTGTCACACATCCATAGGGACTGCCCCTTCAGACTCTGCCTGGCAACATATCAAATAGAAGCAGTTACTTACAGCCATCACATTAAGGGTGAGTTAATAACGTTTTTAACCAAATATAGGAGTCAAATTTTAAGTTCATAATTTTGTATGGCCCCCGAATGATTTTCTAAAAATCAAAATGGCCCTTGGCAGAAAAAAGGTTCCCCACCCCTGCTCTATCTTATTCATCCCTCTTCACTTGTTACAGAGATTTGACATTAGGGAAGGCTAAAAATATACAATTATTTACACAGAGGAAGAGAGGAGGTGTTGTGCTAGTACACTTAATTAGCAAAAACACTTCCTCTCTCTCTCTGTAAAGAATTGTTTACTGTGAGTGGACCCTACTACAAGATCTTCATCTGCTGAGTGTCTGTTGCTTCTCCCTCTAGTGTAGATGTATCAAACCTCGGAGAGTGATAAAGTGTAGAGAGATGATGTACCAACCAATCAGCTTCTAACTGCTATGTTAAAGGCTGGGTTTGAAAATAACAGATAGGATCTGATTGGTTGGTACTTTATCTGTCTCCAAGGCTTAGTACATCTCTGAGAGACAGAAGCAAAGGACCGGGCCCAATTGCCTCAGGGGCCGCTTCCAGCCACGGGCTTTAATTTGCCTACATCTGATCTAGCTACAGATCTAGTCAATACTACAGCAGCAAGGATATATAATGCTTACTGAGAAATTGAGAGGGATAGAAAAGTAGTAAGATCCAGTTAAGAGTTTATAGGGGGAGATATATCAAACCTTGAAGAGAGATAAAATACCAACCAATCAGTTTCTAATTATCATTTTACAGGCTGTGTTTGAAAAATAACAGAAGCTGACTGCTTGGTACTTTATCTTCATTCACTTTATCTCTCTCCAAGGCTTAGTAAATAGACCCCTATACCCGGTGCTATTTTTGTAGAAATATAGATTCAGGAACCCTTGGGGAGGAGGTAGGGGGGAAAAGGTGGGAGGAGCTGTGGGCAATATGGGCAGAGCTACAATGGGGGTGGGGCATCAATTGTGTGTAACCTTTTTATGTGAAAGTTTGGCGCTTTGGGGGTGGGTGTTATTACAACATGTCAATCTATCCTATAAGTATATGTAACTGTACAAAAACATAGGAAAGAAAACTGCTGTAAATTAACACATACAGCAACAGAAAACCAGAATCCATACTAAATATATAGGATAAGCCACATCAAGCCAAGTCAGATCCACATAAATAACTTTGAAAAAGCTAGATCCATTTAAAATACATTGAAAAAGCCGGATCCACCTAATATACATTAAAAGCCATATCCGCATAAAATAGGTATTATAATGAATGGCAATAGAACAGGGACATTTTTAAGAGAGGAGGGGGCCCATGTGCAGACTCAGTGCGGGCCCCCTCCTCACAACGGCGGTCCTGCAGTGCAATTACTGCAGTAGATACTGGCTTAGTGCCTGAATCTGTTGCGTATGCGCGGGTCTGCGTGAAAATGGCCACCAACATTTTCTCAGTGATTTTTGCTGCTCTGCAGCCCCGGCTCGGAGCTGCAGAGCAGCACTACAGACAGATAAGTATAAAACTATGGGTGCAGGATGTGCAGTGTGGTCCCCCCAGACTCAGGGGCCCATGTGCACAGCACTCCCTGCGCCCATTATAGATACGCCCCTGCGATTGAAGTACCTCCATAAAACTTGTTCCATCCATCTGGGGAAGCCTTCACTGGCAAAGTTTACTGCCATCGGGATGTTCACCAGTGATATCAGCGTTAGATGGGAGAAAAATTTTAATCAGAAGATTGTGCTTACTTGCCAGGCTCAGGTTTCTCCATGTCACTTCTGATCACTGGCCAGCAGGACATCACCTCCAGAGGAGGATGGTAAGAGATGAGGAAGGGAGAAGTAGGAGGCAGATGGAAATTAAAAAGTGGTTTGTGAAGGGCACAGGAGAAAGGTGGGTGCAATATATGGGAGACCAGTGATGTCCGAATATGGGAGGGCTGCAACTGGAGGGTCACAGGACAGGTAAGACTGGACCTTGGGGATGCAGGTCAGGGAGGGCTGGACCAAGTTGGTATGCAGGGCAGGTAGGGCTGGACCAAGGGGGTATGCAGGTCAGGGAGGGCTTGACCTTGGGGGCACAGGACAGGGAGGACAGGACTAAGAGGTAGTGCAGGACAGTGTTGGCTGGACCTATTGGGGGCACAGGGATGGCTAGGCATGGTGTGAAGGTGTCACAGGGCAATGAAAGCTGGATTTTAATGGAGGATCACAGGGAAGGGAAGGCTTGACTAGGGAAGGGGACACAGGGCAAGGAAGGCTGGACTAGGGAGGTGGGACACAGGGCAAGGAAGACTGGAACTTGGTGGCAGGCACAGGGCAGGAAAAGCTGGACCTCGGAGGGCACAGGGCAGGGAATGCTGGACTAGGGAGGGCCACATGGATGGGAATGCTGGACTGGGGGGGCTCAGGGCAAGGAATCCTGACTCTGGGGTGACACATGGCAAGGAACGCTGGACTGGGGTGGGGTGGGGGGTCACAGAGCAAGAAACATCGGAGAGAAATGCAGGACTGGGGAGACACAGGGCAGGGAACACTGGAGCTGACCGCTGGACTGGGAGAAGGGATCGGCATCAGACCAGCAGCATTTCGAAAAAACTGGTCCGCAAGGTGTGATTGGCTCACAGGTGGCGGCTTTTTTGAAATGCCGCGGCTGTCCCTTCAATCTTGATGACTGTCAATGCTGGATGGCTGCCAGTCCGGCGCCAATCCTTCCCCCTAGTCTGGCTCTAATCACTCACTAAAAGGCTGCAAATGCCACTCAAATCCCAATGCAGGTTGGTACAGGAGCACCATTCCTTGTGACGTCATTTTGCTAGAGAACTTCAGGAACAGCATTCCTAACCATTCTGAGTGAAAAATATCCCTGCCTATATCTGTTTTGCTTCCAGAACTCTCTCCAGTATTGTCCCAAATACTATATCATACCTGTTTGTTCAAGCACCCATTTATAGCCTACTAGTAGAGGGCTGATGAGTAGGAGCATTATCAAGGTCTCAAGCTTCCACTACTCTCTCATACAAAGCTAATCCCAAAGGTCCTGATACGAATTTACAAAACCCCGTTGCCGTGACGGAGACCTAATTAGTCTAAAAAGCTTGCGACTAAAAGCTGCTCAGTTAGGCATGAAAAAATACAATTTTAATTTCCTTTATTGAAAATTGGAAAATGCTATTGAAATGAAAGAAAAGATTGTACCAGAATCACATAGTACATAGTACAGCCACAAAATGCAATGAATACTGCACAATGTCAGAAAACAGTAGGAAGAGCCATAATTAGCATAGTAAAGATATGTATTTTATGTTAGCAATATAAAACAAAAAAAAATAATTATAGTGCTATTCTTACAAGCAACAAGAAAGATCAATTGGTTAGAGTTGGCGCACAGATGAAAGAGATATAGGGCAAGGATTAGAGATGATACTGCCAAAATCAAAAACAGCTTTTGTTTAACCACAAACAAAATCACTGCAGAACACAGTCTGTGGGCGCACATACTTCTCTGTCAATTGAAATCTTGAACTTGCCTCAGTAGATATGCTTATACCACCCCACTTTAATTCTACTGGTGCTCCACCAATCACAGTTAGGAATTATAAGTTGCATCACTGTCTCACTTCAAAAGATAAGGTTTATGAGAAAGGTCTTTTCTAAATGGAAACATTGGGCCTGATTCAGAGCCGCTCGTAAGAGGCCACTCGTTCGTTCCGAGCGATGTTTGCACAACTGCGCATGCGTACGTATCGTAATACGCATGCGCGAACCAGTCAGTGCGGCCAAAAATCGTTTGTTCGCTAAATAGCGAATGCCTGCTATTTTGAGTGACAGGAGGAGGCGTATGTGGGTGGTAACAAGGGAAGGTGCTTGAAAACGGGGAGTGGAGATCTGAACGCAGGCGTGCTTAAAGGTCAAAACGGGCGTTTTATGGGTGTGCGTCATTGACCACGTCACTGGGTTATTTTATAGTCAGAACTGCTCGCAAGATTGCGGTAGGAAAAACCAACCACAAGAATAGCGAGGAGTTCATACGCTGGTCGATGTACTCGATTAATCTAATAAATAGCGGACATGATGTAGGATGCGAGCGGCCAGGGGGCGTAGTTTCCCAAAAAACGACCGCAAGTTTTGTTCGCTCGTTCAGACCTAGAGGCGTGAACAGACCGCAAAGAGCGAACGGTTCATTTGAATAGCCACCCCTATTTTCTTGACGAGCGAGCGCAAATAGCGTCCGGCTCTGAATCAGGCCCATTGTCTTTCTGTTGAATCATTTGGAAAGAGCTCTACTGTAGCTCTTTGGATATCTGGCAGTTACATAAGGCATGCAGATCTATACATGTTGCACTGTGTGTCACTGATAAACAAGGACCTAGAGATTATCAAGCTTGTATGCAATTGTTTGCCAGTACCTTTAAAGTACTTAAAGCAGAACGAGGGGATGTCCATTTTTGAGGGTGCTTGAAACATTATACTGAATTTTATTTCTAGTAAATAAATATATATACGTAATGAGCTGTATTCTTTTAATATTATTTTACAATGGATAGGTTAGCTTCTTGGTCAGTTTGGCATCTTTTGCCTCTGAATGTGGTGGAATAATACACTCCAGGCAATGTTTAGAGGAGGAAGGACATGAAGGTAATTTGCAACAGCTTTATAAAATTCGTAGCTCTTTTTGCTCTATTTGGCTTACTTACAGCATTGATCACATTTATATTGCACACTTGCAACATCCATCATTTTACAAGTAGCCTCTGCCTGTCAATCTAAGCACTTTTTCTCTGTAATCCTTTGACCAACATCCTTAATATCTGTTGGTGCTGACGTTTTACTGTTCATTTGATTTATGAAGTATTACTATGCAATTCATGGAAGTAAGCATATAAATGTGATGTTATGTCTGGTAATTCTGTCTGATCTTTTGCTAACTAGTGTAGGGTAGGTGTGATTAGACATGATCAAATTATTGGGCACATTTCAAGATTCTGGACTGAAAATTCTGTGTTTCCAATATTTTTTTATCTGATCTGAATAAAAGGTCAAAGGGAATCTGTAGTTAAGGATTATCATATTGTTTCAGATTTCCATAACAGCTTGTTTCCTACTGTAGGTTCCTTTTTGAAGTTGCGGGTGTGGGGATGGTGGGTGTGGTATGTTATGTTGACATTTTCTGAATGCCAAAATGGTCATTATGGTAATCTTATACCACATTTTAGCTGGGTCACTCTAAGTTTTGATGCTGCTTTAAAATGTTATGTTCACCACAACTAGGGGTATAGGTGGTTCACATGAGTGATCTTTTATATTCTGTGATGTAAAATAAAGTGTTTTTCTACTATATTTTTGGTGTGCTGGTTTGAAGCTGGATATCTATCTAGTCGTGGTGAAGATGAAATTTGTTGAAACCATGCACCCTGCTGCTTTAGAGCTGTTAGTGTGTACCTTCATCCTATATACAGTCAGGTCCATAAATATTGGGACATTGACTGAATTTTCAGATTTTGGGCTCTATTCACTACCACAATGGTTTTGAAATGAAACAAACAAGATGTGCTTTAACTGCAGACTTTCAGATTTAATTTGAGGGTAATTACATCCAAATCAGGTGAACGGTGTAGGAATTACAACGGTTTCTATATGTGCCTCCCACTTTTTAAGGGGCCAAAAGTAATGGGACAAACTAAACAATCCCAAATCTAACTTTCACTTTTTAATACTTTGTTGCAAATCCTTTGCAGACAATTACAGCCTGAAGTCTGGAACGTATAGACATCACCAGACACTGGGTTTCATCCCTGGTGATGCTCTGCCAGGCCTCTACTGCAAATGTCTTCAGTTCCTGCTTGTTCTTGGGGCATTTTCCCTTCAGTTTTGTCTTCATCAAGTGAAATGCATGCTCAATCTGATTCAGGTCAGGGGATTGACTTGGCCATTGCATAACATTCCACTTTTTAGCCTTACAAAACTCTTTGGTTGCTTTTGCAGTATGCTTCGGGTCATTGTCCATCTGCACTGTGAAGTGCTGTCCAATGAGTTCTGAAGCATTTGACTGAATATGAGCATATAATATTGCCCGAAACACTTCAGAATTCATTCTGCTGCTTTTGTCAGCAGTCACATCATCAATAAATACAAGGGAACCAGTTCCATTGGCAGCCATACATGCCCACGCCATAACACTACCACCACCATGCTTCACTGATGAGGTGGTATGTTTTGGATCATGAGCAGTTCCTTTCCTTCTCTTCTCTTCCCATCACTCTGGTACAAGTTGATCTTTGTCTCATTTGTCAATAGGATGTTGTTCCAGAACTGTAATGGCTTTTTTTAATGTTGTTTGGCAAACTCTAATCTGGTCTTCCTGTTTATGTGGCTCACCAATGGTTTGCATCTTGTGGTGAACCCTCTATATTCACTCTTGTGAAGTCTTCTCTTGATTGTTGACTTTGACATATATACACCTACCTCCTGGAGAGTGTTCTTGATTTGGCCAACTGTTGTGAAGGGGTTTTTCTTCACCAGGGAAATAATTCTTCTGTCATCCACCACAGTTGTTTTCCATGGTCTTCCGGGTCTTTTGGTGTTGCTGAGCTCTCCGGTGCGTTCTTTCTTTTTAAGAATGTTCCAAACAGTTGATTTGGCCACACCTAATGTTTTTGCTATCTCTCTGATGGGTTTGTTTTGATTTTTCAGCCTAATGATGGCTTGCTTCACTGATAGTGACAGCTCTTTGGATCTCATATTGAGAGTCGACAGCAACTGATTCCACATGCAAATGTTACACCTAGAATCAACTCCAGACCTTTTACCTGCTTAATTGATAATGAAATAATGAGGGAATAGCCCACACCTGTCCATGAAATAGCTTTTGAGTTGATAGTGCCATTACTTTTGGACCCTTAAAAAGTGGGAGGCACATATTGAAACTGTTGTAATTCCTACACCGTTCACCCGATTTGGATGTAATTACCCTCAAATTAAATCTGAAAGTCTGCAGTTAAAGCACATCTTGTTTGTTTCATTTCAAAACCATTGTGGTGGTGAATAGAGGCCAAAATCTGAAAATTCAGTCAATGTCCCAATATTTATGGACCTGACTGTATATATATATATATATATGTGTGTATATACAGGGGTTAAAGTGGGCAGGAACAGGGTGGAACTGAGTTCCGTCACCTCTAATGCTAGGTGGAAATTGTTCCACCTCCACCAAGTCCGTGCACAGAAGTCCCACAGACAGAGAGACACTTTTTAAGTGATCTAACATTGTAGTCTCAGCTGATGGCAGGAGTGCTACAAAAGCATCTAAAAATCTAAAATGTATTTCACACTGTCCTGGCCCCCAAAGCTTCTGGGGGTCTTGGCGGCCCCCAGCCATTCACTTTACCGTTTCCTATACACAACAGTGTGTGTGTGCATGTGTATGTAAAGAACAGTACTCACACTTAGGGGCATCTTAAGACCGTGTGCGGCTGTCTTGAGCACTGTGCGGGGCCCCCTCCTCTCTCCCTGGTAGCCAGCAGCCGATTGACGTGACTGGCCAGACACTGGAGCATTAGTAGACTCCGGGCACTAGAGTGTGCCCGGAGTCTACTGCGCATGCGCAGAACACCGAAAACATGGCCATGGTGGCCATTTTCTGATGTTCTGAGCAGCGCTGACACCTGACTCAGGAACATGGACAGATAAGTTTAAAATAATATGGATGCGGGGTGTGCGGTGCGGGGCCCCCTGGACCCGGGGGCCTGTGTGCCCCGCACACACTTCACCCATTATAGATACGCCACTGCTCACACTTGTTTTGGCAGTGGGAGAGATGAGTTCCAGCACCTCTCCAGGACCATTTTAAGCCCTGTGTATGTATATATATGTATATATATACATATAGGCCACTATTGTGGGGCATAAAAATAACCGCTGTGGAAAAGAGAGGTGGGGCACCTTAACAAAATGTTGCTATGGGGCCAACAAAGTTCGGGCTTTGCCCCTGGTATGAGGTTACTGAGGATATACTTAACTAAATCAACTGGGTTACTCCACAGGTAGGGATGCTGATAGTGGTCCTACTTGTCACCTTGCTTTGCAGATCATTCCCTGTATGGCGGCTGCCAGTTCCAGTTCTGCACAACCCTGAATAGCTCTACTATTACCTTATCACCAAACATCACAAATAATGAACACTATACAAACATATCTTTACCAGAAAATGTCTACAGTCAGACCACTTAACTTTACAACTCTGTCCCCAAATGGAAATACTATGTTTATTTCTATCCGCTTGTTTCCCAGTCCATTCAATACAGTTATCATATTCCTTAACAATTATTACATGTAAATATTAATTCTCACATCAAATCTAGTGACTTTGTCTGACTACTGAAGTCCCATTGCTATTATCAGATAAGTATGTATGTGTTTTTTGTTCCTTGGAGGATGCTTCTGAGAGATGCCTCTCTGGTCCGTTTATAGTGAGTGATTTATATCACTTTCATTTCTCCTTCCGCTGCAATGGATTTGTGCTTCAAATCTGTCATTCCAGTGTGACAGGTAATATTTTTTCGTTTCTTTTAGGAGAGTGGGCATTCTGATTTTTCCTTTCCCCAAAAGGGCTTATACCTTTTAGCACCTGCCATTCCCCTCATGAGTAGCTCGCCATGATGTTGGAAAATTGATCTGTAGAAAAATTAAACTTAGTTTCAGTCATTATTTGTTCCAAGGCAAAGTACAGTAGGACCTGTACTACAGAGCAACTCCTAGAGGTGGAGACACCTCCAGCATAGTGAGCAGATAAGCATTCCCTACAGTACATTTGGAAGTCTACAAAGAAAGTAGCAGTAATTTGGCACAAAATCATTAGTAAGCATTGGGGCTGATGCAGAGCTGAACAGAATTACAATTGTAATTGCAGCCTCTTTTGTTCGTCAGGAGGCTTACCACCTAGCAACAGCTGATGGGTTGGGGGGCAAGCCTCCCGACGAGCGCAGAGAGGGTAAAGTGAAATAAATCATTCACTTACCTTCTCCACAGCCGAGGGGGAGTGGGGCACAGGAGATCCACGGGTCGCGAGTGATGGGCGGCAATGAGCACGTATCGCGCGCTTAACAGATGAGCGAACGCTAGGCACATGTGTGTGCTCAGTATACAAGGCTGAGCCATGCCTCCCCTGCCAGATTTTACCTCAGAAAGATAGAGGACACAGTGTCTGTATTTACAACAGACATGCTGCTGGTGTCCCCATCCATCAGTAAAAGAGGTAGGGAGTCCTCCAGGCAGGGGCGTATCTATAATGGGTGCAGGGAGTGTGGGGAACTCGGGCCCCTGGGTACAGGGGGCCCCCGCACCGCACACCCTGCACCCATAATATTACTTACGTCTCCGGAGTCCCACGTGGGCGCTGGCATCCGGCACTGTAAAATGACAGGAAAATGGCCGTGGGCAGCCATTTCCTGTCATTTGTGCATCCGCAGTACAGGGAAAATGGCCGGTGCGGCCATTTTGCCGGTGATCTGCGCATACACTATAGACTCTGGGCACACTCTAGTGCCCAAAGTCTATAACTCCGGCGCTGGCCGCGCACAGCTCAATGCGCTGCCGGCCACCAGGCGGAGATGAGGGGGCCCATGTCAGAGACTGCACACGGGCCACCTCCTCTCTAGAAACACCCATGCCTCCAGGCATAACCTGGATGAGACTGCTAGTAGTTCTTTCTCAGATGAGGAGATATTTAAAAGAAGAAAATTAATTAACTCTGTCAGGTCGGAGGACAGCAGGGACACCTCTGAAGAGGGGGGAGATTAGTCCGGCTGCAGAGACTCCTTCCCCTCCTGCATATTCTCACATAGTGGTATGAAAATGCACCTGTAAAAAGAAACATATTAACCATGTTTCTTCAAGAGATGCCTGTTCAGGAAAAATATCTCCTTCCCAGGTATTGCCCATAGCTGGAATACCTCTAAGGTCCATAGTAGACCTCTCTCTACCGCCCATGGCCAGCACATATTTCCTGCCTCGGGCCAACAGTTTGCACCACAGCATGCTCACAAAGGGGCTAGTCACCACCACACACCGCCCCTGGCTTACTCACATTGAGATGCTAGTTACCCTCCAGTAGATTGGGAATCGGAGGAAATAACTAAGTCTAGCGCGTCCTCTGTATAGTGATTTACAATTAGCCTGGATAGCATTAGCCACCAGACTGCCCCCATCAAAAATGTATTCCTATCACTGGGCCCTGAGCTAGCGGTCCTAGGTATATCATTTTGCCCAGTTAGCCTTTAGAACAGCTCAATTAAGGAGGACGAGATGGTTCTCCGCAACCATACTGGCATTCCTGACATTCCCACTCTGTTTGCCCCAGAGATTGATCCGGTCCTTACGTCACTCATTGGGGATAAGACCCAGAGTGATTGTATAGATAAATTCAGCTTAAAGTTTCGGACTCAGCTGGTCCACTATTGTTTGTCCTAGACAAAGCGGAAAAAGAAGGGGTCTCAGGGGCTCCCTAGATTCCCTGGTATTTTCCAAGATGGCCCTCTTAAAAACTATAAGCAGGGCTACCATAATGATTGGCCAGACTTTTGATTTCATATCCAATTCCTGTAGACCTCGTTGGCTGGCTAGTGCTTGTCTGACTAATCTAGCCCCCTGGCCAGTAGACGTTCCTAACTTAACAGATTCTGACCTTTTTGGTCCTGACTTCATAGATGAAGTGAAATTCTGCTATAAAGCCCGTAAGTCATTTGCAGACCTTAAGGGCCCCCAGCCTTCCAAATGGCCGTTTCGTCAAGATGGTCATTCTGTGGGAGCCAGCAGTTTGATCCAAGACCAGAGGGGTGCCCCCAGATCTCCCAGAGGAAACCTCTGCCCAGTGGCATAACTAGGGTATGTGAAGCACAGGGCAAATGTAAAAATGGAGCCCCATCCCTTCTACTATGTGCGTACGCCGAAGGCATTCAAGGCAAAAAATGGGCATGGCCACTTAAAAATGGGGCATGTCAACATGACACACCCCTTTATCATCACTATGAACATTCCTTTCCATATGCACCTTAAGCCCAGTAGTGCCCCTTATATAGTACCCCCAGTAGTGGTCCCCCTTAAGCAGCCCCCCATTAGTTCCCCTTATACAGTACACCCAGTATGCAATGCCCCCAGTAGTGGTCCCCCTTATGCAGGCTTCCAGCAGCGATCCCCTCTATACAGGGCCCCCTGTAGTGGTCCTCCCTATTTAGTGCCCCCAGTAGTGGTCCCCTAGTAGTAAGCCCCTTATATAGTGCCCCCAGAAGTAGTTCCCCCCAGTAGTAGTCACCAGTAGAGGTTCCCCCTCCTGATGCAGTGCCCCCAGTAGTAGCCCCCCCAAGTAATGGTGCCCCAGTAGTAGTAGCTCCCTCCCGTCAGTAATGATGCCCCCAGTAGTAGTATCTCCCTCCCTCCAGTAATGGTGTCCCCAGTAGTAGTAGCTCCCCCCCAGTAATGGTGTCCCCAGTAGCAGTAGCTCCCACCCAGTAATGGTGTCCCTAGTAGTAGTAGTAGCTACCCCCCCAGTAATGGTTCCTCCAGTACTAGTAGCTCCCCTCCAGTAATGGTGTCCCCAGTAGTAGTAGCTCCCCCCAGTAAGGGTGTCCCAGTAGTAGTAGCTCCCCCCCAGTAATGGTGTCCCCAGTAGTAGAAGCTCCCCCCCAGTAATGGTTCCCTCAGTAGTAGTAGCTCCCCCCCAGCAATGGTGTCCCCAGTAGTAGTAGCTCCCCCCCTGTAATGGTTCCCCCAGTAGTAGTAGCTCCCCCCCAGTAATGGTACCCCCAGTAGTAGTAGCTCCCCCCCAGTAATGGTGCCCCCAGTAGTACTAGCTCCCCCCCAGTAATGATGTCCCCAGTAGTAGCAGATCCCCCCAGTAATGGTGCCCCCACTAGTAGCTACCCCCCAGTACTGGTGTCCCCAGTAGTAGTAGCTCCCACCAGTAAGGGTGTCCCAGTAGTAGTAGCTCCCCCCCAGTAATGGTGTCCCCAGTAGTAGAAGCTCCCCCCAGTAATGGTTCCCTCAGTAGTAGTAGCTCCCCCCCTGTAATGGTGTCCCCAGTAGTAGTAGCTCCCCCCCAGTAAAGGTGTCCCCAGTAGTACTAGCTCCCCCCCAGTAATGGTGTCCCCAGTAGTAGTAGATCCCCCCAGTAATGGTGCCCCCAGTAGTAGCTACCCCCCAGTACTGGTGTCCCCAGTAGTAGTAGCTCCCCCCAGTACTGGTGTCCCCAGTAGTATTAGCTCCCCCCCAGTAATGATGTCCCCAGTAGTAGTAGCCCCCCCCCGCCCCCCCCCCATAGAGCAGACACACAAGTGACAACATTTTTTTTAAAAAAATACACTTACCTGAATCCACGCTCCGGCTCCGGTGACTGCTCCCGCCGCACGTCAGTCCTCCCGGGCTGGCGCGCTCAGCATTATGGGAGAGACATCATGACATCTCTCCCATTACCCACTGCATGAGCCAGAAGGCGGAGCTCATGAGTGAGCTCCAGCCCGGATTTTGCAGTGGGTGCTGCAGCAGTCAATGAGAGTCTGTTTGACCCTCATTGGCTGCTGATTCACACACGCATCGCTGCCGCTCGGTGGTGATGTGTGTGCAGTAGCAGCCAATGAAAGTCGTCTGACTCTTATTGGCTGCTGGTTAACACACACATCTCTGCAATGCTGGTGGCGATGTGTGTGTGTTAACATAGCCTGAGCCCGCCTCCCACCCTCCTCCTGGCGCTATTGGGCAAGCGCTCAGGGGGAGGGAAGGGGCTCGGCTGTGCAGCACAGGACCGGTGGAGGGAAGCCTAGCACCAGTCCTGTGTAAATGTGTAGCGCTAACCACACACACTGCGGTCGGTGCTAGACTGCCTAACTAGAGCACGCCGGACCGTGGCCGTCGGTGCCCCACCACGCCGCTGGTCCTACAGTGCCCAGGGCACACGCCCTGCTTGATCCCCCCTTAGTTACGCCACTGCCTCTCCCAGACACGGATCATGAGAGGCACAAGGTCTGGCAATGCATACTCCTCCAGGAAAGACAGAAGATATGGTAAGTCAGTTACCTTCACTTTACTCCTCCTTGTCTTTCCCAAACAATAGTTTCCTGGAGGCAGATCACCACAGACAGGTGGTTGCTAAGGATTGTGGAAAAAGGTTTGTACCTCCCACTTTTCCATTTTCCACATCAGGTTTATCCCTGTTCAAAGAATGCCAGTCCTTTGTTAGATGTGGTCCTATCCCTTGCCCTTCAGCAGGACAAAATAGAGTTGGCAGATCCTTCCAGGAGAGGCTGGATCAGTCACCTGTTCCCCATCAAAAAACAGGACGGTTCATACAGACCGGTTTTAAATGTCAAAACCCTAAAACAGTACATAAAACCTTGTTCTTTCCATATGGAGGGCTTAGCGGATGTACATTTCCTGCTCTCCAACAGCAATTATTGTATTAAAATAGACCTCAAAGAGGCCTTTCATACAATTCAAATGCATCCAAATCACAGGAGGCTCTTAAGATTTCTCTGCAAAGGTGTCCTCTATCAGTGGAAAGTAATGGTTTTCAAGCTATCTAATGCCCCTTACACATTCACACGCCTCATGAAGGTGGTAGTTACACACCTCCATCAGATGGGAGTCCACTGTATAATCTACCTGGATGATCTCCTGGTTGTTCACTCGGACCGGGGACTCCCTTTTACTCCACAGGGAACTTATACTGTCGCGGATCCTATGGAATCTAGGATTTACCATAAATATCGACAAAACCATGTTAACCCCTTCCCAGTCAATAACTTTTCTGTGATTCTAGATAGATACCACTTCTTTATTAATAGCAGTTCCCACAGACAAGTGGAGGGATATTCAAGACTTCATATCTCAAACCCCCGAACACCAATTTTTGATGAAGGATTTGGCCAAAGTTATTAGTAAAGGGGGAAGGTGGTCCGCTCAAGAGTCAACAGCTCATATCAATCTCTTGGATTTAAGGCTGCCAGGTTAGCTCTTTCTGCACTAGTCCCACTGGATTCCCAGGAGATATCGGTCCAGCTCTGTCTAGACAACAGGACCACAGTTTCTTATCTCAACAGAATGGGAGGCACTAGATCACTGGATCGTTCAACTCTGAAACCGGAGGTTTTTCTTAGCATTGTGAAGACCTTTGGTCAACCACAGGTGGACCTGTTTGCAACTCCGTCAAACACTCAGGTTCCAACCTTTGTCTCCAGAATCTGGACTTAAGGGGTCATGCACATGGACGCAATGTCCTTCCCATACTTTCCTTTTTCTCACGCCTTACTCACTCCTGCAATGCTACTGAAGGTCCTCCACAAGATCAAAGCAGACAGGGTATCTCAACTCATTCTAGTATACCCTGTCTAGCCGTTCAGAATTTGGACCCCTTGATCACCCCTCTCTGAAAGGGTCCCAAACTTCCCCATGGCATGTCCAGAGACTGATTCCAGGGTACTCCAGACCTCCTAAAGGATCTTCCCCATTGCATATGGATAGCGACATTACTCGGTTGTTTACCTCTACTAACC
The DNA here is from genome assembly GCA_031769625.1 of Taudactylus pleione. Classification (NCBI taxonomy): domain Eukaryota; kingdom Metazoa; phylum Chordata; class Amphibia; order Anura; family Myobatrachidae; genus Taudactylus; species Taudactylus pleione. The sequence continues at coordinate 154,643 of JAUIMM010000264.1, read as the reverse complement.
TCTCTGCTTCATCTATGGCCTTGATAAACGCATCTCTTAGACCCAGACCAAGATCCAGATACCAATCCATAATTGATGAGTTTATGGCCTGGCGGGCTGCTCAGGCTCCGCCCTCAGACTCTCTTTCTGAACCCAAATTAGCCCTAGATTTCCCTACTACTAAGTTTGAGTCAGGCCTCGCTTCTGCCACAATACGTTCTTGGCTCGGAACTGGCTCTCCTTATTCCAGGCCTCACAGAAAATAAACTATACCTTAGACTACTTAAAGGTATTTATTGTTCAGACCTCCATATCCATGATACTCTACCACGTGGGACATTAATCCCTTTCTAAACTTCCTAGCCACTATTCCTTCTACAGCTGACATCTCTAATCTTTCAAGAAATAATACACTCCACTGGGTTTCCATATTGTTTTGAGAGGACGCACAAAGACTAGTTCTATTCAGACCCCTCTGGTGGTGTTCGATCTACTCAGAGACCAGTTGGACCCAGGTCTTTGCATAGTCGACTGCTTATCTACCTACCTAACACTCACAGCCCCACTGAGAGACAATATTTTTAACCTCTTTATCAATTGCCGCAAACCCTTTCGTTCAGCCAGACCTTCCTCAATCAGGGGCTGGATAGTTTCCTCTATGCAGAGTTCAGAGATAGACACCTCCCACTTCAAGGGTCACTCCCTTTGTGGTACTGCCATCACTTCGGCAGTGGTTAGGGGCTTGCCATTACAGTCCATAATCGTTAAACACTATTGGAAGCCTTCCAATGTGCAAAGGATAGAGGCCCTCATTCAGAGGCACTCGCAAGAAGCGAGCGCTCATTCTGAATGAGGGCGGCCGCACACTTAGCAACCGACCAGAGTGATGGTCGCGATGGTCAAGACCATCGAGCTGATCGAGCAGGAAGCTCCCCACTGACATAACTGCTGATGTCAGTGCGGCCGACCACAAAACAGTAGACGCTCCTTAAGGAACGCCTCCGTTTGTGAAACCACCCCCCCGCCCCACCTACAAAATGGGCCGAGCTGTTGATCAACATCGACAGCCGGCCCTTTTGTAATGAGCTCCGGAGCAAGAGAGTTCCTCTCTCACTCCGGGGCTTGTGCACGTGCAGTGCGGCTGCTGCACGTGCGCAGGCCCTAACCATTGACCTGGTTGCGAGCGCTCAGTGCTTGCGACCGGGTCTGAATGAGGCCCAGAATTCCTTAGAGCAATCACCAGGGTGGTGGTAGTCTACCCACCAGCTGTTGCTAGGTGGCAAACCTCCCAACAAACAAACACTAGTTTTAGGAATCTATGATCTGCAAACTTTCTCTGTTCCTGGAAATAGGATTGCCACCTAGCAACAACTTCCACCCAAACACCCTATATCTTGCTAGGTCTGCTGGTTTTAAGCTCTGATGTCAGTTATTAGTTATACCTGATCTCTCCTTTACTTTCAGGCACTCTAAAGGTTCAGAAGAAAGAAGAAGCAGCAGCAGTCACAACTACCTTATGGTGGGTACACACCTAGCAGATATATCTGCAGATCAAGGGATCTGCAGATATATTTATAGATGATGGTTGTTCATATACACTGAACGACCAACAACTTCCAGGCAGCTGCGGGTTCATCGGCTGATCGCCCGTACACACTTGCCGATGAACAGATATATCTGTATATATATCTGTCCATTGGCTGTGCAGCACAGCCGTCGCGATATGTCTGTGAACAACGTAGTTCACAGATATATCGCTGGTACACACTGGCCGACGGGCACCAGATATATCTGTCAGTGTGTACCCAGATTAAGGATCAGAAGTACCTTTACCCTTCTCTTCTACAGTCACCGCAAGTTCGCAGGAGTTTAACACTATGGGCCTGATTCAGATGCGCATGCTATTTGCGTGCGCTCGCTCTGAATCAGGGCGTACCTTTTTTTTGTATCCCCGGCCTCCAGGCCGCTCGCACAACTGTGGTTGACCACCCACAGCTTGTGCGAGCGGCCTGGCGATGGACGCGATTATCACGACCATTGGGCTTGCGACGAGACCCTGCGGGAGGGTCTCGGCTCCCGCAAGCCAGAGTGGACTTCCTGCTCTAATGGAGCAGGAAGTCCACTACTGACATCACGAGTCATGTCAGTAGGGCCGCCCACAAATGGCAGGCGTTCCTAAGGGAATGCCTGCATTTGTGCAGCCACCCCCCCCTCCCCGCCTACAAAACGGGGCGAGCTGTCAATCAACATCGACAGCTGCCCCGTCTTGTAGTGAGCCCCGGAGCAACGGAGCTGAAGTCGCTCGCTGGGGCTCGCGCATGCATGCGCCGGAGGTGGCGCATGCGCAGGGGCCAAAAACCGACCCGCTTGCGAGAGCAATGCACTCGCGAGCGGATCTGAATCAGGTCCTATGTTCCAGTTTCAAGGCACCATAGGGGATTGTTCTTCCACCATTCCCAGTTGCTTTCCTAATTACATTATGCTACAGGTTGCTTGTTTCTAGTAAACTTATTTGTTTCTGCATCAACATAGTCTCCTGTCTCCTTTGTTCTTAGGTTACAGGAATTAGGGTGATTTCACCCTTCCCAACCTGTTTCTTGTTCTAGTCGGGATTGTCATCTGTAAGCTTCTGTAAAAGCTAGTTGGGGGGCGTGGCTCAGCCTTTTATACTGACCATGACGTGAATGGTGTGCTCTCATCGGCGCTAATCACTCGCGACCCGCGGGTCTACTGTGCAGGGGTGCCAAAAGGGGGGGTGGGTACTATTTACCAGGGCCTTCTGAGGGGCCCGGCAGGGGTCTGGCGCCACCCCTCCCTCCCTCACAGCAGCCTAGAACACAGCATGTGCTGAGCAGCAGCCACAGCAGTCTTCTATGCCTGTGGGGGGGGGGGGGTGATCACACCAATCACGCCCCCCTGGCTTTGCGCCGGGCTGAAGGGCTCACAGCTACGCTGCAAATGTGTGTTTTTTATTTTCTTAAAGGGGGTGTGACCACGTTGCCCGCGATTAGGCCACGCCCCCATCTTCACCTGGGCCCGGCAGGGCTCTCTACACCCCTGCCCCTGTGCCCCGCTCCCCCCCCGGCTGTGGAGAAGGTAAGTGAAAGATTTCTTTCACTTTACCTTCTCCGCACACGTCGGGAGGTTTGCACCTAACCCAGCAGCTGTTGCTAGGTGACAAACCTATTCCCTAGAACAAAGAGAGTTTACGGATCATAAATTCCTGCAAACTAGTGTTGCGTACAAAGAACATAATGTGTACATTCAATTGTATGCATAGTTTTATTCTCCTCTATATACGCTTAGTTTTATACCCATCATCATTAATGGTGCGCAATTACACCAGGCCTATCCTGAAAACAGGTGAAATTGCGCTTGCGCAGAACTCAGCATAACCTGCAATTACATTGATTTGCTATTGATGTGTCCATGCCAGACTTTTCCTAAGTGTGAATGACCCATTACCTCCCAGCTTAGCCCCTTCAGTCACACGTGTACATTTGACTAAGCAGTGCATGACTCAGCATTGCCTATAGCAGGGGTGGGGAACCTTTTTTCTGACGAGGGTCATTTGGATATATATAATACTATTTGCGGGCATGGTGCAAGCTACGCCCCTCTGTGTGATGTCACACAGGGTGGGGCCACAATTGCCGGTGATTACAGCAATGCCGGAGCATACTGACGATGCACCAGGGAGCTGTAAGGGCAGCGGTGTGACCGTCTGAAGGATCGTAAGGACGCTTCAGGTGGCACTGTTGAATAGATTCTGGCTACAGGGTGCCATTCTAGGCACCCTGCTCACCAGATGAGGCGAGAAGAAAAAAGCTCAGAGGGCCACACCAAATGATTCCGGGGGCCTTATATGGCCTGAGGTTCCCCATCCCTAGCCTATAGTAATGTACACTGTAGCATGCACAGTGCAAAAACATGCAAGATACAGATATGTCCTCATACATTTTTGCTGCAATTACGCCAAACAGCCCCTATTGGCACGCCTGGTCCCACGCGCCTCTGCTAGCACCGGAAGTCTTTTTCACCCAAATATGCAGCTTAGTCGAAATGTGATGTGAAAGATTTTTAATCAGTATAGGAAGTGCTATGATGCAGCGGACGCGGCTTTTTTCCACTCCAAGTTCCGTTAAGACACATTTTCGGACAAAAAGAAAGGAAAAAGATGCCGGGGCTAGGATAGTCACACGAGACCTGGCGGCTAACTCCCACCAGGCGTCTCACGCCACATGGCATATTGAGGCTAGGTGTATGAGGACACATCTGTACGTCTACAAAACCTAACTTGCATTTAATTCTGTATTAGCTCCATTATATTCATGCTATGTACATCTGGGGACCGACCCATTTTACCTATAACATTTTGTTTTTAGTCATAAGGAATAGTGAAAACTTCAACTACTGTAGTTAGTTTATCAGACACGATCATCTTGTCTAAGGAGTGATGAATGTATTTTCTGTGTCATATGTGTCTTGTCTTTACATAACCCATTTGAAATTGCCAAATATCTGTCTTCTTTGTTCCCATAATATGAGAGCAGAATTGTTTTCACTGGAGAATGAGAAAAACACATTATTTTGTGATATTCACTTTAACTATTTCCATCAATGTGCACCGTTTCCTATCACTATCTTACTGGGATTGATAATTAACTGCAAGTGAGCGGAAAACAAACACATGCTGCAGGTGTTACAGATTGCGTTTCTGTAGCAGGCGGAGATCTGGCAGTGTGGTCGGCCAGGAGCATGAAGAACAAAGCAGGAAAGAAGTGAGCATGCCCTAACAATAATGTGACACACTCTCATATTACATATCAGCTAGAAGACCTCACCAGATTGTACAGTGGTTGTGTTACTGCTCCTTTCATACCATGGGAATAAGAAGACGTTCAGTGTTATATGTAACACCAGGGAAAAGGTGATAAAAAATGCTGGAAGGAATTACGTTTGGATTAAATAAAGGAAATATTATGTAATTGACAGACATTTTTCTTTATTTATACATTTATAAAAATATTCTATTCTGTCCCATTGTGTACCTGTAGCTGTGATATATCTTGTCTAATGTTAATGCCTTGGATATACACTGATATACAGTACATTGGCTGGACAAATAAATGAAAGCAGTGGTCAATATAGAGTTTGGCCATCATTTGCCTGTAGCTGTGGTGTAAATAACGTGTCTAATGATAACCAATTGAAGCTGAACATGCAGCACCGTCATTGGTGGTTGCCCAGCTGCAAACTTTATGCCATTGCCACTACAATCTCTTTCCGTTATGTACATCCGTGCAACTGAATGTGCAAGGACTCAGGGGCCTATTCATCAACACTAAAATAAAGGTTTTAAAGATATTTTCCTTAATTACCATTATTTTAGTATTCATTAATACACTTAACACAGGAGATATCACTGATATCGCCTGGTTAAGTCCCCCTGTGTTAATTTCCAAACTCCTTATACATTAGTATGGGGATGTAGAAATTAGGCTATTCATCAAATTCCGAAAATGATGTATTTTCAGAATTTGATGGCGTTACTATAAGCCACTCTCAGGTGGCGTACAGTGGGTTACATGGTACCTGCTTTCAGCTGGGCAGGTCCTCCTCTGGCTCCCTCCGTCACTCCCTCGTCCCTCCTCCGGCTCCGGCTGCTGCTCCGACTGTTGTTCTCCCGGAAGAACACAGTAAAGTTACAAAAGAAGAAAAAATATATATACAGTAGATATATATATATTTTTTTGGTAACTTTACTGTTTTCTCCTCTTCAGATGGGAGGTTGGGGTCCGCGGCTGCAGTGGCCACGTAAGTGGGGGACAGGGAGGTGAGCGGAGGGGAGGGGTTGTGGGACACACATTGGGCCTGATTCAGACCCGCTCGTGAGCACTGAGTGCTCACAAGCGGGTCAAGGTTGGCCCACTGCGCATGCGCACGACGGACCTGCCCCCGTCGTGCGCATGCGCAAGACCCGGATAGCGACGGGCAAGCCGTCGCTCTGGGTCTCGCTGCAAAGGGGGTGTGCTGTCGATGGTGAGTGACAGCACGCCCCCTTTGGTGGGCGTGCCGGGGGCATGGCTGCCCAGATGGAGGCGTTCCCATGGGAACGCCTACCGTGATGTCAGTGGGAGTGCTCTCGGCTCTGATAGAGCCGAAAGCACTCCAGGGCTTGCGGCAACGAGACCCTACCACAAGGGTCTCGTCACAAGCCCGATGGTCGCGATGGTCTTGACCATCGCGACCATCTTCCTGGCCGCTTGCTATAGCTGTGGGTGTCCAGGAGGCTGCTCTAAAATTCAGAAGGACGGCCCTGATTCAGAGCGAGCAGTCTGTCAGAGCGTCCGGCTCTGAATCAGGGCTATAGTTAGCACAGCTGTAGGCAGTTTTGCGCATGCACCGATTTTGTGAATGTAACGGCACATGCACAGCACTGATTACAGCTGCGGTAAGTTAGAGCAGGCAGGGAAAAGTATCTATTTCCTGAAAAGCTGTCATCGCAAAAAATACAGCTTTTCGGAATAGATACTTATGGAGAGGAGGAATGATGAATTCCTCCGGTAATTAGGTAGAACTTCATGCGAGTTCTAAAGCTAATTACCTCCATCGATATTTTAGTTATGATGAATAGGCCCCTCAGACACTTTCAGCATCTGTACACGTATTAATACCGATTGCTGTGTCCTTAGATGCCACCATCGGTCGCACCATCAAAACTTGCACTAAGGTCATGTGTCTGTGTATGTATCCGCTTTCATTGACATGCCTGTGACGCTTCCATAACATGGCCACTTGTGTGTATTCCTAGCTACCTCCCAGTCACCGGCCAGTAATATCCATCACTTTTACACACTATGGGGGCAGATGTACTAAGCCTTGGAGAGAGATAAAGTGGAGAGTGTTAAAGTACCAACTAATAAGCTCCTAACTGTCATATTTCAAACACAGCCTGTAATATGACAGTTAGGAGCTGATTGGTTGGTACTTTATCTCAATCCACTTTATCACTCTTCAAGGCTTAGTACATCTACCGCTATTTCTGAAACCATTTGTCTTGATCTGCATAACGCATGCACCATATGAGTTTATATAAATATACACTAGTGCGCAGTTGCAAAAATCGCTCAACTACATGAACATCAGTATTGTGTGCAGATTGCATACAGCCCTAAAGTAGGCCCAGTGTGTCCTATTCAAGTCAGTATCTTTACAGACCTGCACACTAGCACTGGACTTTGGGCTGCTCTCTAAAATTAAAATATTCCACAATGTATCAAACACATTTAACTACTCCACTATTATTATTATTATTATTATTATTATTATTATTATTATTATTATTATTATTATTATTATTATCTGCACTCATTTTGCAGTATGTCAACTGATTTGTATCTGTTTTACCATGTATTTCCTCCTTGAATAGACAGATTTCTTTCCATATCTCTCTGTACTAGCCCATCATGGGCTTCTCTCTCCTATTCTACTGTTCCTCCCATGCCCCCTTCTTCCCAGTCACACATGCCCAATATCCTTCCCAGCTTCATCCTACCTTGTTTCTTTTATCTTGACCTCCTCACTGTCCACTAGCTCCACATCAGTATACACTGTGATACGTACAAGATCCTTGTCTCTGTTTTATGATGTTTTATATATATATTTTTTTATTTCTTCTGTAATTCCCCACTGCACAGTATATGACCCTTTTGCTTTTGCTCATTCTACACTGTAACTTATTTAATGTGCCCAAGATGGGTGCCTCATCTGGTACTTTCATGGGCAGGATGAACAACACGTGGAGCTATTTATTTAGTGGGTATTTTGTTAGTCACTTTCCATTTTACCCATCTTTTCATGTATGCTAATCTTGCACATTCTAACCTATAAGAGATGGCTGCATCGCTTGGTACAGTCGCGTGTAGGAAGAATAATGCTTGGTTCTGATGATTTTGTACGGATTGTGTATCTTGCTTTAGTATTCTGTAGCCCTTATATAATGAGTGATCTCTTCCGATTCTGCCCAGTGTAGCCTACAGTCAGGGTCGTAGCTAGAGTAGTGCGGCCGGTGCCATTGCACAGGGCACCACAGGTCAGGGGGTGCTGTTTGGGCCTGTCAAATTTCTATTTATTATCATTCTTGCTTGTAGCTTCCTCTTATTTCATCCCCAGCATCTCCTATCTCTTCCCTGGCCCTTCCCCATGAAGCCATGGCCCTTTTTTGGGTGCATTATGTCCCTTTGAAAAATGACGGGGGTGCCAATTCTCTTTCTGGCACAGGGCACCAAAAAGTTTAGTTACAGCTCTGCTTACAAGATGGCTGCCTCGACTGGTGCCTGTGTAGGTAGAATTAATAATCCTTGGAAGTGATGAGCCAAAATGGCTGCTTCACCCTTTTATGTTCATGGTTTCTGTATTTTTGCCAAATGATGATAATTTCCATACCACATCTCTGTATAGTCCTAGGAGGGATGGCCACATGATGATAGCTCCCATATCCAAACTCTGTGTAGTCCCAGAAGAGAATGACACACCAGCCCTGTGTATTCCTGAGAGGGACTGACACCTGACTACTACACCTGACTACTACAAAGGTAGGGTTGATATTTAATTTATATATTATAATTTGAATTTTTCCACATATGAAACATTTTAGATACAATGTAACAGGAATGTAATTTTAGCTGCTGAAATCTTTACGCCCCCAAACACATGCACACACATACACACGCCTTGCTCTCAAAATGCAGACATCTAGCAAATCCATAACTGCATTTTTCTTGTATAAAGATAAAGTTGATAATACCAATTGCCAGTAGGTGGTGCTATAATCTCAGGAAGCGCAAAAAAGTGCTACTTTTACACACAAAAATACTAGGGTACTATTTTGTAATACAATTCTATCTATCTATCTATCTATCTATCTATCTATCTATCTATCTATCTATCTATCTATCTATCTATCTATCTATTTTCCTAACATTAAAATTGTAAAATGTTTAGTAATAAGAAAGGTAATGGTCAACATTATTTTGTCTTATACAGTGCAGTAGGGATGGAAATTAGTTTACTATTATTTACTATATTATCTATGCCAGTGGTTCTCAAACTCGGTCCTCAGGACCCCATACAGGTCACGTTTTCCAGGTCACCCAGCAGGTGCACAGGTGTTTTCATTACTCACTAAAACATTTTAAAAGATCCACAGATGAAGCTAATGATTTCACTTGTGTTTCTGAGAAGAGACCTGGAAAACATGCACTGCTTGGGGTCCTGAGGACCGAGTTTGAGAACCTGTGGGGTAGAGCATATTAACTGATCTTGCTATCTAGATATTTACAGAAAACCAAGCTTATAAAATTTGGCTTTGACACGGTTTTGTTTTTAGTCCATATGATGTACAGAAGAAACTCCATAATCATTTATTAAGAGTTACTTATCTAGCACCAGAATATTCCATTGACTTTACAAAGAGGAACAAAACTGTAAAGGAACACTAATACAAAAAATACTGGGTAATAACTAGAGATGAGCGGTTCGGATTCTGTGGAATCCGAACCGCTCCGAACATTGGGGATCCGAGTCCACCCGAACCCTGTTCGGGTGTTCACCGCCTGACTCGGATCCCCGTTCGGGGCCGAACGGCGGCCGCCTGATGTCGGATTCTCACTAGAGAATCCGACATCAGGTCTCCTCGCGTGTAGGGCAGAGCGCAGTGATAGCGCTCTGCCCTACACAGACACAGACACACAGCCGCCAGCGGCAGCTGTGTGTTTGTTACAGCAGCCAATGAGAGTCACACAGACTCTCATTGGCTGCTGCACGGAGGGAGCCGGCTGGAGCTCACACATGAGCTCCGTCTTCCGGCTCCCTCCTCAGCGTGTGACAGAGCGGACGGCGCGGGAGCGGGGATACAGGTAAGTTTTTTTTTGTTTTTTTTTTACTTGTCAAAGGTCCGAGGGCGCTACTGGGGGGGGGGGGTCTGCACTACTGGGGGGGTCTGCTACTGGGGGGGGGCTATACTACTGGGGGGGCCATACTACAGAGGGGCCTGCTACTGGGGGGGCTATACTACTGGGGGGGGGTCTGCACTACTGGGGGGGGGTCTGCTACTGGGGGAGGCAATACTACTGGGGGGGCCATACTACAGAGGGGCCTGCTACTGGGGGGGGCTATACTACTGGGGGGGGTCTGCTACTGGGGGGGCCATACTACTGGGGGGGATCTGCACTATTGGGGGGCCATACTACAGAGGGGCCTGCTACTGGGGGGGGGCTATACTACTGGGGGGGTCTGCACTACTGGGGGGGGTCTGCTACTGGGCAGGGCTATACTACTGGGGGGGCCATACTACAGAGGGGCCTGCTACTGGGGGGGGCTATACTACTGGGGGGGTCTGCTACTGGGAGGGCCATACTACTGAGGGGCCTGCTACTGGGGGGGGCCATACTACTGGGGGGGCCTACTACAGGGGGGGCCATACTACAGGGGGGGCCCATACTACAGGGGGGGCTACTACTGGAGCAGCCTACTACTGGGGGGGCCTGCTACTGGGGCAGCCTACTACTGGGGGAGCCATACTACTGGGGGGCATACTACTGGGTGGCATGCTAATGGGGGGCATACTACTGGGGGGGCCTGCTAATGGGGGACATACTACTGGGGGGGCCTGCTAATGGGGGGCATACTACTGGGGAGCATTCAACTGGGGGCACTGCATAGTGGACCGTACTACTAAGGGGACTGCATAGGGGGCACCACTGCTGGGGGACATTGTGTAAGGGACACCGCTACTGTGGGCATTGTGTAAAAGGGTCACTACTGTGGGCATTGTGTAAAAGGGGCACTACTGTGTGTCGTAACATAAATAAGAGACACTACTTTATGGTGTAATGTGAATCAGGCCCTATGTGCGGTGTAATGCTAATAAGATTGTGCACTGTGACTCCTAGGGCCGTAGCCCACTTTGTAAACAAGTACTGTGACTCTGCTGGCCGTACCCCACTGGGTGGGTGCACTACTTTTCATTTCTGCCACTGCTGTGTGGCAATGTGTCATAATGTGCTTTATACTGTGGTGTCTGTGTCGTTGTGCCGCTGCTTTGTCGCTTAGTAACCAGTCAGCTCACTGCAACCTTTGGCCAATAATGTTGAAAACAATATTATAAGCTGTGATATGGTCTAAATTGACTGGAAATTAATGTTATTGAGGTTAATAATACTCTAGGATGAAAAAAAAGACCAATTTATGTGATTTTAGCTTTTTTTGTCAATTTTTGTAAAAAAATCCAAATCCAAATCCAAATCCAAAGCCAGTCACCGCAGTTTGGCAAATCCAAATCCAAATCCAAAGCCGGACGACGAATTAGAACCAAATCCAAATCCAAATCCGGCAAAAATGGTCCGGCGCACATCCCTAGTAATAACAGACAGACAAAGATGTGAGAGGACCCTGCTTGTAAGCTTACAATTGGCAGATGCAAATATATGGGCTTAGAGGCCGATTCCAAGATTTACCCAATGCCGATATTTACGCAGATTGAGCAATTTTTAGCTATTGCGCATGCGTGACAGCCGTACTGTGCACGTGCAGCGATTGGTTTGCGATTACACTCGCACACAGGATTCACTCGCAAAGTGAGTAACAGGTAGTCAGTGTTTGCGGGAGGTAACAGAGGTGACAGTGTAACTCAAGCATGAGAACTCTCAGCGTGTCACTAGAGACGCTGTATTTGAGACAGGTCAGACTAGATTCAAAAGCTACGTGACTGTCTGATCTGCATCGATGTTACCGATGTTTACGCTATTGTGTGAGGTCAGACAGATATGAGAAGGCAGCAGTGATCGTCCTTATGCTCGGATAAGCTTTGGATGACATTAGCCTATTTTCGCAATTGTGATCCGTGAGAGATTGCACTTGCGATTGCATTAACGTAAATCTCTGAATTAGACCCTCAGTGTTGGCCACAAAGAGCTTTAAAGGCAGACACACAATTTCCTCCATCTATATATATATAAACGTTGTACTTTGTAAATTTGAATGGAAACGTACCATGATTTCTCTCACAGGAGAGATATCAGCAGTCACTTCAGCTGTGGTCACTTTTTCAAACAGTTTCTTCTTAGAACCAATGTCAGCAAGAATACTGCAGACAGGGCCATAACTTAGGGTACATGACCAGTGCCATCGCACAGAGGGCCTGAGTCATAGATGTGTGGTCAACCGATGATGAATGTACATCTCTGATGTTTAGGGGTATGTGCAGAACTGGTCCTGCAATCTCGCTCGCAGACCCCCCCCAAGCTGCAGCATGATGAACAAAGTCAGGGTCTGTGTCGGCTCCTGCAGCCTGACCAAAGGAGCAACTATCGGTCGGTGCAGTGCTGGGATCGCAAATGCAGCAATTGGGAGAGGTGTGTCCAAACTGACATCTAAATTGCAGTGTAATAATGAAGCTGTCCAGCATTTGTGGGCACCATGCAACAGCATGTGATGATGTTGGTATCTGCAGGCAAACCACAAAGACTTTCGGTTTTTGGAGATTGCTGGATGTTAGGCAGCCTTATCAGGCCCATAATAATGATTAGGCACTTTACAAAATAGCTAACAGTTCCATGAAGCATCGTGATTAGGCCCCTTAATCAGCTCCTCATACTGTACCTGTACCTTATGCTTTTTGTAGAATTTTGTAAGGCACAAATTATAAATAAGCATTCATTATCTTACATCTGTCCAGTAAGGATGCCCAGGTTGCACAGCCAAATCTGGTCATTCTCATAAAACAGGTTTAACTAATATTAAAAAACAAAAATCTTCAACCAAGATCTGGAACCTTTTTTATAATTAAATTCCATGTGTATTTTGAAGTCTTGGAAACCTTAAAAGATCAATGAATGCTCATCATTTTCATAATTGAGAAACATAGCAAAAAAAACAAAAAACAACAACCCAGAATCATTTGAACAGCACAACAGGAGGGAAGTAAGGACAAAGAAACTATGACGTCACCAATGTCAGGCTTGACGCAGGAGATCATATGCAGCTGCCATTTGCAGGTGACTGCTCAACGACAGCTCTAAGACCACATGCTACAACTTAAAAGGTAGAGCTGTCAGCAGAGCAAGCTCCCTGGTAACAAACGGCCAACAAACACAACTCTCAGCGCTTCCACATGTCCCTTTCTATGCAAAGCATCTAGGACACAACGGATCACCACATCAGACACAAGCCTGCCTACAATGTGCTTGACAAAGAATCCTTTGAGTCATCCCAATAAAAAGAATATATATATATATATATATATATACACAGCATATATATATTCACACACACACACGCCAAATTAACCATTTAAACACATTATTTTGCAAATAGTTAAATAGTTAAAGAGCTTCTTTTGTATGTATATTCAAATAAGATGCAAAATTCTAGAAATATCCATTATCTAAAAAGTTTGGTTTTGACAAAGAAATGAAAGTTGCTTTTTAGAGCACCAGATCGATTTGACTTGTCCAGTATTGAAGGAGAAATACAAAGAGTACAGGTTGGTTTCGTATCTGTGGGATTGATTCATACTCGGATTGAGGAGAAACATATTTTCCTCTGTGGCATGTGTCTGAGACGCACTACATATGCATTCTGATGGTTACTGCTGGGAGACGCATATCGTAATTAGGGGTGTGCACCGGCCACTTTTCGTGTTTTGGTTTTGGATCTGGATCTTTCTTCGTGTTTTGGATCTGGATTGATTTTGCCAAAACCGCCCTTCTGTGTTTTGGGTTCTGGGTTTTGTGTTTTGGATCTGTATTTTTTTGAAAAAAAGCATAAAAACAGCTAAAATCACATAATTTGTGGTTTTTTCTGCTCCTATGCTATTATTAACCTAAATAACCTTAATTTCCACTCATTTCCAGTCTATTCTGAACACCTCACACCTCACAATAGTGTTTTTATGTCCAAAAGGTTGCACCGAGGTAGCTGGATGACTATGCTAAGCGATACGAGTGGGCGGCACAAACACGTGGCCCATCTAGGAGTGGCACTGCAGTGGCAGACAGGATGGCAGTTTGAAAAACTAGGCCCCAAACAGTACATAATTCAAAGAAAAAAAAGAGGTGCAAGATGGAATTGTCCTTTGGCCCTCCCACCCACCCTTATGTTGTATAAACAGGACATGCACACTTTAGCAAACCAATCATTTCAGCGCCAGGGTCTGCCACACGACTGTTTTTATTTTTTTTTGGAGTGCACTTTGGGGGTTACAGCACCCTTTAACAGACGAGCCAGCTGGCCCTTTACTTATGACACCGGCACATGCTTGGCGCTACTTTGTTGATGCACATGCGGCCACAGTGCACATAATTCACAAACACAGAAAATAATTTTTTATTTTGTTTGGAGTGCACTTTGGGGGTTACAGCACCCTTTAACGGACAAGCCAGCAGGCCCTTTACTTATGACACAGGCGCACGCTTTACGCTACTTTGTTGATGCACGTGCAGCTACTGTGCACACAATTCACAAACACAAAAAAATATATATTTTTATTCTTTTTGGAGTGCACTTTGGGGGTTACAGAACCCTTTAACTGTCAAGCCAGCCGGCCCTTTACTTATGACACAGGTGCACGGTTGGAGTTACTTTGTTGATACACGTGCGGCTACTGCGCACACAATTCACAAACAGAAAAAAAAAATATTTTTTTTTGGAGTGCACTTTGGGGGAGCACCCCTGTTGCACAGATCACCCCCTGGACAACACTACAGCACCCCTCTAGGACTACAGCCTTTATGGGACACTGCACAACACAGTCCAGCCAGCCCCTATAGACTTTTAGTGGATACAGCCCCTATGACTGCAACTGACTGCACAACACAGCCCAGCTAGCCCCTATGACAGCAGCACAACACAGCCCAGCCAGCCCCTATGGACAACAGCAGCACAACACAGCCCAGTCAGCCCCTATGGACTGAGTGGTCACAGCCCCTATGGACAACAGCAGCACTACACAGCCCAGCCAGCCCTAGCTCCCACCCTCCCTCTTCACTGTCCACAGCCGGAGTGAGAAATGGCGCTGACGCGGGGACCTTTTATAGCATCCAAAACCCGCGAGATCCGGAAGGCAGGATGATGACGTTTTGCCTCGATTTCAGATCCGAGTCAGGCGGGATAAGACTCGGATCGGGAGGGCTCGGGGGGGTTCGGATTTCAGAAATCCGAACCCGCTCATCCCTAATCGTAATTGCATGAAGGCATTCCAGGGCGGTGACTAGGGGTTTGGCTATCGGTGAAGGGCATGTCGGTGTCAGGTACTGCATAGAAAGATGCAGTCCCACTGACCCTGCTGACATATACCGATGGACAGGTCGAGTATCCAATGGTGCCACTGATGACTGATCAATGGACTCTTGCTACGGCTGGTGGGCATCTCAATAGGATGCCCATCGGTTGCGGCATTAGCATAAAGAATCAGTTGCGGCTGTGACTTTGGAACTGTATATTATGCGTCTCCTGTTGTGCAGGAACGTAGACTTCTGCACTGTGGCACCCGTGGGTTTCAATACACCTGTGGGCTAGGTGTCATCTTGGTGTTGTTGCTATTTATTCACTATGAGCTCTATGAGCACTGAGGTGGATGCAACTGAGGATCCCAGTGAGGATGAATTTGGCCAGACTAACACAATGTGATACAATACATAATCATTTTCAGAATCTGAAGTCGAATCAATTCTATTTAAGGATCAGTTTGGCGATGTGGATGGAGTGCAATCGATGGCTCATATATACCGTGAATGGTTGAAATTGAAACAACGGGAGTTAGACTATTATTACCACAGTGTGACGCTTAGTGACTACTATAAAGATAAGCGTATTCCCTGTGGCTTTAGAGTAAAGAACTGTCCGACTTTTGGTCGCTTCAGTACTGCTTATTGTAAGCGTTGGATCGCTGTTTTAAACAAATGTAGCCATGGTTTGATGCTCTTAGTTATCGAAGAGGCAGGGAAAGAGTTGAAGATATCTCGTGATAAAATTGCTGCATTTGAGTCTACTTATACCAGTATTTCACAGACTGACACCAACACTAATTGAAACGATAAATTACAGTAAGTAATCAGATCACATTGTACAAATGTGGTTTAATCCAGTTCAAAATGCTCAAAATGTCCAAGACGATAGCTGAGTACAATCTAAATCGAGTGTACCACTGGATAAGTGGGGGACAGAGGGAATGCAAAGTCTGACACTTCGCAGGAGCATATGACTACCAGTGACTCTGATTTACATAATGGTAATAGATGAGGTATGATGTCAACTGTCCCATTGGGGATGTGTACCTGGACACAAGGATTGGACGTAAGAGGACATACACTAGGCGAGGCGGTCAGGGCACGCTCGAGGAAGAGCAGGTCGTTCTCCGTTACTGAAGAAAAAATAGGGTTTCATTTGTCTTCTCATCAACTAACTGACTGAGGAAAAGTTATTGAGCCTGAGGTTGTCATTTATGCCAACCACAAAATGTGATGGATTACAAGATGAATATTGTGCATTATGTGATCTTGCTCCTTATACTGACATTATCAAATGCCTTGCTGATAAGTGGAGCGGCAGTGATACAGGATCTACATGTCTATCAATTGGAAATTGAATGGCAGTTGGCAGATTTGTCAGTGTACAGATTATGAAATGAGGATCCCACAAGTATGTTCAGCAGGGATTTATCTACGAGGGCTGATTGAAAAAGTAATGAGACTGATTATTTTATTCAGAATCAGATGACTCCACAGGATCTGAACATTTTTATTTTTCAAAGTAACGTCCTTAACATTCAATAAATTTTTTGCAGCGTTTCAACAACGATTCAAAGACATGCAGTAGACTGTTTTGTGACATCACTTTTACTGTTGTAGCTGGGGCATTTTTCACGTCATCATTTGTGGAGAACTGTTGAGAATTTCTCTCCATAATTTTTTCAGGTTTGGGAATGCCCAGAAATCACAGGGCACTTAGTCCGGGCTATATGGAGGGTGTTCCAGTGCTGTCCCATTAATTTCAGTCAGTGTTGCCAATGCAACAGCAGCAACATGTGGTGGGGTATTGTCTTGGAGCAAAAACCAATGTTTCTTCAGCAAATGTGATATTATCTTCCTCATGGATCCACGCAAATGGGTTTTCAAGAATTTTGCACAGTAGTCACCATTAATTGTCTGTCCACGGGGAACCCAGTTCTGTAGGCTCATACTGTTTCATCAGACGCAGCAAAGCATAACAAATATAACATAACACTCACCATTTGTACCCTCTCGCCTGACCGGCTAAAACGCCATCTCCTCAGCTTCCGGGTCACATCATGGATACGACTTAGTGACGTCGTCGGTCGGTGCCCTATTGCTCGGAAACCAGCTAAACAACAACAAGTGTATACTGTGTCTTAGTGAAAAAACATAATCGGGTGATAAACAAAATAATCAAAAAACAGTGATTAGTTAGGCATCAATTGTACACATGATACAGGTAATCAATGTAAAATAAAATCCGTACAGAACACACAATATTCACTACTAGTGGGGCAGATAAATGTAAACTGTATCATTCCTGTACAAGACAGAAGCATATTGTCAAAATACTGGATTCAAGATCATGGCTAATGTCAGACTAAATTTAACTCACTGACCACATTATTCATACTATAAAGCACTGAGCACAGTATACACACTAAAAAGTAAAAGCATGTAGGATATCACAATATAAAAAAACCCAGTGTAGTCCCAGGGTCTTGTTTAGCCCTCTTGGGGCTAATGTCCCAAATATGTGAATCAATGTAGATTACAATTGCAGCTATTTTTTGCTACAATCACCTCCACGTAGGAGTGGAGAGACATGATCAATGATACAATATTTGATGGAAGCTGTACTATGATTTGCCTGAGCAAAATGCCACGCCACAGGCTAGTCACTAGTGCCTTTGGCTATGGCAGACCTAATGACCGCCTGTGTAACATCATTCACTCTTTAAATTGGTGTTCAGTTTTTCCGATATAGGGGTCAATCCAATTAGGTGCGAGGTGCGAAATGCTATTTTCTTTTCAAATTAATTTTGCAATCCAATTAGCAACTCGCATTGAACCAGACAGACTGAATTTGTTTCTGTCCATTCGCACCTCCCTGAGGGTGAGAGATGGAAAGGAAAATTTTTATTTTAAGGTTAAAATGTTAGGACACTGTGCTGAATCCCTTGGACAACCCCCCCTCCCCCCACCCCAGGGCCAGATTAAAAATGGGGCGGGTGAAGCTGCAGCTCCAGGCCCTCCCATGAAAATAGGCCCACACCGCCAAGAAAGATAGACTGGAGACAGGACAAAAAAAAATTCCTGTCACCAACAGCGGCCGTCTGAGGTCCTGCCCATTCAACCCATAGCCCCAACCCTCTACCCCACCCACACAGGTGATCCCCCAAGTCCTCTGAGTCCTGGCCGCCAGTCATTCATACAGCGGTGTAGTGGAAGGCTTTGCTTCACAAGCCCTCCCTGCATCGTGTAGTGTGCTTCAGCCCCTTTTCTATGCTATGTGATGGCACGCCATGTGATGTCACATGGGTGGGTGCCACTGCTTCCATTGACACCATGGTGGACTGAGAAGGCAGTGCTGACTGAATTATACTGACTTCAGGAGCGATGTCTGTAGCTGTACTGCCGGCAGCACGTGTCAGTATGGAGACCTTCCTGTCAGTGTGGAGCAGACCCATGGAAGGTGTAAGCCTGCAGGAGGAGCCGATGCCGAGGAAGAGAGAAGAAGGTAAGTGAACTATGGTGGGGGGTGGAGGTGGAGGGAGCAGAACACTGAGAAAAGAGGGAAGTGAGGAGCACTATAATGGACACAAAAGGGGACATAATTATGGACACAGAGTGGGGGGGCACATGATAATTGACACAGATGGGGACACACAATAATGAACACGGGGGGACATAATAATGGACATGGGGGCAACAACAATAATGCAATAATGGACACAGGGAGGGAATATAATAATGGACACAGATGAGGGGCACATAATAATGGAGACAGGGGGGAACAATAATGGACACAGGGGCAACAACAATAATGGACACAGATGAGGGGCACATAATAATGGACACAGGGGCACACAATAATGGACACAGCGTGGGACATAATAATGGACACAGGGGGGCACACAATAATAGACCCGGGGGGACATAATAATGGACACAGGAGGGCACATAATAATGGACAAAGATGGGGCACATAATAATGGACACAGGGGGGCACACAATAATGGACCCGGGGGGACATAATAATGGACACAGGAGGGCACATGATAATGGACAAAGATGGGACACATAATAATGGACACAGAGGGGGGGACATAATGGACACAGAGGGGGGACATAATAATGGACACGGGGGCATAATAGACATGGGGGACATAATAGACACAGGGGCATACTTACCTACCCTCCTGATTTGGTCGGGAGCCTTGTGGATGCCGCCCATGCCTCTTATCTCCCCCCACACTTACCTTAGAAACCCCCGCAGTGGGGGGGCCGTGACGCGATTCACACTGAATCGCGTAATTTTGGCTCCGCCCCCTGCCTCACAATGCCTGCAATATCGACGTTGTGTAGCAGGGGCGGGGCCAAAATGACGTGATTGCGTGGCTTTGCCCCCGCTCTGCCCACAAACAATCATCTGGCCGGCCCCGCCTCTTCTCAATGGCCACTCCCCCCCTGTAATGCCGATCTGGCTGCTCCCTCCCGGAAGGGGCAGCCAGAAAGTCGGCAAGCCTGCACAGGGGGAAGGGACATAATCGACACGGGAGGCACATAATAATGGACACAGAGTGGAACATAATAATGAACACAGAGGGGGACACACATAAGAAGGGACACAGGGTGGAATATAATAATGGACACGGGGAGACATAATAATGGACACAGAGGGGAGTCCGGGCCATAATTCAGCTCCTTCCCGGCGCGGCCACAGACGGAGTAATGTAGAGAGATGATGGCCCGGACTTCCGAACGGCGATTACATCTAATTAATGTCCGCCCGGTCACACTCAGTAATAGATTTAATGACCGGGAGAACTAATGCTGCCTTGTATGTAACTCAACAGCTCCCCCTCCTCTGGTTGCGCAGCGCGATGTGATGACGTCATGCCCAACGCCGCACACCCGCTCGCTGCCTTCTTGTGCTTCAGTGCTGTGCCAGTGATGAGGAGTTGGAAACGCTCCTCTTAGGATAATGGTTATTAGAAGTCAAGGTGAGCAGTTATTATCCACCTGTCAGGCTGCTTTTCACAGATGTTGCAGCCTTGGGGGAGGGGGGAAGGTGGGGAATGGGGGGTGCATTTTATATATATATATATAATATATATATATATACACACATACTACACAATTGGTAATTTATATATACAGTAACAGTATCTGTATATCTTATAACTATTATGCTTTGTTTAAACTCAAATTAAATGAAAACATATATATATATATATATATATATATATATATATATATGTGTGTGTGTTTTAATTTAATTTGCTGAGTTTAAACAAAGGATAATAGTTCTAAGAATAGATATTTTTATATATATATATATATATATATATATATATATAGGTTAGCTGGTGTGCGGCCTCTTTTGACTGCGTGCAGGTAATTACCAGTCAATGTATACGTCCACACTGTGTGGCAGGGCAATGTATAATCCAGTGTCCTAATAATAGCATCAGTGCCTCAATAAATTCCAGACCACTGCTCTCCTTGAAAATCCCAAATCCCACGAGTGAACTAGCTATTAAAGAAAGACAAAAAGGTGGTGCTGCATAGTGCTTAAAAGTTTTAATTCACAAACACATCTAAAAACAATGCGTCTGAGGTATGGTGTACTCGTACCAAAATTCAAACAGTGTTTGCTGATTACCACTTGGTTTAAAAGGTTATACTCCACCAACAAGCTGTAACATCACCATTACTGGGTTTCAACTTTTCCCATGAGAACACGCCCCTTTCTTTTTTTGGCTCGTGACTTTGGCACGCGCAAAGCCCAACAATGGGCGCTGAAATCTATTTTCGCTTACCAAAAAATAAGGCTCGGGCCGGCCCTGCATACAGATGAGGAGGTAGCACAATATAGAACATACAAATGAAGTCAGGAGCACAAAACAGAATATACAAATGAGGGGGTATCACAACATAGAACATACAAATGAGGGGGTATCACAACATAGAACATACAAATGAGGGGGTATCACAACACAGAACATGCAGGTGAGGGGGTATCACAACACAGAACATACAAATGAGGGGGTATCACAACACAGAACATGCAGATGTGTGTCTGTTATGTGGTTGGGACATGATGGTGAGTGAGGGGTACTGTATATCTGTGTCAGTTACAGGGTCAGGGAGTAGTGGTGACAGTAATTACGGATGGTGAAATATGGGATCGGCAAGTAATAGTGAATGACGGGGATTTCAGTTTTTGAGGAATGGTATCTATGAGTGGTAGTGGTAAGAGGTTCTGTATACAGCATTAAGTCATGGGTGACAGGTAAGGTAAGTGTAGTGTAGTACAGGTAGCAATACTTATCCCTGTGCCTTCACAGAGGTGACCGCTATCGGTCTACCAAAATATGTGTGTGTGGGAGGGTGGTAGCAAATATATATGTGAACAGGGGAGAGATGGTTGAAGGTAGGCGCTAGCTATGCCCCTCATGGTGCTAGCCACTCCTCCTGTACAGACCACTCCCCACAGCACTGGTCATGCCCCCCACATAAATAGTCACACCCCTCTGGCACTGGTCACACCCCTGCGGTAGCATACAATAGGCCCTTGATAAATTTCAGCTCCAGGCCCATGTAGACCTTAATCTGGCACTCCCCCCCCAAATGACTAATTAGGCAATTGGAAGTTTCCAGTTAGCTTAATTAGTCCAATGTCATTTTTTGGGGTAAAACATTTTTTTTCTCAAATTTCCCCAAAATCTAAGTTTTTGTTAGTTTAGGCACCCCAAATTTCATTACAATTTATTTTAATTGAAAAATAATTGTTATTTTTTCAAGATGCCCTCAAAGGGAATCGGTATGCCGCATGGCCGGGAGTTCAATTCCCGGCAGCAGCAGCCTGACAAAACAGCAGAGCCTGGCAGCGGAAGCCTGACAGCACTGGAAATCCCGATTGTGGTAGGGTAAGTATCTACTAACCTAACCCCCCTAACCCTAAGCCTCCTTAGGGGTGCCTAACCCTAACCTCCCCCCCTGTGCCTAACCCCAATCCCCCTTTAAGCTCTAAGCGCCTAACCCTAACCTCCCCCCGGGGGTGCCTAACCCTAACCCTCCCTCCCCCTAGCATAACCCTAACCCTCCCGGGGGGTGCCTAACCCTAAGTCCCCCCGGGAGCCCTAAACCTAACCCTCCCCCCCGCGGCTGCTCGCTCGCGGCGCCCGGCATCCGCTCGATCGGGATGCCGGGCGCCTGTCTCCCGGCGTCAGGGAAGTGAGCGGCGTCTAGATATAGACGCCGGTCATTTATCCCACGGTGGGATAAAACAGTCGGGAAGCCGGCTGCTGGGATTCCAGCAGTCAGCTTCCCGATTGTATACCCCTCAAAGTACCCCAAAATCACCTTTTTTCCTACTTTTGTTTTGCATTTTTTCGTTTCATTTGTTTGAGATTAAAATAAAAGCTTTGCTTTTTATAGTTTTTTTTGCATTTTTTAAAAAAAAGCACAATTTGCATTTGACACAATTTAAAAAACAACAGCACCTTCCTAATACCCACAAACAGCTTTCTATACGGTCCTGCTAACAAAATTATCAATTTTGAGGGGTGAAGGATGGTCTCCCCACTTTTTCATACACTTCTCTCACATCTCATTTTGCAGTCAATTCGCAAACCTCCGCTGCGAGTACCGCGAATAGGCATTTTTTATTGGATTGGAGAATTCTCAGGAGCGCGCATTTGAGCAAAGTCGGCGACTTTCAAGAAACAAACTCGCTACTCGCTTTTCGCACCTAAATGTATTGACCCCAGTGTCTTGCACAAGGGCAGGTGATCATACAGATCATGAATTTACTTGTACAGGCGAGATGGTATCTAATTCTCAATTTTACACCTATAAGGGGATAGTTAAAAGTTATACCCATTTGTAGATATCGGCACATCAAACAATTCGGGTACCTAAAACATCCTGTTTTAGGATTGCCTAGAAAAGTGGTGGTTTGTTCTTTACCTCTGCTAGTTTTATCCGTGTGTACTACACAAACTCTTATATTTTTGCCCCTGCGATAGCAAGGCATAAACTTAGTGTAGTGCAATACTTCTAAATAAGATGTAATCATGGGCCATAGTTTTTGGCACAGTAGATACTTTGATGGTTATAGGTATTTACCCACAGTAAAACTTTAGTTTTCTTCTGTTCGGTCTTAAATTGATGTATTTTTTCTAATGGATGGCTAAAGCTGGCCATACACGCTACAATTATCGGGGCGATCCACCCGATATCCGCGGATCGCCCAGATAATTGTAGCGTGTAGGGGGGCAACCGAGGGTCAAATATTGCTCGGTCGGGCATGCCGGATTGTCCAGCATGCCCGTCCGATGCTATATTTACTGGTAAACTGTCGGCCGCATCCGGCAGTGTATGCCCAGCCGCGGCCAACAGATATTTCCTGTGTTCCTTCCCATGGAAGGAACAGGGAAATGTCTCCTCCCCTGGGGGCAGAGCGCAGATGTCGGCTAATACACTGTGAGAGAAATCTCACAGTGTATTCCGCGGTCATCTGCGGCTGGCAGGCTGCCAGATAAAATGTCTGATTGGTTAGTAATGAAGGCTTGCATTTTGTTAACTGATAAAAATAAATTATTAACACTTCTATTTTTTAAAGCATTCTTTGCAGCATTTTTTCCACATCTGCCTTAAACTTTTGCACAGTGCTATATATATATATATATATATATATATACATATATATATATATATATATATATATATATATGCTGTATATATATGAGTTCTGTCTCCAGTTTTCTGGACTGGGGCAACTCAACAATCAATACAGTCTTTGAAAGAGTTAAATAAAAAGTCAAAAATGAATTTTATTGTCGTGATCAGACACATCAATATCACGATGTTGAATTCTTAGAGTCATAGTATATTTGTCGACATTACGGTTCATTCTGAACCTTTCTCAAGGCCGACTATACAAAGCAACAATTGCTTAAACACGTAGGAAGAAAGAGCAACATCTCCTATTCCTGAAATATGAACATACCCGAACTTAGGGGTTCCGAGGCAAATCGAGTCCTAGTTCAGAATCAGTTTGGGGTTCTTAGTCGAATCAAGTCCCGGTTCAGTTCTTCAGTCAGTTCGAAACTCTGATTTAAAAACTGAACTCTGTTTTGGATTGCAATTAATCAGGTCCAAATTACATGATTGTCGCCAGTTTATCCATATTTTTATAGATTTTTAAGGAAACCAAATCCAAACCAAACTGGAATCAGAACCAAAACAAGATGATGAATTAGTACCAAAATCAAAACATGGGGGTCCGCACACATCTCTAATATAAATAAATATAAATTTATATGTAAATTACATATGTATATTATCTCTCTCTTCTACATATACAGTACATGTGCTACACTGACCAGATGTCCCATTACATACATTATTGATACTGCCTAAAACTCAGCCTTGAGAAAGATTTGCAATAGAATTGAAATGTCGGGGGCATGATGGCATGTTAAAAAACTTCAAAATAAAAGTTTCAAACACTTCAAACAATTTGGAGAGTGCTTTCTGGGTGTAGTAGGTATTACCGCCGGCCGCATGGGCGATGGTTCAAATCTCGACAGCGGCAGCCCGGCAGGGGTGAAGATCCCGATCGTTAAAATGGTAAGTATAGCTAACCCTATTTCCCCCCCTAACCCTAACCCCCCCCTTCCCCTAGCCTAAACCTAACCCTCCCTAAGTCCCCCCAGGAGCCCTAAAACCTAACCCTCCCCCCGCGGCTGTCCGCGGCTGGCGTCCGGCTTACCTTCGGTCGGTATGCCAGGCGTTGGGATTCCAGCGTAGGTCTAATGACTGGCGTCGAGTTTGCGATGCCTGTCATTAGTACCTTGCCAAGATTAGAGATTCGGGAAGCCGGCAGTTGGCATTTAGACCGTCAGCTTCCTGACTACATCCCTGCCTTCTTTCTACAGGAATAGAGTGCAACATATGTGTGGGACATTCCTTGGAGATCCCTGAAAAGCACCCCAGTAGCTGGGACAAACAAAGATGAGAGTGCAGGACACACCCATCACAATAAAAAAATCTGAGACTGCAATCGAGTGAGTGGGAGCTCCTAACCGATGTGGAGTTCCAAGTTGGTGGTACCTGGGATGCAACATAGAACCATCCAACGTGTTTCATTATGGCCAACTTCCTCACTTATGTTATTTACTGTAAATAGTGCCTCTCATTGACCAGAACCAGAGCAAAGATTGTCTCAGTAATAACAATGACTCCTATGTATCTAACCGCAATACAGAGTACTGTACTCCTAGGATAAATAAATCCTAAAGAAAGGTGCAGAATTTTTTGGATTGTTAGTAAAAATCATAAACTTTAATAAACGAACTAATATCAATTTAAACTCACATTTACTGTATGTGCTACAAAGATGGCCGCAGAATATACATACAGTCTCACTAAAAACAAACTATTATGCAACATAAACAAAAGTGCCAAGATACAATTGAGCCTTCTAGCTCTATATTGTAAAAAACATTGACCACTCTACAAACACCGGTCATGAAATCATCTTGATGATGATAGCAGTCACATGACGAATTGGCAGTAAACACCTCCAGATCTTCTACAAAATCCTATCTCTTGTGTTAACAGTAGCTGCCATACAACTTAAATACAGATCTTCTAGAGAATGGTGCCTCTAATAATCACAGCTGCTGCCATATTAGGGAGGAATAACTGATCAGTGCCATTTTGGGAATGACCATATAGTAATGATATAGTGGTAGTCAGAAATGATTGTCATTATTTATGATATACCAAATTATAAGGAACAACCAGTATTCATCAATAATAATGCCAGCTGTCTTACTGTACATTGATTTGAAATTAATATTACATTTACAGTAATGCAGTACAGTAATACCCCTAACCCTAAATATTTGACATGGACATGCTTCATAGATTTACACATACACTGGAATTTTTTTTTCTTATTCAAAGGAATTGGAAGTAGGATGTTAAGTTGGCAACTAGTAGATGGTATAAATCCGTTTGTTTTAAAATTGTGCTTGTGGTAACTACTGTATATTCAATGTGTCTATGCCATGGCCAAATGTTTTAAGAATGACAAAAGTATTGGTTTTCACAAAGTTAGCTGCTTCAGTGTTTTTAGACCTTTTTGTCAGATGTTACTATGGTATACTGAAGTAAAATTACAAGTATTACATAAGTGTCAAAGGCTTTTATTAACAATTACATTAAGTTTATGCAAAGAGTCAATATTTGTACTGTTGACCCTTCTTTTTTACAAGACCTCTGCAATTCGCCCTGACATGCTGTCAAGCAACTTCTGACACACATGTGTGGTTGGGCGGTGAGCTGGGCTCAAGCCTGGTTCTCTATGGCCGTTAGATTGATGAACTTTTTATCATTTGGGATGGGTCCCTCACATCTGCACAATCTTTTGTTTCCACTTTAAACGAGAATAATTATAATTTACACTTCACTCACACCTTTCACCGTCAATGTATACATTTCTTGGATGTATCCTTGGAGATTTATCATAATAGGATTATCACTAGCAATTATAATAAGGAAGTGGGGACTAATGCCTATTTACATTTCAACAGTTCACATCAGATGGCATGGAAACAAAATATTCCCAAAGGCCAACTAATGTGGTTGAGGCGAAATTGTTCGGACCTCAAAAGCTTTAGATCACAAGAAGAGAATATGATGGAAGCCTTCAAATTGAGGGGCTATCCATTACATCTCATTAAAAAATCATTTACTGAGGTGCTTTCTATGGATAGAGGGTCACTTTTAAAATCCACAAAGAAAAAAACTCAGACCACACCAAATATAGAGAGAGGAATAACCTTTATTTCAACCTATAATGACTCACATAATGAAATTAAGAATATCATTACAAAGAATTATAATGTCTTAAAACACAACAAGATTATGGGCGACTTGATTCCTCCCAAAACAGGTATTTACATTTAGACAAAGTAAATCTTTGAAAAATTTGCTAGCTCCTAGCTTTTTGAGACAATCTGAGAGAATCAATACAGGTATCACTTGGCTTCCATCTCAACCACTAGGCTGTTATAAATGTGGGAGTAATAGATGCAAAACATGTGAACACATAACTAGTGGTACTAAAAACATCCATCTACCTAATGATGTAGAGCCATACTTGATTAAATAATTTATTAATTGCAATTCTAAGTATGTTATATATGTTTTGACATGTAGCTGCAATTTAAAATACATGGGGAGGACAACCCGGTGTTTAAAAACAAGGTTTATGGAGCACGGGAGGAATGTTGTTAATAGGTTGTCATCCCATAGTGTATCGAGACACTTTGATGAGATTCATAATGGAGACCCACTCTCCCTCCAACTCACTGCTATTGAGAAGATTTCCACAACCCCCAGGGGAGGGGATCGATTTAGATATCTATGCAAACAAGAACTATTCTGGATATTCAGAATGGATTCTTTGTACCCCATAGGTCTCAATGAAATGATAGAACTTAATATTATCTCCAACTAGTTCTTTACATCCATTATATTATATTATATTTTTATCATTTCAAATCAACAGTCCACTCCTTGAGCCCATTGTACCCCATGTTGACCATGCATCCATGCAATTCTCCACACTTTTAGATTACTCTATCCCCATCAATAGTCATTAACATAGTCTTATCCCCTCTCATTAAAAACCATCATTTTGTTAAAGTTCCTTACCTGCAAGAGTTTACTTTTCATTGTTATGTCCTGCAATATTTGTATTTTAGAATAACAACAATAGTTCTCCATTTACAGTATATGGAGATATCATTGTCAATATATCATTAGAGCTATAGAGGAATGTATTCAATCATTTTGGATGAACATGTATTCCCACATGTTGGATGCACCTACTATATGCCATTATTTGAATAGAATTGTTTTATAACTAATTTGTGCTGCACACCATATCTATGATTATATATTACATATGCATGTGGTAGTTTGTTTACATCATGTGCGTGCTACAAGTGCTGTGTCCCAACTTCTGACGTCCACATTATGCAACAAATTACTGGATCACGTGAGCAGACTGTATGTAATACACAAACAATAACACGTGACATCCCTATAACGTGGTACACATTGAGGTCATGTGAGTGGGACTTCCATAACAATCAGTCCATGCAGCATGGGAGTAGACAGGTGGCAGGCCCATGCGACTGAGCCAATTGCAGGCTGCGGAGGAGGGCTGTCCCCCACACACACTCCCCTCTTCTCCATGTGTATTTGTTTATATCACGTGGGTGGAGAGGCTCATTATTGGTAAGCTGCATCACTTAGATCTATTTTAATTGTTTTCTACATCACAATGTATGTACTTTTTTTCCGATATGTCTGTCTCCTATTAGGGATATTTTGCACATGTTCATATTGCTATTTATAAGTGTTTTTACTTGATTTTGTTATTGATATGCAACAGCTGCTAATTAGCAGCCATCTTGGAATATGACTATAAATAGGATTTACAGCCACAATACCACTACCTTTGATAAAGCTGTGAGTTTGACACAGCGAAACGCGTCAGTTTATTGGCTGCCTTAATCTGCAACACTCCTCCTGATCTTTAGGAACATGTCCTCCTACTGTTACTGCCTTAACAGGTGAAAATCACCACGCCAGCCCAGCACTGGACCTTTGCCTTGGGGACCTTCAGTTTGTGAAGTGCTTACCTTGCTAATTGGACCCTGGTTATATTTGGACACTGAATCAATCTTTTGGTCCATCATCTATTTGTGCTTGGGGTACCCCACTAGAACCAATACCTGTCAGCACTGTGGAATGGACTTCACCTATCTGCTGATTAATGGACTGGGTAAATATCTGTCTGGACTAAAAACATCAGTTTATTTTCAATGTGTATGGACTTTCTCATTATATTTCCCATGTGATCAGGATCAACCTAGGTTGATAAAGTAGGGATGCGCTTGTCATTCTAGCAGTTTTTATGTTATCAAAGTGTTCATACAGGTTATATATCATTTTATGCATTAATTAAAAATTTATTTATAATTGTACATTGGAGCGCTGTTATCTCTTGTTCCAACTTCTGGGCCACATACTGACTGATGGCCGCCCATTCTTGCTTAATCACTGCTTGGAGTTTGTCATAATTTGTTGGTTTTTGTTTGTCCACCCGCCTCTTGAGGATTGACCACAAGTTCTCAATGGGATTAAGGTCTGGGCAGTTTCCTGGCCATGGACATAAAAATGTTGATGTTTTGTTCCCCGAGCCACTTAGTTATCACTTTTGCCTTATGGCAAGGTGCTCCATCATGCCGGAAAAGACATTGTTTGTCACCAAACTGTTCTTGGATAGTTGGGAGAAGTTGCTCTTGGGGGATATTTTGGTACCATTCTTATTCATGGCTGTGTTCTTAAGGAAAATTGTGAGTGAACCCACTCCCTTGGCTGAGAAACAACCCCACACATGAATGGTCTCAGGATGCTTTCCTGTTGGCATGACACAGGACTGATGGTAGCGCTTACCTTTCCTTCTCCGGACAAGCATTTTTCCTGATGCCCCAAACATTCTGAAAGGAGATTCATCAGAGAAAATAACTTTACCCCAGTCCTCAGCAGTCCAATCCCTGTACCTTTTGCAGAATATCAGTCTGTTCCTGATGTTTTTCCTGGAGATAAGTGGCTTCTATGCTGCCCTTCTTGACACCAGGCCATACTCCAAAAGTCTTCACCTCACTGTGCGTGAAGATGCACTCACACCTGCCTACTGCCATTCCTGAGCAACCTCTGCACTGGTGGTGCCCCGATTCTGCAGCTGAATCAACTTTAGGAGACGTCCTGGTGCTTGCTGGATGTTCTTGGGTGCCCTGAAGCCTTCTTCACAACTACTGAACCTCTCTCCTTGAAGATCTTGATGATCCGATAAATGGTTGATTTATGTGCAATCTTACTAGCAGCAATATCCTTGCCTGTGAAGCCCTTTTGTGCAAAGCAATGATGAATGCACATGTATCCTTGCAGGTAACCATGGTTAGCAGAGGAAGAACAATGATTTCAAACTCCACCCTCCTTTTAAAGCTTTCAGTCTGTTATTCTAACTCAATCAGCATGACAGAGTGATCTCCTGCCTTGTCCAGGTCAACACTCTCACCTGTGTTAATGAGAGAATCACTGACATGATGTCAGCTGATCCTTTTGTGGCAGGGCTGAAAATGCAGTGAAAATGTTGTTTTTGGGATTAAGGGCTCGATTCAGACCCATTTGCTAGGCTACGTTCGCTCGCAGCTGGGCGATTGTTGCAAACTGTGCATGCATATAAGCCACAGTGCACATGAGACGATCGCTCGCTACATATTGCCAGAGCGCTAGTTTGAGTGACATAATGGGGAATGTGTGGGTAGTGACTAGGGCAGGTCTGTGTAAACGGGGTGTGCTTGCACTAACACAGGTGTGGCTGGGCATTTTTTACACCAACTTAAGTGAATAATTAAGATGTAGCATCACCAAATGCGTCATACGAGAGAAATAAAGGCAGTGGTGATCGCAGTGCTTGCGCAGCCTAAAATCTACCTTAAGCACTGCGTGGTGGTCGCCCGATGGTACCAATGTGTTAATGCACTTCCTGGAGATGACGTCTGAAAGTGGGAGTCTTTACTCCAGGCTGCTGGGCATCTAACTTCACCCAGTGATCGCACGTTCAGACTTAAGAGGCGTCCTCATACCTTAGTGTGCGATTGCATCATTTGCATATTTTCTTTCCTTTAGGCAGCGGATGAACGCAGCCTAATGAACGAGTCTGAATGAGCTCCTAAGTTCATTGTCATGGCAAAGATGGACTTTGCAATTCATCTGATCACTCTTCATGATATTCTGGAGTATATGCAAGTTTCCATCATAAAAACTGAAGCAGCAGACTTTGTGAAAACCAATACTTGTGTCATTCTCAAAACTTTTGGCCATGACTGTACATTTAAAAAATATAACACAATCAATGCATCTAATACTATATTTATAGGTAACTGAACCATCAAAGTATCTGTACTTGCCATGATAAATAAATATGAAATTATCTATGTATCTCTTGTAGCACTTTACATTATCCAACATATTTGTTTTCATAAATCGTATCATGGTGCCATATCCCTATTAATATATTTGTGTACATCATGGTACCATTTAAATTAAATGAAAAATGTTCACACAATTTAAAAAAAAAAAGTTTTCATATGAAAACAATAGTGTCAATAATAAAATATTTTTTTTTTGTTTATATTCAATTTTGTGTCCTCATCAAACATAAATTTGATTACATATACCCCTTTCTAATGAGAGTTTGATGAATACAATATTTCAGTATTGACAGTAATTTTTACATTTTTAAAATCTAGCCTCGAAAATAACATGCGGATGCCGCCTCTTTGAGGACATCCCTTTTTACCCTTTCCTGTTTGGAGAATAAAGTTTTTACTATATAAAGCAGTCAAAGAAAAACACACTCATCCTTGATAACAAACCTTTAATGGTTTGAAATGTGTTGGATTGAGCAGAGCGGTATAAGAAGTTCCAAAGAAGATAGACAACTGACGTCACTAAACAGCGTTGTGGAGAACACATGCTGCACTTGTGGATACTGGGAAGATACCGAAAACCAGATCCCAAGCATCTGGCACAGTGACCGAAGATCCCACTTCCAAGACAAAGGTAGGGATAGTAAGGGCAAGTGTTAGTAATCTTACTCCACGAACTATATTCAATCAGATACTGAGGGATACTGCTCATTCACCTTACGTTAAAAGGGCCCTTAAACATTATTTTTAAATTGCCTTTTTACTCTTTTTTTCTATATGCTTTCTCAAATAGCGGTTGGTTTTATTTGTGTCTACTTTATTTGTACTGAGCTGCTTTTTACATGTTCGAGCACGGAGCACTTACACCCATTTTTATTGATATAAGCCAATGGAATCCCTCCTGCCGTGGTATATTATCCACCACTATGAGAATCCTTAACATACAGTAAGGGTTTTGACATAAGTGTGTAATTTTAAATCTAAATACAGTAGTTTGATAAATTGGCTACGGTCTCTACCCCGAGATAGGCAGAACCACACCTCACCTTTGTCTACATTCCTAATGACCAAATCTTCATCTTTAGATAACTTCTTTAAAGCTGACTTTTCTTGGGATGTTACATTACCCCCCTAATGACTAATTAGGCATTTTACATTTTTCAATTAGCTAAATTGGGCCAATAATTACATGTTATTTTTGGGGTTAAAAAAAAAATTGCCTCAAGTTACCTCAAAATCATTTTTTTAAGCTAAATAATGCACCCTAAATTTAATGAAAGTATTTACTGCAAAGAAAAATAATTGCTTTTTATAATTTTTTTTAATTTTTTTAAAGTTGCCTCAAATTACCCCAAAAACATATTTTTTGCCTGCTTTTTAGCATTTTCTGAAATTCTACAGATTTTTACATTTATTTAGCTTTTAAAGAAAAAATGCACAAATGAGCCATTTGACACCTTTTAAAAGCATACTTTACTCTCCTTATGGCCGCTAACATGATTCTGCTAACAAAGTTTTCACTTTTTTGAGATCCAGGAAGGTCTCCCCACTTTTTCTTGCTATTTTCGCTGTTCACTTTTTGGACAAAATTTGCATGCTCTCACCCAGGGCCAGTTCTAGACATTGTGGAGCTCAGGGCGAAAGTTCCCAGTTGCGCGCCAACAAAAAAAAGAAGAAGAAAGAAATAACTTTTTTTAGATAACATAATATTATGCCACATGCAGTAATACCCTTTATAATACACTATGCCACACACAGTAATGCCCTTTATAACACATTATGCGACACACAGTAATGCCTTTTATAACACATTATGCTATATGCAGTAATAACCTGTATAACACATTATGCCACATGCAGTAATGTCCTGTATAATACATTGTGCCACACACAGTAATTACCTTTATAATACATTATCCCCAATTGAAATTACACCACACAGTAGTCCCTTATGTTATGACACAAAGTGGTGCCCCTTTTACATAATGACAAAATTAGTGTACCTTATACACAAGGCCCACAGTAGTAGTGCCCCTAATACAATGGCCACAGTAGTAGTGCCCTTTATACAATGCCCACAGCAGTGGTGCCCCTTACACAATGGCCCCAGTAGTGGTGCCCCCCATGCAGTGCCCCCATTAGTAGTACCCCCAGTGATAATGCACCCAGTAGTAATGCCCCCTATAGTAGTTCCCCCAGTAGTAAAGCTCCACAGTAGTAACCCCCCAATTAGTAATGCCCCCTATAGTAGTGCCCACAGTAGTAATGTCCCATTAGTAGTGCCCACAGTAGTAATGCCCCCAGTAGTAATGTCCCTTATAGTAGTTCCCCCAGTAGTAATGCCCCCCATTAGTAATGCTCCCCAGTAGCAATCCCCCCATTAGTAATGCCCCCTATAGTAGTGCCCCCATTAGTAATGATCCCCAGTAGTAATCCCCCCATTAGTAATGCCTCTTATAGTAGTGCCCCCATTAGTAATGCTCCCCAGTAGTAATCCCCCATTAGTAATGCCCCCTATAGTAGTGCCCCCATTAGTAGTGCCCCCATTAGTAATGCTCTCCAGAAGTAATCCCCCATTAGTAATGCCCCCTATAGTAGTGCCCCCCATTAGTAATGCCCCCTATAGTAGTGCCCCCATTAGTAATGCTCCCCAGTAGTAATCCCCCCATAAGTAATGCCCCCTATTGTAGTGCCCCCATTAGTAATGCTCCCCAGTAGTACTGCCCCCTATAGTAGTGCCCACTGTAGTAAAGTCCCCAGTAGTAATGCCCCCAGAAATAATGCCCCCTGTAGTTGTGCCCACCTGTAGTTGTGCCCACTAGTAGTAAGGCCCCCTATAGTCGTCCCCCAGTAGTAATGCCCCCCAGTAGTAATGTCCCTATAATCGTGCCCCCAGTGCTTCCGACTGAAAAAAAAAAATACAATACTTACCTTTAGTCCCGCTCCTGCTTCTGCTTCCGCTGCCGTCCGTTCCGACTCAGTGGCGCCCTCTAGGTGTCGGCGCTCCGGGCGACGGCCCTGTTAGCCCGCACCTAGAACCGTCACTGCTCTCACCGCGAGTAGTGCAAATTCGCATTTCTAATTGAATTGTGCGTATCTTGAGTGCACACATGAATGCAAAGTGAGCGAATTATAAGGCGAAGTGTGAGAGTTTTTCGCCTTTTGAAAACTCTCACCGAATTGAATTCCCCACATTGTCTCTATTACAAACAAAATTGGCTGCGCTCATTTAATCACACTTAATATATGTACGGTTTGTGTATTACCGGAATCCCTCTATTAAGGAGGGTAGTGGACTGTAAAATAGTCTGAATATTGGGTCCGCTCAGAGTGAAAGAGTTGTTGCTTGGAAAATTGGATGCCACGAGTCCAGCTGTATTAGCTCATTTGCTCAACGTGTTTCCGTGTGTCTGCACACCTTCGTCACAAACCGGCACGAAGTCCCTATCGGGGGTCACATCCTTCCTCTGTGACTGCAAGCACCCGCTCTCAAGCGAGTGTACAACCAAGCCGGCTGGCGGCTCCATCAGCAGCCTTACATTACCTGACACGGAGCGGAGCAACACCGCTGAGAGATCCCGCAATGAAAGGGAGAAAGCTCTCCATCCACTAACGGGCACATGAAGGTATATACTGCAGTCACCGGGCTTTATACACTAATATACGTGGAACACTGACATTTTTGATCTGCAGATCATAGGCTGCCTTATCAGCCAGGAATCGGGTGAGCTCACTGCATGTTGCACAATTACAACAACAATATATCAAACTGTTGCACTTACTTTATTATTGCCACAGATACAGCTTATCTATACACAAGAGAAATATTTGTTTTTTTACCTGATAACAATCTAACCAGGAAAATTGATTACACCTATCAAACCTTCCCTTTTTTTTTTTTTTTCCCTGATACTAATTATTTGTTTTGTATATGTATGTTTGTAATTTTATAGCAGGAACAAATATATGTTCCACATTGGTACCGAATACTATACTTTTATGAGATTGTCGGAATAAATTATTTTTATATTTTATACTTAAGCCTGGTTCATAGTACATATATTAAGTGTGATTAAATGAGCGCAGCCAATTTTGTTTCTATTAGCTTTTGAAGTAATTTCACAAATTCTTCTCTTTGGCAGCAGTCTCTTTTTCACACTTCAGATCACCTAGGAAGTGCTATTTTCTTCAGTTTTTTTTTGTATTGTCTCTATTACCTTTTTTCTCACTTCTAGTTTCTAAAATCATCTCTGACCAGGTCATAAATAAATATCCACATCGCTTTGTCTGGATTACAC
The DNA here is from genome assembly GCA_031769625.1 of Taudactylus pleione. Lineage (NCBI taxonomy): Eukaryota > Metazoa > Chordata > Amphibia > Anura > Myobatrachidae > Taudactylus > Taudactylus pleione. Next base: position 119,000 of record JAUIMM010000264.1, on the reverse strand, counting down.
ATGATAGTTTTGTGAAAGTAATGATACCACCAGTTTAGGTTTAGGACAATAATCTCATTTGGGGTTAGGAATCTTATATATAAAATTTTACCTTAAAATTTATTTTTTATTTTTAAAGCTCAACAAAGAGATCAAACATATCAACATGTTGAACCAAGGCACATTTTGACTCATTTCCTAATAATTTTGTTTGTGGAGAGGACGACATCTTGGATAAAATGTTAAATATTCCCACTCCCTTCTCTCCTGTATGACTTATGCTGCATACACACGTAAAGATTTTCTGTCCAACTATCCAACTAGTTGGTTGGTTGGAATGAAAATCTGGTAAGATATGAAAGCAAGTGACAATCAGCAATTTGCTCCCAAACGCAGGAAAATGGACAAAAACTGTTGTTTGAACAAATTGTTTAGAACAAACATTTAACAAACTTGTCTGACGTCCATTTTTTTCTGTTTTCTGGCATTTAGGATCAAATTGCTGATCATCAGTTACTCCCATACCTTACCAGATTTTCATTCCAACCAATCAACTAGTTGGATGGTTGGACAGAAAATCTTTACGTGTCAATTCACCACCAGATCTTAATTTTTGGAGAATTTTTCACTACCACATTTTCCTCGTCTAGATATTGCATGAAGCATTTTTTGAAGTCTATTGGAAAATGCAATCTCGATTGAAGATTTCTCTTCTTTGTGTGTGAGGAAGAGATGGACATGATGGTCTTTCCCATTTCAAAACTTCAAATCTACAGTATTTCTTAGATAATTCATCACCAGTATTGGATGATTGGGAATCCGTGGATTCCTTCCTCCTCTACAGTAAATGTATTTAAACCCTGTCTAGTGAATCTAACACTTTTAGAAGTCATTTTAATTATTATACATTCTCCTTTATCTTTATGGAAAAAATAGCCCATTTATGGATGATTCATCACATTTTTCCCCAATAACTCACTTGGGACTGATTGACTGGGGGCGATTCAAATGTTTTTTTGGTCGCCCAGTTTGATATTCAATTGTTCTGGGCGCTCATTAATTATCGCCCTCTGCGCCGCCTAAAAGACGAGGTTTAGCCATCTAAAACAGCTAAACCCGTCTTAATTTCTGGTTAGGGCGAGCTATCTGCGGTTAGTGCGCCCTAACCATGTTGTTTCAGACACAGTTCTGCTCGCGCACTCCTGAGTGCGTGCAAAAATCCCGGCGCCGCCGGCTATCGCGCCTTGACAGAAAAACAATTGAATTGCTCTGTCGGGCGTCTAAAGAAAAAAGGCGCCGGCAGAACATTTGAATCGCCCCCACTGAGTCAGATGCAGCTGTGATATTGCACACAGTGGAGTGATGCTTTGTGTATGTTCCTATACCTGAATAGCACTGCGCATGTGTCCTAGTGATTAGTCACTTACAGATTTGCAGTACAGATTTGGAGACTTGGATACGTGGTATCAGAAGTGTAAGGGCGTTCCTGAATGGTGACTGGGATGTAACGTGTGTGGCTGAAAAGATGCACAGAGTTGTTGTACCTTATGGGAGTGCTGCAGGTGTGTTGTCGGCGTGTTGCTGAAAGCGGTTGGGTAAAGACTTGCTGAGCCGCTCAGGCAGAGGAATTGCACATACCACAGGGCAGGTGCAAGTTTCATTGATGCAACAAATGGGGCATGTAGAGATGCACAAAGCAGTATTTCTGCATCTAATATGAGCACATTCTGATGCACAAATGTACACCAAGTAAGGGCTTTGTAGTGGCATTAGTATAAAGATGCAGACGCAACTGCGGCAAAAGACACGACCACGGCCGTCTCTACATCTGACTCAGAAACAGGCCCTTTGTTTTTTTTCATAATTCAGGTTATCTGTATACATTTTTTTGGAGTTTTCTATTAATTATTTCACTTTCCACACTTTCAAGTTCTTTTGAAATAATTCTTACCTCTTTATTAAACTCTTCAGATCTCCTATGTGGTGCAATGGCGGATTTTAATCGTTTTAATTGATTTTCAATTTGTATTAGTTCTTTCTTCCTTTCAGCAGCACTTAATGACATTAAACTGATGGAACATTAAGCAAGTGTTGCATTCCTCTATTGCTAAGTTCACCATTATGGGATCCAAAACTGGGTGATGTGATGACTCTAAGGCCTCTGAGGACACGCTTAACCTAACATATAACATCGTACCATGATTTCATGTTCTTTTTTACTAATTTTTCCATACAGGCCAAATTGCATATACTGTTAATACTTTTATTTTGTATTATTTGGCCCAGTTTCTCGTACAGAGAGTATAGACTGACATTTCAGTACGGTCAGCAAACTACTGTACAGATTGAAAACAAACCCTCCATGCGCTATGATAATAACAATACAATTAATAAGAGTTGATTGGTGCAGCTCCTCCTGTGAGATCCTTTCCAGCAATGGATTTACAAAACAGACCTACAGAAACAAGACAGGAAGGTGCTATTAAGGCCTGATTCAGCAGTGCACGCAAGTATATTGCTGATTGCAGATTCCAGATTATTGGGAATCTGCACGTGCGCAGGACCTGTTCAGCACATGTGCAGGCTCCCATATGCCTCTGCCTGATTGGCAGGCAGAGGCGTTTACATGGTGCTGCATGGTGCGAGGATAACCAGCATTCCCGGAAACGTGTCACTCTGTTTTCCGGGAGTGGCAAGGCCTGGATCTGCGTCCATGGATGCAGATTCCTGGCCTCGCATGCCGGCCAGTCCGCATAAACTGAGGCTTACTCAGCTGACCGGTGCCATCCAATATTTCAACCAATGGCGATCCCAGGCTGCAACCTCGGTCACAGTGCTGGGATCGCAGATACAGCAGGAGGTGTTAGACACCTCCTGCTGAATTTGCGTATTAGCAAGGATGGAATTGTAAAGCTGCTTGTGTGTGGCTTTGCAATTCTGCTCTCTACTAAGTCAGGCCCATAGTGTAGTATCAGTGGTGGAAATAGCGGCGGTACAGCCGGTGCCTTGCACCATGGCCCGCTGTGTTGCAGGGGCCCATAGTCGCCTGCATCCAACAGTGCTGTTGCACCCGCCACCAGTGTCCCCCGGGCCCCACAGTATTTAAGTGTAGTGCAGTCTGCAGTGAGAGCGGTCCGCACTACACAGTAACAAACACATTGCCGCCAGCGACGGCTGTGTGTTTGTTATAGCAGCCAATGAGAGTCAGACAGACTCTCATTGGCTGCTGCGTCCACAGAGGGAGCCAGGCTGGAGCTCATTCATGAGCTCCACTTTCTGGCTCCCGCAGTGGGTGATGGCAGAGACGTCATTACGTCATGGAGGACAGAGGAGCTGACGGTAGTGGGTGCAGGAGCAGGGATTAGGGTAAGTGTGTTTTTGTTTTATTTTTCTGTGTGTTTGTCTTATATATGTAGGGGGGACACTACTGGGGCACTGTATAAGGGGCACTGTATAGGGGCACTGTATAAGGGGCACTGTATAAGGAGCACTACTGGGAGCACTGCATAGGGGGGATCACTACTGGGGGCACTGTATAAGGGGGACTACTACTGGGGGCAATGCATAGGGCAGTGCCAGATTAAGGCCCTCTTGGGCCTAGAGCTGAAATTTCTGAAGGGCCTATTGTGTGCTGCTGCAGGGGGTGTGATTACTGATATGGGGGTGTGACCAGTGATGTGGGGGTGTGGTCTGTGCCATGGGGCGTGGCTAGCACCATGAAGCATAGCTACCCGCCTACATTCAACCATCTCAATCTCCCTCCCCTCTTTGATTATATGAAGCATACACCACCTGTTCTTAAAAAAAAATAAAAAATACAAACTATGGTTTATTAATAAAATGCAACAAATTTTATTAATAACGTGCTTTAACAGAAACATACCTGAAAATTGCTAGTTTTTCAATATTTACCGTTGAACAAAGTAAAAGATGCAGACCATGAAAACATAAATAAACTAAATAAATATTAAATAAAGCTGAAATATGTGATCTGAATATTAATAAATATTAAATTAAATATATTAACTGTGACTGCAAAAAATGGCTCCATAAGTCCGGGGCCAAACTGTAAAAAGGTACGCTCTTTGGAATTTGGTACATAGGGGTCAGAGATAGATAGATAGAGAGATAGATACAGTTGCAAGATCCACATTTTCAGCAGGATGCATACAGACATAATACTTAATACCCATACCGGACCTACCATGGTGGTACTTCATCGCACATTGATGACGTCAAATGTCTCACGAGATTCAGGTGACACAGAGCATCCACACTACAAATGAGCTGTAAACAAAGAGTGTGATTGGGATCCTGCCTCACAATTGTTGTGAGGCAGGATCCCAATCACTCTGCCCAGAGTCTATAGTGTATGCACAGATCACCGGGAAAATGGCCACGGCAGCCATTTTCCCTGCACTGCGCATGCGCAAACGGCAGCTGCCACAGCCATTTTACAGCACAGTACCCCCGCGCTGACATGGGACTTCGGAGAGGTAAGTAATATTATGGGTGCAGCGTGTGCGGTGCGGGGCCCCCTGGATCCAGGGGCCCGTGTTCCCTGCACACCCTGCACCCATTATAGATACGCCCCTGAGCCAAACCACTGTAATCACAGGGCCTGATTCAGAGCCGGACGCTCTGACAGAGCGCTCGCTCTGAATCAGGCACGGCCCTCTGGTTTTTTTGAGCGGCCTCCTGGCCGCTCGCATAGCTGTGGGTAACCACCCACAGCTATAGCGAGCGGCCATGATGATGGTCGCGATGGTCAAGACCATCGTGACCATCGGGCTTGCGATGAGACCCTTGTGGTAGGGTCTCGTTGCCGCAAGCCCAAGAGTGCTTTCAGCTCTAATAGAGCCGATGTCAGTGGGGCCGGCCCCAGACGGTAGGCGTTCCCATGGGAACGCCTCCGTCTGGGCAGCCACGCCCCCGGCCCGCCCACCAAAGGGGGCATGCTGTCACTCAACATCGGTTGAGTGCCCCTTTGGTGCGAGACCCAGAGCGACGGTTTGCCCGTCGCTATCCTGGTCTCGCGCATGCGCACGACGGAGCCGGCTCCATCGTGCGCATGCGCACTGGGCCACCATCGACCCGCTTGCGAGCGCAATGCAAACTCAACACTACATAAGGACGCCCACAGACACGCCCACAAGCACAAACACTCATGAACCCAGGGCTACACAGTGGTAATCCATCGGCCATGATTCCTGCAATGCTGTGAGCAGTCCCTACCCCATCCCTTGTGTTCCCTTCTGTGATCTTACCTTTATGAGCATGAAAAAGTAAATTTTTAATGACCTCCATAGGATTTACAGGGCTGACCCGGGTTCAGTGTGAACAGGGCCAACCCGAGAATAACCCTGGTCGAATGTGCAGTGTGAAAGGGGTCTGACCCAGGTCGCAGCCAGGTTGGACCCATGTTCAAAATTCCTGGTCAGAGCCGGGTTTGCGATGTGAAAGGGGTATGAGTGTATAAATAGCTGCGCAATGCAAATAAGCTGTGTGTGCCTTAACCTGCACAGCTGGTCCATGTCACTCAAAATGGTACCAGTCCGCATCTGGCTGGGGCGGACAGAGGAGAGAAGGCCGATGGATGGACCAGAGGAGGCGGCACAGGTGGAGGAGAGGAGGTGGCACAGATGGAAGCATGATACAGAAAAGAGGAGGTCAGACAATAAGTTACCTGCTTTCCAGACACTGCCCATCTGGGACTGTGGGGACTCCCGACAGATGTCTTGAATTCTCGACTGTCTGGAGTAGAGATGTGCGCTGACTCCCATGTTTTGGTTTTAGATCTGGATTCATCTTTGTGTTTTGGTTTTGGTTTTTCAAAACCACCCTTAAGTGTTTTGGTTTTGGGTTTGGTTTTGGTTTTGGATTTAAAAAAAAATAGATAAAAAGTTTTTAAAAACAGCTAAAATCATGTAATTTATGCAAAATTAGGATTTAAAAGCCGAATTCCGAACTTAAAAAGGTCAGAACCGTGACTCAGATTTACCTGGATCTCCTCAGGAGATTTAGAGCCGCGACTCTGATTTATTCAGATTCATAAAATTTGGGTGGATTCGGATTTCTGGAGAACCGAACCGGATATCTCTAGTCTGTAGCAATCCTGGATGGGTGGTAATGCTACTCAACAGATACCTGTCATACTTAGGGCTCTATTTATTAACATTATTTTTACTAAAATAAAGTAATAAAGGGTGTTTTCACACCCTTTTCACATTATTTTAGTATCACCTATAGTTATTACAGTGCAATTGGAGTAGAATTTGTCAAATTCTACTCCAACCCCTAAGTATCACTTATTTTTAGAAAGCAGATCGCATTTCCCATAATTGTAATGGGAAATGTGATCCGACCAAAGTTACTAAAAATAATTTGTAAAAAAATTCCCGGGAAAGCCCTGTGATAATAACGCCACCTGGAGGTGGCGTTATCCAGGGTCTCTCCCGGTTACCGGGCTCCTACTCTGCTCTAAAAGGCAGAGCAAAGTCCGGAGCCGGTCCCAGTGATCAGCTGTGTGGTCTAAACAGACCGCAAGCTGATCTCTGTTAAAAAAAAAAAAGTAAAAAAAAAATTTACTTACCTGACTCCAGGGACCGGAGGTCGGGGCTCTGGTGATGTTCTCCCTCTGGTCAGCTGGTCTCCCATGGTGCACTGTGGCCCGCTCATCAAGTGACCGGGTCCCAGTTCAGTATGGGATATCAGCTGACCGGAGGCATGGAAGACATCACCGGAGCACCGATGACTGCAGGTAAGTGCTATTAAGGGAGGGGGGGTCACGGGGATGTTGCGAGGGGGGTCCGTGATTGTGGGGGCAGGGCTTAACGGCGGGAGTGGGGCTTAGCACCGGGGGGGTAGGAGCGACAAACAATCGGCGCATGCGCGGGCACTTTGCGAAAATACCGTGACTGGTGTGCGGAGGGGATTCGCAGGGACATAGCTTTATCACAAGCTCTGTCCCTGCAAGGGATTTGTAGTAAATCCCTGTGATATTGCCTGAATTCGCAATGCGAATTCAGTCGATAATATCACACTACAATCTGCATTCAATATGCGGATTGTAGTAAATAGAGCCCTAAGTAACAATGACACCACACATTTCATGGTTGCATATAAATGCTGGGAAATAGGAAGTGAATGATGCCCAGCTACTCCAGAGTCACATAAGGAAAATCTGTCTGCCTCTCAGACACCATACACATGCAAATAATATGGTTCAGGGGTTAGATGCCTATCTGCCCACACCTTCTCTGCTTGCCATTTCCTATAAGACATCACTTCTCATGTAAACATTTCAATAGGTTTGCATGGAAATTAGAGATGAGCAGGTCCGGTTCTCAGCAGAGCCAGATTTAGACCTCATGGGGCCCTAAGCAAGAGATCAGTTTGGGGCTCCACTTCCTCAACTGAATGTCATTTTAGACACACACACATGGCCCGCACAATCTCACATACCCAATGCCCACATTTCACGCACACACTACCACCATAGAAGCGCACTCACTGCTCCCATAGCCTCACACACACACTGTCCCCATAGCCTCACACACACACACTGCCCCCATAGCCTCACACACACGCTGTCCATATAGCTGCACACACACACACACACACACACATTGCCCCATAGCCACACACACACACACACTGCCCCCATAGCCTCACACACACACACACACACACACACACACACACACACACTGCCCCATAGCCTCACACACACACACTGCCCCCATAGCCTCACACACACGCTGCCCATATAGCTGCACACACACACACTGCCCCATAGCCACACACACACACACTGCCCCCATAGCCGTGCACACACACACTGCCCCCATAGCCTCACACACACACTGCCTCTATAGCCGCACACACACACGCTGCCCCCATAACCTCACACACACGCTGCCCATATAGCCGCACACACACACTCTGCCCCCATAACCTCACACACACGCTGCCCATATAGCCACACACGCACACGCTGCCCCCATAACCTCACACACACACTGCCCATATAGCCGCACACGCACACGATGCAACCTTTTGGCCAAAACTGGATGAATTCAATATTATGAACTGTGAGGTTACCAAAATTGACTGGAAATTACTGGAATTAATTGTTATTGATGTTAATCATTCTGTAGGAACAAAAACAGGCCCAAATTATGTGATTTCAGCTGTATTTATGATTTTTAGAAGAAAAATACAGATCCAAAACCAAAACACGCAAGGGCGGTTTTGGCAAAACCAAATCCAGATCCAAAACACGAAAGAGATACAGATCCAAAACCAAAACATGAGGGTTGGCACACATCTCTAAATTGGAAGTGTCATAAAGCTCTGGATTTTCCTCTTCTGCTTCTACTAGCAATGTAACAGTGATATAGGTTACATTGTTAATCCTTATTTCAAAAATAAACAATGTAGAAACTAAACCCACTAAACTATATTGTATTCTGTCAGGTCAAATGCCGCCTTTCAAAGCTCATTTAAAGCCTGTGAACAATAAGAAGTGTCCTCATATAAGGTGACAGGAGACAATGGACCTCATTCAGAGTCGGTCGAAGTGGCCGCACGGTCGTACGTATGTTCGCTATACTGCTCAGGCGTAAAGTTCGTAATGCGCGTGCGCAAACTAGCCGCTACGATCAGAAATTTCTCTCTCCTTGAACACAGCCAGGTCGGTAGTTTGAGTGACAGATGGAGGCGTTTGTGGGTGCTAACAGGGGAAGGTGCTTGAAAACGGGGGAGTGGAGATCCGAACGCAGGCGTGCCTAATTATGTGAACGGCGTTTTATGGGAGTGCATACGGATTATGGGAGTGCATAATTAACAAAGTAGCGTCATGGCACATGTGACATGGGAGGTTTTTACACTGACATGATCATAGAGCTATGGTCAACCTTAAGCTCTACGACCAGTTCCGATGGTTCCCGATGGTCTCGATTAATCCTTATATGCCCGGAGATGACGTGCAATGCGTACGAGAAGGGGGCGTATTTTTTTTAATTCCGCCCGAACCGATCCGAACTTAGGGACGCAACTTGCGAGGGAATCATTTGCATATCCGGCCCCTTTTCCCGTACGACTGTGTGGCCGCTTCGACCGACTCTGAATGAGGTCCAATGTCCCAAATGAAAGGAATATAAAGTATACAGAGCTCTTATGACAAATGTGTGTGTATTAGTCCATCATTTACATTCCTTATTTCTAGTCCTGGCATTAAAGAGTGTTTACTACATTTTGTTGATGTGTGTTAAAAGCAAATTTTGGCATTTGTGTTTTTGAGGCCTTATGTAGACAGGCCCAATATTGATACTGACCAACTAGAGATATGAAAAAGCATATTTGTAAAAAGCTATAAGTATAGTGTCAGACTGCAAGGAAGCTATTTTTGATTGCATTTGATAATGCTAAATGTTACTACAAAATGATTTAAGTCCTTCTTTAGTGCACTTTCAGATAAGCGGTTTTGGTGCATTTCATGCGTTATATCGGAAATTACATGCATATCATTTTTAAAGGAATCAAAATGTAAGTAACATGTTGTTAAAATGCTGTAGGCTTACGGATCAGAGACATCAGCACTTCTATTGTTCACATTTAAAGATGTAGCATTTATATAAATGTGGGGAAGGTATTTAGATACAAGTTTAGAGTGTGCTATTGGATAGATATGGTCGTGAATAGAGATGCTCAAAGTTGAGGTGGAATTATGCAAATCAAATTTTGTGATGGAAAAAGCTGTTTTTTCAAAGCTATAAAGTTACAGTAATAGAATCTTCGAGATCTGCTTTCGTTTTGCCATTCTACAAAATGTCATTACACACTTAGCAGTGTGGGGGAAAGCAAGAAAAGGAACAAATTTGCTTCTGGGCAAACCATGTTGCACTGCATTGGATGCACATGCATTAATTTTTTATTTTATCTTTACTTTTTGCATGCAGGAAATATACAGACTGCTTTTGCATGTAATGCACAAATACTGAGAAGCTTTGTTTCTACACTCACATATAGGGGTAAATTTACTAAAGGTCGATTTGGTATTTTGAGTGATGTGAGGTTTGATTTGGCTTCGATTTTGCTATTGGGTATTTACTAAAGGCCAAATCGAATTTAAAATCGGACTTCAAATCAAATTTTGAGTCAAATCAGCCATCGGAAAAACATTGGTACTTTTACATAACCCAACACACAAAACCCTTATTTACTATCATTCAATTTGAAATCGACCTCAAAATTGGACTTCAATTCCCCAATACAACAGACCTGCTTCATGCTTTCGATTTGAGCGTGAGCAGGTCGGATTGACACAGATACATGCAGACATCAGTGAGATGCCTGCATGTGTAGTCTTTGCAAAGGCAAAAGAAAATTCCCTTTGTGGGGCACTCTTTTATGAAAATGAGATATGATATGTAAATATAACTTAACATTTATTGATTACTTGCTACAATATGCATACACATGGCGTGATGTACAATATAGTGTATTTCACGGTGGGTGTCTGAGGTAAAATACAAACAATATATATACTGATAGTTCAAATTAGGGGTGTGCACCGGCCACTTTTCGTGTTTTGTGTTTTGGTTTTGGATCTGGATCTTTCTTCGTGTTTTGGATCTGGATTGGTTTTGCCAAAACCGCCCTTCCGTGTTTTGGGTTCTGGGTTTTGTGTTTTGGATCTGTATTTTTTTGAAAAAAAGCATAAAAACAGCTAAAATCACAGAATTTGTGGGTTTTTCTGCTCCTATGCTATTATTAACCTCAATATCCTTAATTTCCACTCATTTCCAGTCTATTCTGAACACCTCACACCTCACAATAGTGTTTTTATGTCCAAAAGGTTGCACCGAGGTAGCTGGATGACTATGCTAAGAGATACGAGTGGGCGGCACAAACACGTGGTCCATCTAGGAGTGACACTGCAGTGGCAGACAGGATGGCAGTTTGAAAAACTAGGCCCCAAACTATACATAATGCAAAGAAAAAAAAGAGGTGCAAGATGGAATTGTCCTTGGGCCCTCCCACCCACCCTTATGTTGTATAAACAGGACATGCACACTTTAACAAACCAAACATTTCAGCGTCAGGGTCTGCCACACGACTGTGGCTGAAATGATTGGTTCGTTTGGCCCACCACAAAACAAGCTGGCAATTAATCTGTCCCTGCACAAACTGGCTCTACGGAGGCAAGATGTCGTCCTCATCCTCCTCATCCACCGATTCCTCACCCTCTTCAGTGTTGTGTACATCCTCATCCTCACAGAGTATTAATTCGTCCCCGCTGGAATCCACAACCACAGGTCCCTCTGTACGTTCTGGAGGCTGGTCTCCCTGGAAGAGTTGATAATTCATTTTATGAACATCATCTTCTCCACATTTTGTGGAAGCAACCTCCTACGCCTTTCGCTGACAAGGTTCCCGGCTGCACTAAACACTCTTTCGGAGTACACACTGGAGGGGTGCAACTCAGGTAAAATAGAGCCAGTTTGTACAGGGACCTCCAAATTGCTTCTTTTTCCTGCCAGTACTGGTACGGACTGTCTGACATGCCTACTTGGATGCTGTCACCGATGTAATCCTTTAACAGACAGACGCACGCTTGTCGCTGCTGCTTTGAGGATGCAAGTGCGGCTACAGCCCACACAATTCACAAAGACAGAAAAAAGAAGAAGAATATTTTTATTGTTTGTGTAGCACACTTTGAGGGTGTCACCACCCTTTAACAGACAGACGCACGCTTGTCGCTGCTGCTTTGAGGATGCAAGTGCAGCTACAGCCCACACAATTCACAAAGACAGAAAAAAAAAGAAGAATATTTTTATTGTTTGTGTAGCACACTTTCAGGGTGTCACCAAACTTTAACAGACAGACGCACGCTTGTCGCTGCTGCTTTGAGGATGCAGGTGCAGCTACAGCCCACACATTTCACAAAGACAGGAAAAAAAAGAACAATATTTTTATTGTTTGTGTAGCACACTTTGAGGGTGTCACCACCCTTTAACAGACAGACGCACGCTTGTCGCTGCTGCTTTAAGGATGCAAGTGCGGCTACAGCCCACACAATTCACAAAGACAGAAAAAAGAAGAAGAATATTTTTATTGTTTGTGGAGCGCACTTTGAGGGTTACACCATCCTTTAACAGACAGACGCACGCTTGTCGCTGCTGCTTTGAGGATGCAGGTGGAATCTAGACGGGATTTGGAACTGGGGACACACTACCTCCATCAATTGTCTAAATCCCACTGCACTAATGGCGGATACCGGATGCACGTCTAACACCAACAAAGCAGTCAAGGCCTCAGTTATACATTTTGCTTCAGGATGACTGCTGTCGTACTTCATCCTCATCGCTAGGGACTGCTGGAGGGTCAATTGTTTAGTAAAAGTAGTGATGTTCCTACTTCCTCTCTGGGATGATGAACAACTCCCAGCAGCAGCAACAGCACTAGGAGGAAGTGGTTCTTGATCTTTCCCTATTTTATTTTTATCGGAGAAAGTTTGGTCCTCCATTTATGTTATATTGATATATACGTGCGGCTAAAGCGCACACAAACACAGAAAATATTTTTTTATTTTTGCTGGAGAGTAGTGCACTTTGTGGGTTACACCAACCTTTAAGAAATGAGCCAGCCAGCTCTTTACTTATGGGACACAGGCGCACGTTTGTCGCTGCTCCTTTGTTGATGCACGTGCAGCCACAGTGCACACAATTCACAAACACAGAAAATATTTTTTTATTTGGTTTGGACTGGAGTGTACTTTGGGGGTTACAGCACCCTTTAACGGTCAAGCCAGCCGGCCCTTTACTTATGACACAGGCGCACGCTTGGCACTACTTTGTTGATGCACGTGCGGCTACTGTGCACACAATTCACAAACACAGAAAAAATATTTTGTTATTTGGTTTGGAGTGTACTTTGGGGGTTACAGCACCCTTTAATGGTCAAGCCAGCCGGCCCTTTACTTATGACACAGGCGCACGCTTGGCACTACTTTGTTGATGCACGTGTGGCTACTGCGCACACAATTCACAAACACAGAAAAAATATTTTGTTATTTGGTTTGGAGTGTACTTTGGGGGTTACAGCACCCTTTAACGGTCAAGCCAGCCGGCCCTTTACTTATGACACAGGCGCACGCTTGGCACTAATTTGTTGATGCACGTGCGGCTACTGCACACACAATTCACAAACACAGAAAATTATTATATTTTTGGTTTGGACTGGAGTGTACTTTGGGGGTTACAGCACCCTTTAACTGTCAAGCCAGCCGGCCCTTTACTTATGACACAGGCGCACGCTTGGCACTACTTTGTTGATGCACGTGCGGCTACTGCGCACACAATTCACAAACACAGAAAAAATATTTTGTTATTTGGTTTGGAGTGTACTTTGGGGGTTACAGCACCCTTTAATGGTCAAGCCAGCCGGCCCTTTACTTATGACACAGGTGCACGCTTGGCACTACTTTGTTGATGCACGTGCGGCTACTGTGCACACAATTCACAAACACAGAAAAAATATTTTGTTATTTGGTTTGGAGTGTACTTTGGGGGTTACAGCACCCTTTAATGGTCAAGCCAGCCGGCCCTTTACTTATGACACAGGCGCACGCTTGGCACTACTTTGTTGATGCACGTGCGGCTACTGCGCACACAATTCACAAACACAGAAAATATATATTTTTTTGGTTTGGAGTGTACTTTGGGGGTTACAGCACCCTTTAACGGTCAAGCCAGCCGGCCCATTACTTATGACACAGGCGCACGCTTGGCACTACTTTGTTGATGCACGTGCGGCTACTGCGCACACAATTCACAAACACAGAAAAAATATTTTGTTATTTGGTTTGGAGTGTACTTTGGGGGTTACAGCACCCTTTAACGGTCAAGCCAGCCGGCCCTTTACTTATGACACAGGCGCACGCTTGGCACTACTTTGTTGATGCACGTGCGGCTACTGCGCACACAATTCACAAACACAGAAAATATATATTTTTTTGGTTTGGACTGGAGTGTACTTTGGGGGTTACAGCACCCTTTAACGGTCAAGCCAGCCGGCCCTTTACTTATGACACAGGCGCACGCTTGTCACTACTTTGTTGATGCACGTGCGGCTACTGCGCACACAATTCACAAACACAGAAAATATATATTTTTTTGGAGTGTACTTTGGGGGTTACAGCACCCTTTAACTGTCAAGCCAGCCGGCCCTTTACTTATGACACAGGCGCACGCTTGGCACTACTTTGTTAATGCACGTGCGGCTACTGCGCACACAATTCACAAACACAGAAAAAATATTATTTTTTTAGCACTTGGCGGGAGCACCCCTGATGGACAGAGCAACCCCTGGACAACACTACAGAACCCCTTTAGGACTGGGACACTGGACAGGACTTTGGAGTGGACACAGCCCCTATGGAGAACTGACTGCACAACACAGTCCAGCCAGCCCCTATGGACTTTGAAGTAGTGGACACAGCCCCTATTAACAACAGCAGCACAGCACAACACAGCCAACCCCTATGGACTTTGAAGTAGTGGACAACAGCAGCACAGCGCAGCACAGCACAGCACAACACTACTCTGCACTACACTACACTACACAGCCCTGCCAGCCCTAACTCCCACCCTCCTTCTTCACTGTCCACAGCCGAGTGAGAAAATGGCGCCGACGCGGGTACCTTATATAGGATCCAAAACCTGCGAGACCCGGAAGGCGGGATGATGACGTTTTGCTTTGATTTCAGATCCGAGTCAGGCGGGAAAAGTCGAGCCTGACTCGGATCTGACTCGGATCGGGGGGGCTCGGGGGGGGTTCGGATTTCAGAAATCCGAACCCGCTCACCCCTAGTTCAAATGAATGAACCACAATTGAGGCGAAAATATAAAATTAAGGAAGTATTAACCTTGAAATAATAGGGTACTTCCTATCAAATCCGGTTCAAATTTGACCTCTATAATGGTTGGAATCAAATGAGATACCAGAACATATGTGCACATAACAGAGAAAAAGGGGGAAAATCTGAACAATTTCAGTATGAATAACTGATGGGTGCTATAAAAAAGGGAGAAAAATGTAAATGCTACAGCACATGTCCCTTATTTGAAATGGTAAAGAATCAATTTATACCACAATGTCAAAAATAACGTTTCCTTGATAGTAGCAACACTTAGAAACAGAGATGACCAAAGCAATAATCAGTGAGGATGGTGTTCAAATACTAACATATAATGGCCACAAAAAAACATACAAATGCAAAAATAATATATAGACCTATAATTGTCGTCAATTGCGTAGTAATTGTGGTCAACTGTTATTGCACACGTGCCTTTAATAAGGTAGTAAGAGAGATTTTAATTAGGTCTCAAATGAGAACTAATATTGCACATACCCCTAATGCTAGCAGCAGAAGAGAAAAAATATATTGGTGAAGCTTTTATAGCAGCCACAACAAGCTTGTAAAAAGCAGTGATCCAATAACAATATTACACATCTCCCTTATAGCAGCAAAATGAAAAGAAAAAATATATGTTTAATCGGATGGTACAGCACGTATTAATAAGCCGCAATATTGCACATTCCCCTTTAAGCAGCAACGAAGAAACAGATTTAACCAAGAATAGTACTGATTAGTAGAGATGGTAATAAATTGATGATATGTACATCTCCCGCTACTCTTGGTTACCACATAAAAACAATAAAGAGAACAAGGACAATTGTACAAGATAACAGTAAAAAAATATATCATGAGACTAGGATTCAATTATTTAATATTGCACAAATCCCTCTGGTAGGATCAGAAAATATATGAAATGACCTCCAGTGGTCAACACTTTCATATTGACAATTATCAATTAATATTGCACATATCCCTTTAATCAGGTGGTGAGAGAGAATTATTGCACAAGTCCCTCTGATGTATACAGGAAATATATAGTCTCCCTTATATAGCTGCAAACCTTAATGTCTGGTATTAATAGTCAATCATGAGCAGGTCAAAAAATTTTTTTTTATATATAGAATATAACACAGGATTTTTTTTGGAATAAGTGAAAGTAAGTTACACAGAATGTACCCCACCTCTGCTGTCACATGTTGTACTTTACTACCAAGTATTGGACAGGTGATGACAGAGTGGGGTGCTGGTGCCTATTGAAAGTAAAATATATTGGTGGGTTGTTAAAAATCTAATTTAATAGGAGTTAGATAACTCCTGGTGCCAAATGGCATTGCAGGAGTTAAATTCACCTAGATCAGCTAGATCACCTAGATCAAATAGCCACCAGAAAATAGAAAGATAAGGTTAATGACCTGTGTATAGATCTGCCTGCTGACGAGCTTAATCAAGAACCGGATTGCAAGGTCCCGTTATAACAACCTGTCCGCTGTAATCAATAGGTTTACATAAAACCTTATCATGCACACAGTATGCTGCATACAAACAGCTGCTCATATGTCCTGCAATGACCTCCGTCGGTATAGGAAGTCAGCAGTAATGTGAGAAAAACTATAAATCAGGATACAAAGTCCCGATATAGATGCCTCTCAGCTGAAAAACAATTAGTTAACATAGAACCTGTCGAGCGTACGGTGTGCTGCAGGCGGTTGCTCACATATCCTGCAGTGGCCTCTGTCAGTCTAGGAAGTCAGCGGTGTTGTGAGGATCATGTGTTAGATCAGCTGATCAGGTCCGTGGTAGGAGGTATTGAAAGTTGACGCGTGTTTCGTCTGTAACGGCTTGCTCACAATGAGACGCAGGGTAACTAAAGTTTATCCTGCGGCTCCCACCACTGAGTACAATGGAGGAGCCATTCATTGGCTGAGAGGCGGGGCCTGACCTCTCTCAGCCAATGAACGCACAGACACAGTGCTTCAAAGGAGGAAGCCGCATCTGGGCGCTTCATTCAGGAAGGAGTAATCATTCTGGTTAGAATGATTATTCCTTAATGCGATGGTCTGGTTTTTTGTTTTCTTATTTTTACCCATGGATGCCTACTGGACAATGGGACCACTGGAGGTAATATAGGTGAGTATGTGTGAGTGTGTATGTATGTATGTATTAAACTTATACTGTGTAAGATGTGTGTGTGTTTCTTTCAACATTTCTTTACAGGTGAACTACAGGTCCCAATGGGCCCTTAATGCCCCGCATGCTGGTACTTGTGGTTCTCCAAGTACCAGCATGCAGGGGGAGGCTTGCTGGGACCTGCAGTTCTACTGGATAGACAATGTTTTATCACTTCTATATTTAGACATCACTCACACAATCAACCCGCCACCCACCACCCAGGAGTGGCAGGGATAGCCCCGGGCTATCAGCCTAGGCCAGGGGTGCCCTGGAGAGGTAGACCCCTTTTTTTGAAGGGGTTTCCAACTCCCCAGGGATCCCTGGCCTGGGCTGACTAACGGTCAGGGCTGATGCTGTGGCTGGGGGGCCCAGTGATAGGGATCCCTTGGCTGTGGCATCAGTCCCCCGTTAGAAAGGGTCCAGGGCTGGTTCTGTTATTTACAGGGAGACCCTACGCAAATTTTTTCCTGTACTTAGTCAACCAGACCTGGGTTTCAGCAGTCCGGGGCTGGTTCTATTTTGGGGGGTGACCTCACGTTTTTTTTATTTTTTTTATTTTAACTCTTTACAACACTTTTTCAAGGCAGAAACATGCAGGCATCTCACTGATGTCTGCATGTATCTGTGTGAGAATGAACTGTTCATGCTGAAAGTTAAAGCATGAAGCCGATCTAACGTGTCTGGGATTTGCAGTTCGTTTTGAAGGGTGATTTGCCATTCGATGTGGACATGATCATGCCAAATCGAACAGCAAAACACTGTTCAAAACTGACTCAATCGAATTTGTTTTGCAAATCGCAAAACAAATCGAATAATAGTAAATGCAGTGAAAAAATGGTTTTCACTGCATTCGATTTGAGTCAATTTGAGAAGAGGCAAATCACTCCTCAAATTGACCTGCAAATTGACCTTTAGTTAATTTACCCCATAGAATTAAGCTAAAACACCTGAGTGTATTGTAACCTATGGACCCTGTAATTCTGGAGGCTTACACTTGGTGGCAATGTTGAGTGCGAAAGAGGCATTCGTGCAAGTGGAAAAGGGGGTTGCATATGCGCAGAGTGAAGAGAGGGATGCCAAGAAGCAGAGCTACAAAGAGAGGATGAGGTGCTGCAGATCTGACTTTGAGACTCAAGCAAGCAACGTCACTGAGGTGGTGCTGGAAGAGAAGGCCACCGAGTACCCATGTGTGTGTGTGTGCAGTGCTGAGGCTGTAGCTGACTCCCAGCAGTCCTGGAAGTGTACAAGAGAGCGTCAGTGTGCTGCCATGCTGGCCTGCACACTGCCTCCTGCAGTGCAAAATGATTTTATCAAGGTGTAAGTTTGCTCTTATATTTGCTTTGCTCCTAACTCTGCTTCAGTCACTGTATTTGTAAATTCTATGTAAATAGAGATCGGGTGGAAGCAGTGTATGGGCCTAGCCTCTCTGCTGTAGTATGAGAAAGAAACCCCAGTGGAGTTGTTGTCTGCCAGAAGAGGGAAGATCCACTGGAGCTGCTATCTCTACTGCAAGGTACCATCTATACCTAACTTATCTGTGCCCACACTTCCACCCCAGGGTACCACAATAAATATCTCTGCTCATTTAAAATTTGCCTCCTGCAGTGCAAAAAACGATTTTTATCAAGGTATAAATTTGCTCTTTTTTTTGCTTTGCTCTTACTCTGCTTCAGTCACTGTATTTGTAAATTCTATGTAAATAGAGCTGGGGTGAAAACTAATTATGCTTTGTAGTGTGGCTGGTGTTTGGTCTTATAAAAGGAAGGTTGCAATATACAAAATTCCACACTACTGGAGTGCCAAATGCAGCAAATATTTAGCGGAACAGTGTTGAGCAGTTTGCTCATGTCTAGTCTTGGAGCTCTAATATTCATAGCTGGTCCTACAGGAAGATGACATCACAGATGTACAAAACTAATTGATTTTCTCTGCAGGTCAACAGTAAGATAATAATATAAGAAAAGATGTTAGAGGTGTTTAAAACTCCATACTTTATGTCTGGAATAAAAACATTATTGTGGTTCATTAAGAATTATACCATATTGGCTTCCCTCCAGGACTAATACAGCATCCAAATCTTCGTACTACAATGAATCATTTTTTTTTAAATTAATGGCTGGGTCATGAAATGAAGTGATTTTAAAGTCTTGCACTATATTTTTCCATTGGATTGTAGTTTATGTATTTTATAGTGGTTTTAGAAGGTAATATAGCAAAAATGCATAGAAAAAATAATACAAGTGCTTTACACAACAGAAAATATCCACTCTTATTAGGATAATGTTAAATCAACACACATTTTCTTAAACTTGTAAGAATACCCTGATTGTTACCCAGGAGTTACTGCAGTTGATTTTATTACTTAATTGTATATAAATGTGGAGAGACTTAAATCTGAAATACTGTAGCACTCAGATACATTTACTGTAGTTCGAATTGTCTTTGAAATATTGTGTTGGGTAGAGTACATGGGTCAGAGGTAACTGTTCCTGAGATGTGTACCACAAGCTCTGAATACTGAATACATTGGTCGGAAACGGCACTTTGCAGAGTATTCTGGCAGTGTAATGAGCTCAGTCCTCCATTTCTCTGGAGACAAACTGAGGAATTATGACCTAAGTGAGGCAGGTAACATTACAGAGAAATCATTGTGTGGGATCACAAGATGGCTGAACAAAAAAGTTAATATTTAATATCTACAGTACACATATAAACAGCAGGAAAATGACATAAGTTGAAAGCTTTTCAAACAGGAACATCTTTTCATATAAAATGCCACTTCCAACTATTTACTGTTGATGGATATCTATAGTATTTTCTCTACATCATCTGGAGCAAACTACTCTTCTTGTGACGCTGTAACCCTTTATCAGCAGCTGCTCTTTTATTGATGTTTTCTATCTTATCTAGAATCAGGGTGAAGCATGGGCAATGGAGCATCCATATAAGTTCTTCATGAACCTGTACCTGTAATCGTTGTCTCCTCTTCCACCAATGGTGCTTAAGCTGTGCCAAGACATAACACCTGCAACCACTACCGAGATAGCATTCTCATAACTAGGCCATAATTATACATTTATTTATACACATCAGCAGTCTCAGCAATTCTGCTCTCGTACAGTATAGATTTCTTTTTCACAGATTACCTCATCCCATGCTTGCCCATACTTGGCTCCGGAATCAGTATACATCTGTGACCCGCCCCACTCCACTACCCTCCACTGTGATCAACAGAATATCTTGGGCTTACCTGCCAAACACTCTACAAGCTTCCTTTAGCACAGTGGTACCTAAACTCATGTACAGGGCCGTAACTAGGGTAGTACGGCCATGGCCATGGCACAGGGCACCGGGCACTGTTCGGGCCTGTCAATTTTCTGTTTATCATTCTCACTTGTAGCCTCCTCTTATTTTATCCCCAGCATCTCCTGGCCTCCCCTATCTCTTCCCTGGCCCTTCTCCATGAGGCCAGGCCCCTTTTTGAGGTGCGTTATGTACCTATTTGAAATATAGGGGGGCACCAATGCTCTCTCTGGCACAGGGCACCAAAAAGTCTAGTTACAGCTCTGCTCATGTAAGTGAAAAATGAACCATGATTTACCATATTGTTCTTAATATCAACACTGTGGTGTTTCCATTTCCGTAGGCTGCTCTTTACCGAAGTTTAGACCTGACATTCGATTAAAGTATTTGAATAGAACAACTGTCCATGATCCTCTATCATTTTCTAATTCTAACCATAAACAGAAAGAACATTACTGCAGCAATAGCACACTTCCCCTTTTCATAAACTGACCTCATCCCTTTAATTCCCTATCATCTTTCCAATTACCTGCCTCCACTTTTAAAATTGAGATGTGCACTGACCCTCGTGTTTTGGTTTTGGTTTTGGATCTGGATCTCCCCTGGTTTTGGATCTCGATTGGTTTTGCCAAAACCTCACCTCCGTATTTTGTTTTTCGGTTTTGGTTTTGGATCTGGAATTTTTCTTAAAAAATCATAAAAACAGCTAAAATCACATAAACTTGGCCTTTTTTTAGTTCCTACAGTATTATTAACCTCAATAACATTTATTTCCAATCGTTTCCAGTCAATTTTGACTACCTCACAGCTCACAATATTGATTTTTTCATCTAGTTTAGGCCCAAAATTTACACCAAGATAGCTGGCTGACTGCAGAAGTGGGTGGCACAAACACATGGCAGTTCAACTTCAAACATGGCACATCAGGAAACACTTTTATTATTCAAGAGAAGCCTGAAGGAGTTGGAGTATATATGTAGTTGAAGGCAGGGCAGGGACAGGGAGGGTTGATTGGTAGTAAATTTAATTTCGTTTTTTGATTCTTAAGAAAATTTCTGAAGGAGAAGGTGAGGGGAGGAAGCATTTACAAAAAAAATGTGATACATTCACAACAGTCCTTGCCACAGACGAATCTTTGAACATTGCTGCTGCTGCTGCAGCAGCTGGGAGTTAATTTTCTCATCCAAGAAGGGGACCAGGAAGAGTGCTTTCCAAAAACAAATAAACAATTGACTTAAATAATCCTTTGCAAACCTTCTATAAAAGGCATTTCCCAACCTGTACAGGGACATACAAAAAACATAGTTAGTGGCCTCAAAGTGCCACTTAACCAGCACAGATATGTGGACAAGAGTAAGATCTATGATTTAAGGCAGGGGTAGCCATCCCTGGTCCTCGAGAGCTACCAACAGTGCATGTTTTCCAGGTCTCCTCACAGGATAACTATAATAATTAACTCCACATGTGGATCTTTCTAAATGTTTTGGTGAGTAATGAATACACCTGTGCACCAGCTATGTCATCTGGAAAATGTGAGCTCTCGAGAACTGAGGTTGGCTACCCCTGATTTAAGGCCTTAAGTTGTGTCTTTCTTGAGAATCCTGCACCTACTTCTGTGGCTAGGAGTGGATTTTCATTCCAGAAGTGAACCATGAAGGGTGCTTCCAAAACACAATTGACTTAAATAATCCTTTGCAAACCTTCTGTAAAGGCATTTTCCAACCTGTACAGGGACATTAAAAAAAACAGATTTAGTTAGTGGCCTTCAAACTGCCGTTGTTCCCACTGTCCACTTAACCATATCAGATATGTGAACAAGCGGAACAGAGTATTAAATGCAACATTTCAGATTCAAGGTTTAAGTCCTACGTTGTGTCTTTCTTGGGAATTCTTTCATGACCATGCCTGCTTCCTGGGAGTGGATTTTTTTTCATCCCAGAAGGGGACCAGGAATAGGAAGTGTGCTTTCCAAAAATAGATAAACAATTGCCTTAAATAATCCTTTGCAAACCTTCTGTTCTGTAAAGGAATTTCCCAACCTGTACAGGGACATTAAAAAGAAACAGAGTTAGATAGTGGCCTTCAAATTGCCATTGTTCCCATTGTCCACTTAACCATATTACTTAGATATGTGAACAAGCGGAACAGAGCATTAAATGTAACATTGCAGTTTAAGGTTTAAGTTTTATGCTGTGTCTGGAGATCATTTAGAAAGCAGAAAAAGAGCTCCACCACAAGTGGCAGATGACTAAACTTACACACAAAGGTTTAATAGAAATATATACAACACCAGATCTGATGTTTATCCTGGAGGATCTGTCTTATTCATCATGGTGCCCCCAAGACCAAGATTGTGCAAATTCTGCCAAAAGAGAGACTGACACCACGGCTAGTAAACATAAGAGTCACCTTCTGGATGTGAATTGTCTCATGGGGAAAACCCAACCCTCAGATGAGATGGATCTCAGCAAGTGGACACATTGAAATCACCATTAAAAAGTTACAATGGAAGACTACAGTGTGGAGAATCTTCACAGTCAGGAGAGGCCTCAGAGAACATGAAAAAAGATGCTCTAGGTGCTGAACTTCAAGGGATTTCTCCATCATGTTCTGCAGTGTGGAAAGGTTACATTCACATGTTTTCTATAAAGCAGTTCAAAGTTACAGCCTTCAAAATGTCTGGCTATAACACCCACCTTTGCCAGTAATTACCAAAGATTATCACAAGCAAAGGATTCAACTGTCTGGAATCTGTCTTGGAATTCATGGATCGTATCTGGCCTGAATACACCAAGACATCCAGTGATTCTGTGTTCTGTAGTCGACTTTATTCCTACCTGAATCGCAAACTGACATATGGAATAGTGAGCACAGACAACATGGAGGCCTTTGTTATTCTGCTGTCCGCATGCCAACCAATACCTCCCAGACTACACCCACTGGGGGGACCAAGTCTTGATAATGGCCATCCCCATCTGTTGCTAGACCTCCTTCTTCCAAACCATCCATCCTGGACTTCCTGTCCAAAAAGGGTGAGCAGGGTACAGAAAGAGGAGCTAGATATATTAAATTTTTTTCATCTATAATAGATATATGATGTGGAGAGAGAAGAGCTTCAGATGTTGGAACAGGGGATCCCACCTATTTGGCTTCCCTCCAGAGAGCAGAGCTCTGTTCCTTAGGAAGTGTCTATGCCTGAGCTGATGATAGGTAGTCTCTGTCTGTTGGTAGACACCCTTCAGGAGATGGCAACCCAGAATAACAATAACTATAATAATGTGTCCACTGATAACCAGCCTGATCCCTTAACAGCAACATACCCCATATGGCCAACTCATAACATGACACCCAGTTTGCAGCCTCCTCTTCCTTATGACACTAATCCAGTCGCCATGGTTGATCAATCAGCCATGTGTGGTCCACTCAATTTTTGGCCTTCTATATTCTAACATCATAATAACACACTATAAAACACAAGACTTATAATCTTTGCTTTTGTTTATTTTTGAAGGCAATAACAAAATGTTTAGAGAAAGACAACCTACAATGTATCACGGGTCATATTTTATGCTAAGCAAATGGACCATACAAGTAACTCAGCATTAGCACCTGTGTGTGGAAAGCTTTCGCATGAGACTTGCAGACCAGTGCAAAGTCTTGGCTAGTAACAGACTAGGGCAGTGGCGGATCCAGGGGGGGCGATCAGGGCGATCGCCCCCCGAACACAAAGCCCCAATTCACAGGCTCAGCCGGGCAGCCGGCTGCTGCCTGTCATCTACAGTGCAGGTGCGCAGGTTGCCACGGCGCAGCGCCAGTGTTTAAATATCCCAGGACGCGCAGAACAGCCAATCACTGGTGATTGGTTGGGGAGATGCTGCCGGCGGTGACTACTGCTGCGCACACACGGCAGCCAATCACCGCTGGCAGCATTCACCAGCCAATCACAGCCAGTGGTGTCTATCATCCAATAGGTGTCCTGCTCCTAGAGTCTGTCCTCGGTACCTGCCTTCCTCGGTCCACCTAAGAGGCTGGTGAGGAGCAGGAAGTTAGAACATGCAGCTCAACTGCCGGGCAGATGGCAGGCAGCACCGCACAAGCGTCAAGCATGATCAGCTCCCTGCATACACCCACGAGGCAACAGAGCCAGGTAAGTGTTTGTTTTGTTTTGTCTTCTGTGTTCTCGTGTTTTTTATTTGTCTTGTTTTTTTTTACTTCTCTCTCACTCTCTCTCTCTCCCTCCCTCCTGTTAACATCTCAGAATTTCACCCACATACTATTGTCACAGCACTATGCTACCCTGACCCTCCCTATTCAGCCTTAGCCCTAACCATGCTCTCTAATCTGTTTCCTTACCACCCAACCCTACACTCAATACTCATCCCCCTAACCCTACACCCACTGCTGTGTCCTATTCCCTTAACCCTGCACCTACTACTTTACCCTTAACCCTATTCCAAATACTGTATCCTTACCCCCTAACCCTGCATTCAGTATTTTAGCCTTATTTCCTAACAATAGTCTGCACCCATTACTGTATCCTTATGCCCTAAACCTGCACCCAATACTGTATCCTTACCCCCCTACCCCTGAACCCACTACTGTACCCTTACCCTCCTAACGCTGCTCTTAATACAATACCCTTTACCCTCTAACCCCACCACACCCAATACTGTGTTCTCACCCCATAACTCTGCTCCCAATACTGTATCCTTACACCCCTAACCCTGCACCCAATACAATATCATTACACCCCTAACCCTGCATCCAATACTCAATCCTAACACCCCTAACCCTGCACCCAATACTGCATCCTTACACCCATAACCCTGCCCCCAATACTGTGGGGGTCATTCAGAGTTGGTCGCAAGCGCTGAGCGCTTGCAACCGACTCGATGTTGCCCCACTGGGGCAACATGCGTGCTAGCGACGGATGCTCTGTCACTAGGGGTCTCGCAGCAGATGGGGCGAGTTGTCGATGGTGAGTGACAGCTCGCCCCATTTGGGAGGTGGGCAGGGGGCGTGCCCGCCCAAACGGAGGCGTTCCCGCCAGAATGCTTGCCATTTGGGGGCGGCCCCACTGACATCATTGCTGATGCTGAGAGAGGGGTGTTGGGTGAGTGGTGGTGGGTGTTGTGACCTTTGCTGTGTGAGGGGTGCTCTACTGGGTGAGGGGTGATGCTTCCGGCTCGATCAGAGCCAGGGCCGGATTAAGAATGGGGTGGGTGGAGCTACAGCTCCAGGCCCACCCATGCAAATAGGCCCACAGCATAATCAGATAGTATTGACAGGATTTTTTTTTTCCTGCCACCACGCCGATCACTCACCTCCCGGCTGCCTGGGCTGAAGCAGCACCAATTCACACAGAAATACCTCAGCCCCACGGTCATCTGAAGCCCCGACTACTCACAGGTCCGTCCACTGGAGGGTGCCGCTGAGGCAACAAAACAAAAATAATGAAGGATGTCTGAACGAGTCATCCTTCTTTTACATGGCACTGGCAGCGTGAATCTTATTAGCTGCCGCTACCACACATCCCAAACTATTGCTGCCTGTGGTCTCTGCCAGTCGGCTGGTAGCGCTGACGTGTGCTGTGACAAGCATGAAGCAATCAGCAGCAGCGCGGGAGCCCAGCTCCAGCTGGCTTACTTTCCTGTCCTTCTCTGATACCTGCTACTCAGCCATTGGCTGCAAGGGCCCTTTTCCTTCCCCAGCCTGCAAACGATTGGTCTGCCTTTTCTGAGCTCAGCTATTGGCCCACAAGGAGCATAGCTGCAGGAAGACATCAGTGGATCAGGGACAAGGAGCCTTCTGTCACCCAGAGGCTGATCTCTCACACCATTGCCTGGTTAACCTCATCATACCCCCACCTCAGAGTAACATGTGGAATCACTGTATGACAGGTAAGTGGGTTTCAGTAACAATGATATAATAGCTGTATTGCCATATACTGTAGTTAATTAATATTTTATTAGCTATAAAAAAAAAACCTAATAAATCACTTCCCTAGCGCTCCAAACTTGGTGCAGCCAGCCTATTTTATTTGTATAAAATAGTTCTGAACTGACATACAAAAATTATTGGACATAAATATTGAACACTATGCAATGTGTGGGAAATTTCCCTTAAAAAATGAGATGAGATGCCCATGTGCTGTACCATAGCAGGGGTCCAAAACAGGAAGTAAAGTGACTGCATATGCAATAGCATGGGGTCTCTTTTTTTGTATTTTCAAAATCAAGTAACTTGAGTCAAGTGTCTACGTGAGGGGTTGAAAGGAGGGTAATGATGGGGATGTATTGTGCAGCTTTGCCTAGGGTGCCCAGAAATCTTGCACCGGCCCTGGGTCCGTCTGAAGCTCCGCCGCCCAGACTGGCTGAAGCATCTCAACATGCATTCTGAAGCCCTGCCCCGAAGCTCCGCCCCTCTGTTCGTTCTAATGGGCCCCATCCATCTGCAATGGATTGCCACGATCCCCCGATGCTGCAACCCGGCATCACATGATTATCGCAGAAATTTTGCCGATTTGACGATCGTGATCAAAAAATTATCGCGATCGTCAAATCGCTGACATTTAACATGGCAAGTGTCTGCGATCCGGCGACAGATCGCAGAACATCGATGGTGGGTGATCAGAAGTCTCCGATGGGTGATCGGAAGTCTCTGATGGGCGATCGGAAATTTCCAATCTCATCCCTGCATCACGACGATCCGTCGCAGATGTATGGCCACCTTAACAGTCGCAGATGTATGGCCACATTAAGTTCCTGTCACCACCCCGATCACTCACCTCCCAACTGCCTGGGCTGAAGCAGCACCCATTCACACAGAAATACCTAAGCCCCCTGGCCGTTTGAAGCCCCACCTACACTCAGGTCCGTTTGAAGCTCCGCCCCACGGACAGGCTGAAGCATCAGTAGCTTGTTTGATTTATCCCACTGCAGGGACCATGATGTGTAGCTGTGTATGGCGGTCATTTGGATGCATGGTGTATTATATGACAGGTACTGATGTTCTTTGTATTATATGGCAATCACTGCAATTCTGTTTTATATGGTGGTCACTCTATTGCACTCTGTATTACTGTATATGGTGGTCACTGCGATGCTAAATGCATTATATGGTGGTCACCGAGATGCTTTCTGTATTATATTTAGCAATGCCTTCTATGGAGTTAGCCACACCCACTGCACATGCCAGACTCCTTGTGTAGACTACACCCACCACACCACACTGGTCATGCCCCTGCATCACTAGTCACACCGACACAACGCTTGTCACATTCCCTGCAGTGGCACACAATAGGCCCTTCATAAATTTCAGCTCCAGGCCCAAGTGTACTTTAATCTGGCACTGATCAGAGCAGGAAGCTCCCTGGGCTTACGAGTGCCCAGACCCAACCTTAGGGTCTGGTCGTAAGCCCCGATGGTCGCGATGGTCTTGACCATCGCGACCATCACCCATGTCGGTCGCTAGAGCTGTGGGTGTTAACCCACAGCTTAGTGATCGACAAGGAGGTGGTCGTTCAGGATGCAAGCGGCCGCCCTGATTCAGTGCAACCGCTTGCAACTAACGACCGCCTCTGAATGAGGTCCTGTATCCTTACACTCCTAACCCTACACCGAATACTGTATCCTTACACCCCTAACCCTGCACACATTACTGTATCCTTACACCCCTAACCCTGCAGACTATACTGTATCCTTACACCCCTAACCTAAAATGATTTTGCTGGTGGCTGCTGTTTGTTTAAAGTAGGGGTGAGCGGGTTCGGATTTCTGAAATCCGAACCTCCCCGATCCCCCCGATCCGAGGCCGATCCGAGTCAGACTCGACTTTTCCCGCTTGACTCGGATCTGAAATCGAGGCAAAACTTCATCATCCCGCCTTCTGGGTCTCGCGGGTTTTGGATCCTATATAAGGTACCCGCGTCGGCGCCATTTTCTCACTCGGCTGTGGACAGTGAAGAGGGAGGGTGGGAGTTATGGCTGGCTGGGCTGTGTAGTGTAGTGTAGTGCAGTGTAGTGTTGTGCTGTGCTGTGCTGCTGTTGTCCATAGGGGCTGTGTCCACTCCTTCAAAGTCCATAGGGGCTGGCTGGACTGTGTTGTGCAGTCAGTTGTCCATAGGGGCTGTGTCCACTCCAAAGTCCTGTGCAGTGTCCCAGTCCTAAAGGGGTGCTGTAGTGTTGTCCAGGGGGTGCTCTGTCCATCAGGGGTGCTCCCCCAAGTGCAAAAAAAATAATTATTTTTTCTGTGTTTGTGAATTGTGTGCACTGTGGCTGCACGTGCATCAACAAAGGAGCAGCGCCAAGCGTGCGCCTGTGTCCCATTAGTAAAGGGCCGGCTGGCTTGTCCGTCAAAGGGTGCTGTAACCCAAAAAGTACACTCCAAACAAAATAAAAAAATATTTTCTGTTTGTGAATTGTGTGCGCAGTAGCCGCACGTGCATCAACAAAGTAGTGCCAAGTGTGCGCCTGTGCCATAAGTAAAGGGCCGGCTGGCTTGTCCATTAAAGGGTGCTGTAACTCCCAAAGTACACTCCAAACAAAATAAAAAAAATATTTTCTGTGTTTGTGAATTGTGTGCACTGTGGCTGCACGTGCATCAACAAAGGAGCAGCGCCAAGCGTGCGCCTGTGTCCCATAAGTAAAGGGCCGGCTGGCTTGTCCCTTAAAGGGTGCTGTAACCCCCAAAGTACACTCCAAACAAAATAAAAAAATATTTTCTGTGTTTGTGAATTGTGTGCACTGTGGCTGCACGTGCATCAACAAAGGAGCAGCGCCAAGCGTGCGCCTGTGTCCCATAAGTAAAGGGCCAGCTGGCTTGACTGTTAAAAGGTGCTGTAACCCCCAAAGGGCACTCCAAACAAAATAAAAAAAAATTTTCTGTGTTTGTGTGCGCCTTAACCGCACGTATATATCAATATAACTTAAATGGAGGACCAAACTTTCTCCGATAAAAATAAAATAGGGAAAGATCATGAACCACTTCCTCCTAGTGCTGAAGCTGCTGCCACTAGTCATGACATAGACAATAGCATGCCATCAACGTCGTCTGCCAAGGCCGATGCCCAATGTCATAGTAGAGGGCACATACAATCCCAAATGACAAAGTTCAGGAAAATGACCTTGAAAAAAACATTTAAATCATCTGAAGAGAAACGTAAACTTGCCAATATGCCATTTACGACACGGAGTGGTAAGGAATGGCTAAGGTCTTTCCCTATGTTCATGACTAGTGGTTCAGCTTCACATGACGATGGAAGCCCTCCTCCCACTAAAAAAATCAAACGAGTTAAGCTGGCAAAAGCACAGCGAAGAACTGTGCGTTCTAAGGAGATATCACAAATCCCCAAGGAGAGTCCAAGTGTGGTGGCGGTTGCTATGCCTGACCTTCCCAGAACTGGACGGGAAGAGGTGGCTCTTTCCACCATTTGCACGCCCCCTGCAAGTGCTGAAAGGAGCACCCACAGTCCACTTGCTGATATGCAAATTGAAGATGTCACTGTTGAAGTACAACAGGATGAGGATACTGGTGTAGCTGGCGCTGAGGAGGAAGTTGGTGAGGAGGATTCTGATGGTGATGTGGTTTGCTTAAATCAGGCTCCGGGGGAGACAGTTGTTGTCCGTGGGATGAAAAAGCCCATCACGGTCATGCCTGGGCAGAAGACCAAACATTCCAACTCTTTGGTCTGGCAATATTTCTATCCAAATCCGGACAACAACTGTCTTGCCATATGTACCATATGTAAAGGTGAAATAAGTAGGGGTAGGGACGTTAACCACCTAGGAACATCCTCCCTCATACGGCACCTGCAGCGCGTTCATAAAAAGTTACTGTCAAGTTCAGAAACTTGGCTAAGACCGTAAGCAGTCCAGGGACACCTAAATCCCGTTGTCCTGTTGTATCCAAGCGCCTGCAAACTACACCGTCAACTCCCTCCTCGTCAATTTCCTCCTTAGTCAGGATCGGAAGTAATCCTGCAGGCTATGTCACTGGCATGACTGACTCTCCTATCCGGGATTCCTCCGGAGGATCCTGCATTGCTACGCCTCCTGCTGCCGCTGCTGCTGTTGCTGCTGGGAGTCATTCATCATCCCAGAGAGGAAGTAGGAACACCACTACTTTTACTAAACAATTGACCCTCCAACAGTCCTTAGCGAGGAGGATGAAGTACGACAGCAGTCATCCTGAAGCAAAATGTATAACTGAGGCCTTGACTGCTATGTTTTTGTGTTAGACGTGCGTCCGGTATCCGCAATTGGTGAAGTGGGATTTAGACAATTAATGGAGGTAGTGTGTCCCCGGTTCCAAATCCCATCTAGATTCCACTTCACTAGGCAGGCGATACCGAGACTGTACAGAAACGTCAGAAAAAGTGTCCTGAGTGTCCTGAAAAATGCCATTGTACCCAATGTCCACTTAACCACGGACATGTGGACAAGTGGAACAGGGCAGACTAAGGTCTATATGACTGTGACAGCCCACTGGGTAGATGTATCACCTTACGCAGCAACAGCAGCAGCGTCACCAGTAGCAGCATCTCAGAAACGCCAGCGCGTTCCAAGGCAGGCTACGCTGTGTATCACCGGTTTCAGTAAGAGGCACACCGCCGACAACCTCTTAGAGAAACTGAGGGAAATCATCGCCCAGTAGCTTACCCCACTTAGACTCTCCTGGGGATTTGTGATATCTGACAACGCCACCAATATTGTGCGGGCATTACATCTGGGCAAATTCCAGCACGTCCCATGTTTTGCTCACACAACAAACTTGGTGGTGCAGAATTTTCTGAAAAGCGACAGGGGCGTGCAGGAGACGCTTTGGGTGGCCCGAAAAATTCCGGCCGACACAAGCCTGCAGAGGTGCAAAGACCTGCTGGTGAACACACTGTCAGC
This sequence comes from Taudactylus pleione, assembly GCA_031769625.1. Lineage (NCBI taxonomy): Eukaryota > Metazoa > Chordata > Amphibia > Anura > Myobatrachidae > Taudactylus > Taudactylus pleione. Next base: position 87,728 of record JAUIMM010000264.1, on the reverse strand, counting down.
TGAAGCGGAATGTGACACGTCAACAGCTCCTTCTTCATTTTCTCCCGCAACTGGGGCTGCCAGGAAAAAACTTAGCTATCCTAAGCAACCCGCTGGCGGTGATGCAGGGCAGGCAGGACCAAGTTTGGACATCTGGTCCGGACTGAAGGACCTGGCAACAATTTCTGACATGTCTACTGTCACTACATATGATACTGTCACCATTGACAGGCAGTCCATACCTGTACTGGCAGGAAAAAGAGGCAATTTGGAGGCCCCTGCACAAACTGGCTCTATTTTACCTGAGTTGCCCCCCCTCCAGTGTGTACTCCGAAAGAGTGTTTAGTGCAGCCGGGAACCTTGTCAGTGAAAGGCATAGGAGGTTGCTTCCACAAACTGTGGAGAAGATGATGTTCATAAAAATTAATTATCAACTCATCCAGGGAGACCAGCCTCCAGAACGTACAGAGGGACCTGTGGTGGTGGATTCCAGTGGGGACAAGTTAATACTCTGTGAGGATGAGGATGTACACAACACTGAAGAGGGTGAGGAATCGGTGGATGAGGAGGATGAGGACGACATCTTGCCTCCATAGAGCCAGTTTTGTACAGGGACAGATTAATTGCCAGCTTGTTTTGTGGGGGCCCAAACGAACCAATCATTTCAGCCACAGTTGTGTGGCAGACCCTGGCACTGAAATGATTGCATTGTTAAAGTGTGCATGTCCTGTTTATACAACATAAGGGTGGATGGGAGGGCCCAAGGACAATTCCATCTTGCACCTCTTTTTTTTCTTTGCATTATGTACAGTTTGGGGCCTAGTTTTTCAAACTGCCATCCTGTCTGCCACTGCAGTATCACTCCTAGATGGGTCACGTGTTTGTGCCGCCCACTCGTGTCGCTTAGCATAGTCATCCAGCTACCTCGGTGCAACCTTTTGGACATAAAAACACTATTGTGAGGTGTGAGGTGTTCAGAATAGACTGGAAATTATTGTAAATTAAGGTTATTTAGGTTAATAATAGCATAGGAGCAGAAAAACCAACACATTCTATGATTTTAGCTGTTTTTATGCTTTTTTAAAAAAAAATACAGATCCAAAACACAAAACCCAGAACCCAAAACACGGAAGGGTGGTTTTGGTAAAACCAATCCAGATCCAAAACACGAAGAAAGATCCAGATCCAAAACCAAAACACAAAACACGAAAAGTGGCCGGTGCACACCCCTAGTTCAAAGGAGTATAAATTTGTGGGAAAAATGTATATATCATTATACTGATCATGGGGAAGGGCCCGCGTGACAGCTGAGGACAGCCATGGGACTGTAGCCAGGCTGTGTCTACCTCCAGCCCCCTCACAGTAGATTTGCTACCATGGGGTATATTTAGTTTCTGCTGGACATGTGGGACTGGAGGAGCCTGCTTGTAAAGCTTATTATTGTGGGGGGATCCAGGAGGCAGTTAGTATTATTCTTAAACCGCCCTACATAAAAGTAAAACCACTGGACTAGGGGGAGAATTTATGAAAGCAGCGGGTTCTGTAAGCCGCTGCTTCCTGGCGGGTTGCGGGTCTATATTTTAAACGGCACCCGCAGTCAGTGTAAAGCCCGGCATGCTTGTCACTGACCCCGAGTGCCGTTTAAAATACTCACTTGCAACCCGCCGGGAAGCAGCGGGTTACAGAAGCCGCTGCTTTGTCAATTCTCCCCTACATTGTTTGTGAGTCAGATTTTTTGAGCTGATGAGGAGAATTTAATATATAGAAAACTTAATATATATATATACTGTATAAACTGAGCTGAAACTATTTTTCTCAAGGCTCCAGTGCTGGGTAAACATCTCTCTAAACATCAAAATAAGCTGGCACCTGGTTCACAGAGATGGAGAAGCCCCAGGATAAACTCACTGTACAGTATATGATATTTTATGGTACAAGGAGAGAAGGATGACAGAGCTTACTGGGCACCAGATAGAAAACATGTAGCAAAATGCTTACAATTAAAAACGCACATTTTCAAAGGCCAGGCCAAGCTTTGCAGAAGTACTTGAAACTATGCAAAGAATAAATGTAAAAAACATTACAAGAACTCAAATATCAGTCACATTGCTTTGTCTAGATCTGAAAAAAAAAGCAATCCATGGACGAGCCAGGGAGATAAGCAATTTTTTGGGCACAGTGCCTGTGCAGAAGAGCTTGAGATGTAGTTCATATATCATTAGCAGAAAATTTGGATGAGTTACATGGATCTGCAACAAAATAAACCTTGGATTCAAAGACAGTGGTAATCACATCACCATATGCCCTTTTCCTGCTGCTAATAGGATTAAAAGCACAAAGGAATAAAAGAAATTAAAGATAAAAATGATGCCCTTTATCTACAAAATCCTATTAAAAAATAATAGAAAACATGCAGGATTGTATACACACTGTTTCTTGTTTGTTACTTTGCCTATATTCTGTATTAATGACCATATGGTGTAAAGGTATTGGTAAAAAATAATACAGGAGTTGGAAAAGTATATCAATACTGAACTGGCAATAAAACTACATGACAAAAGACACAACTGGACTGTAAAGGGGGTTATCCACTAGGTGATTTTAGCAAGCGATTGCACGATAATGACGTCGTTATCATGCAATCGCTTGCAAATCGCGCATGCATCGTGAATGCATCGGGCATGTTTTGGTCGGAAGCAACCAGCGATGCGTGTGCACGCTGGTCGTTTCCGACATCTATCATCGCCCGTACATGCTGGTCAACCCGACGATCTCGTCAGGTTCAGTCTAGGCACTTCACTAGATATACAAACGAGAGCACGATTGCAATGTCGTAATCGTGCTCTCGTTTGTATATCTAGTAGTGGATACCAGCCTTAGTTCACCAACCAAGTAATAAAATTAATTTCATACTTAGTGAAAGTTTGCAAGCTGGGTTCAGAGCCAGGAAATTGAATGAAATGGGTGGCCAAGAATGAAGACATGATGAAAATTAGGAATTGGGCAGATGTAAGCTCTCAATGCAACCTCAAGTATGAAAGCCCCACTCCCCTTTATTGGCTCAGTAGGAGCCCAACCTCAAGGAATAAACACAAGATTCCCTTTCAAAACAGAGAGAACTCTCCTCTTGAAATGGAAGGTGCCCTGTAACTAACACTTGCACTTTATTGGATACTGAAAAGTAATGCTCTACTACTAAGCTGCACCTCCTGCAAATGATTGCAAACAAATGACCAAAAACACAATAACAGACACAAAACAATGAATCAAATTAGAGCTGGGTGGGTGGGGAACTTCTCAGGAAGTACTAAGAAAGATCAGCCTCTGAATAAACTCCAGCCACTTCTAGTCTCATATCGGCTAGATTCCAGAACTACCATCTTTTAATCCCCAAGATTCTAACAACTTATTCCTAAATATCCCTTGTACCTTCTAACTCCCCCCACCAACTAGCAGCTTATGTATCTTCAGGTCTATGCGGCCTCCTGATAATGAAATCAGTCTGAGAATGGTGAGAGGAATTCAGAATCAAAGCTAGTCATCAATTTGAGAATTGTGAAAGCAAGCTGGTTTCAGAACCAGTAATTAATCTGAGAATGTAAATGCAAGTTGGGTTCAAGCCTGAGGATGGTGAGATGTGTGTGGATCATTGGTACTTAGGTGGCCGCCTGGTCTTAAACTCAGGATAATAGGGGCTTAAACAGCTATCCTAAGAGCCACTGGATGCAATGCGGCTGAGGTTGGCACAGACTGTGGATTTGGCTCAGATGTTCTAGGCATAGATCTAGTGGTCTAAATATGGCTTTGAGAATCGAGGTGCGGCTTTGGGAGCTGAGGTGTGGCTTTGGGAGTTGAGGTGTGGCTTTGAGAGCTGGGATGCGGCTTTGGGAGCCGAAGTGTTAAGTATGCTGCTAAGTGCTACCTTGGGGGTCAAGGTGCGACCAAGAGGGCAGGGGTGGCACTTTGACAGCAAGGCGTGGCCTCGAGGGCCGAGGTGTTACTTATGCTGCTTGGTGCGACCTTGGGGTCGAGCTGCAGCCAAGAGGGCCGGGGTACCACTTTGGAAGCAAGGCACAGCCTTGAGGGTCTAGGTGTTACTTATGCTGTTTGGTGCATCCTTGGGGGTCAAGTTGTGGCCAAGAGGGCGGGTGTGCCACTTTGGCAGTAAAGCATGGCCTTGAGGCCCAAGGGGTTATTTATGCTGCTAGGTGTAACCTTGGGGATCGAGGTGTGACCAAGAGAGCAGGGGTGCCACTTTGGAAACAAGGTGCAGCCTTGAGGGCCAAGGTGCATCCTTGGGGGCCGAGGTGTGATTTTGGCAGCAAGGTGTGACCTTGTGGGCTGAGGTGCAATTTTGGCAACAAGTAGTGACCTTGAGGACCAAGATGTGACCTTGAGAGTCGAGGTGTGACCTCGAGAGTTGAGGTTTGGCCTTGGGGGCCAAGGTGCGACTTCAGCAGCAAGGAGCTGCCTTGAGGGCTGAGTTGCTATTGTGACAGCAAGGTGTGGCCTTGAGGGCCAAGATGTGGCCTAGAGGGCTGAGGTGCGACTACGGCAGCAAGGTGCGGCATTGAGGGCTGAGGTGATCCAAGCAGCGTGGAAGTCTCCAAATGGATTACTGTAACAGCATGAGGCACAGATCAGACCGGAAAATTCTGCTGCTCATTGTACTGACAAACTCTAGATGGTGTAATGAGAATGCAGGTAAGAGGTACAATGATGCAGTTATAAACACAGGAACAAACACAGACGGGCAGGAACACGGCTGTCAGGAACTGGAAGAACATGTACAGACACGCTATAACCACCAAGCCGGCGTTGAACCAGCAGGCTAATAAAAGGTAAGGAACCAATAATCTTGCAAGGCCAGTGATTGAGGATAGTGCACAGGTGAGAGGGAACACGTCTGCCAGTCTTTCCAAGATCAGATACAGCAGTCTGGCATCTCCTAGCAACTGTGGGCGCCATCCCAGTATGGCGAGTATGTTGCTCAGCAACAAAAGGAACTGTCTGGATGTGTGGCTGGATGTCCAGGAAGAGGAGTGACCTCTGAGAAACAAAAATGTAACAAGGCGCGCCGGTGACTTGTGACAGCCAGTTTGTCAGGATGCGGCCTGGGATTTGAGAATAATAAAATTAACCTCTATACACACCTTCCTATACCTTCTAATATCCTGCCTATACCTTCTAATATCCTGCCTATACCTTCTAAGGATGACGCTAATTTGCGTACGCAGTCATACCATAAATAAAGACTTAGACGTGGAATCTGTGGTTCCAAAGCACAAGTGTTATTCAGGTAAAAGTTCAGACAGTTACACACAATTGATCTAGACACAATTTAGGCGCAAAAGGAAATTATACAGACCAAAGTACAGTATACATACGCAGGTGCTTCCGGCCCCGGAGATAGGCATCAGCAAGAGACCCCTAGTCATACAGCGTTCAGCATGAAGACCGAGAACCAGCGTTCGTACTAGGGATGTGCAGGCTCAGTTCTACTCGGTTCCGTTCGGTTTTTTTTCCCGAATCTTATTGGGTTTCAGCTGTCACGAGTTTTGGATAGCCAATAAGATTCGGTAAAAAAAAACGAACGGAACCGAGTAGAACCGAGCCTGCACATCCCTAGTTCGTACACACATATATATACCCCCCCAGAATAAACAGGACAATAGGGAAGTTTGTTGCTGATGTCATTGGTTCCCAGGGGAGAAGCATCTGTTACAGCACATTTAACAGGCTGGTTCAAATAGACTCTCCCTGCCTCTAACAGCTGGGGATCTTTCTCTTCACGCCCCCTGCAACATCCTAACAGTTGTTCCTGAAATATACATTTTGTTGCTTGTAGGCTCTGCGATCCATAACTCGAGTTTGCATGATGCGACCTCCCCACCGATAACACCGGAATACTGTAAAAAGAATACGCATCAGTACAAGACCAAACAAGACTTGTTTAGCATGTGTAATACCTTAGTTATCAAATCTCTTTATTTCTCAGTATTTAAACTAACTGAACCAACTTAAATCATACACTTTAAAGCTTATTGAACCTTATGTGTGAATATATAATGTGTGGGTATTCGGGGTTTGATATAAGGACGCTAGTTATGAATGAGTGAGATTTAAGTGCATAATTTCTCATACACGAAGTAGTGTGGATTGCTGAGCATGGTAGTTCCACATGCCCTCTGTCAGCAGGCCCCCACCTTTCCTGTGTTCAAAGGAAAAAACTCTTTTGTTCTCCCAGACTCTTGTGTGAACTGTGTTACCAAATCAAGCTGTGAAGTTGGGGCTATCCTGTCTGTGTGTGGGGCTAAGACCTGTTTAGGATTCAGACAAATCCAATTGTGTAGATCAATGCCTGGATTATATTACAATTGCCACAACTATACTTTGTCTGCATCCAGGGATTCCCAATTTGTATGTAAAAATACCCATTGTCTATTATATTTACTTTTACTCAGGAAGCTTGTTCTTCCAGTTGCCCTTGGTAGATTAACAAAAACATTGCCATCTGTTCTTAGCTCCTGAGTTGTAACTTAAAGTGACGCTGGTCACAAAATGGCGTCTTGCAGATTCTTGTTTCTAAAATGGAGTCTAGCTGCCATTTGCAAGATGGCGTCAGCACGCTTCAATTTTAAACTGATCTTGTCTCAGCCAATAATCCAGTCTTGACAGATTGGCCGCTACTCACCGCAGCGCCGGCTTGCCATGATCACCCGGGTGGTCAGACGCCAGGTGCAGCAGCAGGTGGCATGCTGATTATTCTCCCCGGGGTCTGCTAAGACTTCCTTGTGCTGCTGTGGAGTTTCTGCGGCTGCAGTCATGGACACAGCCATATTGTCTGTATCACCTGACTGGACTTTCCTCCAATGGTAGCCCTGTGGTCACTCAACTGATTCTCTCCTCCTATGACAGGCTACCTAGGGGTATATAGCTGGGCTCCAGGAACAGGAAGTTGCCTGAACAACTTCACTACTACCAGTGACTGTTTTGCTGTTGCATCGTCCCAGGCTCCACTCTGTGTTCATCTCCAGTGACTACTTCCAGTGATATTCTACATACAGATCTCCAGGGAAATACTCTATACTAATCAGCATACTAATCTCCAGTGTTATCTCTCAGCGCTATTCTGCATACAGATCTCCAGTGATATACTCAGTACTAATTAGCGTACTGATCTCCAGTGAAATTTCTCAGGACCATTCTGCGTACAGATCTCCAGGCAAATACTCAGTAGTAATCAACATACTAATCTTCAGTAATATACTACAGTACTAACATGGCCGAAACTAGGATATCTGTCACCCGGTGCAAGGCAGCAATTTTGCGCCCCCTCCCTTCCCATACCTGGATTTTGTCCTTGCTCCTCCATAAGGCAGTGCACTAGTCAAACGTCCCTGGTATAGTGACTTACATTATTCCACACACCATAATGCCCATTACACATTATGCCACACACTGTAATGCCTATTACCAAAGTGCCACTTACATATTTGCCCGACACCATTTTATGCCCCACAGTAAGGCTTCTAATTACTTTAAAATTACCTGCTCATTAACAGGGGTTCCATGCTCATTGCCAGGGGGTTTCATGGTCATTGCCTGGGGGTTTCATGCTCGTTGCTATGGGGTTTATGCTCATTGCCACTGGGTTTCATGCTCATTGCCAGGGGGTTTATGCTCGTTGCCATGGGGTTTATGCTCGTTGCCATGGGGTTTCATGCTCATTGCCAGGGGGTTTCATGCTCATTACCAGGGGGTTTCATGCTCGTTGCCAGGGGTTACATGCTCATTGCCATGGTGTTTATGCTCGTTGCCAGGGGGTTTATGCTTGTTGCCATGGAGTTACATGCTTGTTGCCAGGGGGTTTCATGCTCATTGCCAGGGGTTACATGCTCGTTGCCATGGGGTTTATGCTCGTTGCCATGGGGTTTATGCTCGTTGCCATGGGGTTACATGCTCGTTGCCAGGGGGTTTCATGCTCATTGCCAGGGGGTTTCATGCTCGTTGCCTGGGGGTTTCATGCTCATTGCTATGGGGTTTATGCTCGTTGCCAGGGGGTTGCATGCTCCTTGCCAGAGGGTTTCATGCTCGTTGCCAGAGGGTTTCTTGCTTGTTGCTATTGGATTTATGCTCGTTGCCAGGGGGTTTCAGCATCTTCTCCCGGCACTTGCGCTGGCCTAACAGACACTAGAGGTCCAGTAGGACCTCTAGTGTATGTCTCCTCCTTGGCAGCGGCCATTTTTGGATGGCCATTTTCAGCAGAGTCCACGCGGACGGCTAGTCCGCATGGAATCTGCTGAAAATGGCCATCCAAAAATGGCCGCCGCCAAGGAGGAGACAAACATCTGTCTCCTCTTGGCGGCAGCCATTTTTTGGATGGCTGTTTTCTGAATCTGCAACCCCCAAGCCACCGTGAGTCAGCCCTTTTTCACCCCCTGCATTCCGGCACCCGGTGCACGTGCACCTCTAGCCCTGGTACTAATCTGCGTACTGATCTCTGAGGATATTCTTCAGTGACATTCTGCATATCAATCTCCAGTGGTACTCTTCAGCGATACCCCGTGTATCAACCTCAGTGATATTCTTCAGTACTATCCTCTCTTCATTTCCACTACTGTTAGTCCAATTATCATATATTCCTGTCACCTAGTCTCCTCGCTACTTCCCGGGTACCTGAACAGGGGTCCGCAACCTACTCGCTGAGTGCAGCGAAGCCCATATCCCAATTGGAGGCGCCACTGGCGAAAACCCCCCAGTGAATTAGCTTCCGTGCCTCTGCTCCAACACCCAGATCTAGCTGATGAGGAAGATTTATACCCATCCTCCTCGCCTGCTGCTTTCTCCACATCCTAGTTCCCCAACTCTCAGTCATCCGACTGAGAATCTCCAGGGCTGGGTCATGACACAGTTATCTTTATTGTTCTGATTGCTTAGCTAAAAAGATTTGTGTGCACACACTTAGGGGTAAATTTACTAAATTGAGAGTTTTTGGAAGTAGAGATGTTGCCCATAGCAACCAATCAGATTCTAAGTATTATCTTCTAGATGGTGCTAGTTAAATGTTAAGTACAATCTGATTGGTTGTTATGGGCAACATCTCTCACTTTAGTAAATTTACCCCTTAGTCTAGATCTCAGGTTCTCAAACTCGGTCCTCAGGACCCCCAACAGCGCATGTTTTCCAGGTCTCCTCACAGAATCACAAGTAATATACTTTGCTCCACCTATGGATCTTTTAATATCTGTCAGTGAGTAATGAATACACCTGTGCACCAGCTGGGTGACCTGCAAAACGTGACCTGTTTGGGGTCCTGAGGACCAAGTTTGAGAACCACTGGTCTAGTGTTAGCACCCTATGAAGTTGTGTTTTTCTGTCTTCTTACAGAGTCAAGGTGACAAAAATAGCTTTGGTGAGGACCTTATGGGGGTAATTCAATAAGACGTTGGGAATAGCTCCATTCTGTTTCAAGCCCGGAACTATTCAATTAATTGGCATTTTCCCTGCAGCTAATTGAATCAGGCAGCGTGTTCAATTAGCTTCAGGGTAAACCTCACTCCTAATAGAATCTCCCCTTTTGTGTCTGTGCTGTCCCTTCCTAAATACTTCTCCTCTCGCCGCCAGTGTACTTTGCTCCCCAGTGTAAGGTTGCAGTTTTCACCTAGTGCACATGCATCCATAGATGAAACTCGGAATCTGAGGTCAAAAGTGCCAATAATTGAACATTACCCTGAGAAAGGTCTCTTTCCCATAAGGTTCTGCTGCGGCTGCTCAATGGGGAGAATACCATTCTTGTCCGCAGGTATCCCGTCCCTCACCCCACTAGATTGCTGCACTATGGTTGTAAGGGACCCATTTAGCACAGATAGTTTAGGTGAGCACCTGTGTGGGGCCACTGTTGCATTTTTTACACAGACCCACACAGAGATGCGTATACAGTATGCCTGTTAATGTGTATTTCTTAAAGGTGCATCTAATGTTGGATTTTTGTGGGTCATTTGACTCAGTCGGCCATGTCTGGGTTGAGGACATTATGAGATATTTTTTCTTATGTCAAGATAATATAAGTCTGTGATATGGCTGAACATTATGCAGAATGACATTTTGCTTATTCTCATTTGTTGTGTTCATGCCAGTGTGACTTTATTATATTGTGTATTACTGCTCTAATAATAATAATAATACTAATAATAATAATACTAATAATAATAAATGTTTGTAAGTGTATGTGATGTATTCCTGATGTAATCTTGGCAACTATTCTAATACTTCAGCCCTAGACACCTCTTTTTATACTTTGTATATGCATTTTATAATGTTTGTTTAGTGAATGTATTTTACATCTGTGAATTTTGAAGCAAAACCATTAAATATCAGTTTGTAAGTGTATGTGATTGTGATTTATTAATTTTTCTACCCTTTCTACAGATTTAATATATTACAGTGTCAGATGAATCTGAACTAACATAGAAAAGAGCATAATTGCTACTATAATTATTATTGATAAAACTAGAAACAAATACTATTAAATTAGTCAAAATCTGCATAAAATGTTGTCATACACTTTGTTTGATCAATGGGTGTAGAACACAGAGAAAAGAGTTTACAGAATCCAATCTTGCTGCATTCAACGATTCCTAACAGTCTTCAAGGGCAAAGTCTGAATCCCAAGGGACAAGATTATATTAGTCATCTTTCAGGCAAAATGAGAAATTATCTAGTTGTGTCATGGTGTCTTATCTTATCCTTCACCGTCTCGAGCACACCAAAGAGAAGGCAGGTGCCACATGCCATGCCCTATCTGACTGGCTAAGCCTACGCTCATCAGACTTTACAGGCACAAAGGCTCACATATGCAAGTAAAGGGATGTTTCTTACAGTACAGCAAGCAGTTCTTCTGAATGGAACGGCATTCAGTGCAGCCTGGCAAACATAGATACCACACATGAGCATCGGCAGTGATTTACACACTCAATGCCAAGCTCTGTCCCCTGTGAGGACGAAGCAGAATCAAATAATGAGATACCCCAGGAGAAGAGCTTGCCATAAAGATATTTGCTCAGCATTGGCTTAACACAAGATATAAAGGCTTCTGACTGGTTGGCTCATTTACTTTAAATCCTCTTTGTGACATGTTTGTTTACATGAAGAATAGACAAATGCCAGTCACCAAGTTACCATGGAAACTAATAAACGCTTTACAGTGACAAAGGTTTTCTCGGCCCTACTTGTCTGATATTACCACTTTTCAGTTTTTTCCAAGCTCTGCACGCAAGAGTTTACAATCTAAAGGAGATGTGAGAATAAAAATGCAAGTGGTTGGACAATAAACAAATATTAAACACAAATGAAGTACAATTAGTCATTATAACAAAATACGGGGCCTGACTCAGAGCCGCTCGCTGTTTGCGAGCGTACGCTCTGAATCAGGGCGAGGAGTAATTATTTTTACCTGTCTGTTCGCTAAGCTGTGAGTGCCCGCCCACAGCAAGTGCGAGCGGGCAGGAGATTATCGCGACCATCGGCATTGCGAGGAAACCCTAAGGTAGGGTCTCAGCACTCGCAATGCTGAGTGGACTTCCAGCTCTAAAAGAGCTGGAAATTCACTACTGACATCACGAGTGATGTCAGTAGGGACACCCACAAACGGCAGGTGTTCCTTCGGGAACGCCTCCGTTTGTTCAGCCACCCCCCCTACCCGCCTACAAAAAGGACGAGCTGTCGATCAACACCGACAGCTGCCCCATTTTGTTGTGAGCGCCGGAGCGAGTGAAGGTCTCACTCGCTACGGGCCTCACGCACGTGCGTTGCGCACACCGCGCATGCGCACTGGGCCACCATCGACCTACTTGCGAGCACAATGCGCTTGCGAGTGGATCTGAATCAGGCCCACAGTGCAATCGGAAAGTATTCTCAGCGTTTAATTTTTTTCCACATTTTGTTATGTTACAGCCTTATTCCAAAATGGAATAAATTAATTTTTGTCCTCAGAATTCTACACACAATACTCCATAATGACAATGTGTAAAAGGTTTTTTTGAGGTATTTGCAAATTTAATTTAATAAAAAACCTAAGAAATCACATGTACATAAGTGTTCACAGCCTTTGCCATGAAGCTCAAAATTGAGCTCAGGCGCATCCTGTTTCCACTGATCATCCTTGAGATGTTCCTACAGCTTAATTGGAGTCCACCTGTGGTAAATTCAGTTGATCGGACATGATTTTGAAAGGCATACACCTGTCTACATAAGGTCCCACACTTGACAGTGCATGTCAGAGCACAAACCAAGCATGAAGTCCAAAGAATTGTCTGTAGACTTCTGAGACAGGATTGTCTCGAGGCACAAATCTGGGGAAGGGTACAGAAAAATATCTGCTGCTTTGAAGGTCCCAATGAGCACAGTGGCCTCCATCATCCATATGGGGTATTGTGTATTGAATTTTGAGGACAAAAATGAATTTATTCCATTTTGGAATAAGGCTGTAACATAACAAAATGTGGAAAAAGTGAAGCGCTGTGAATACTTTCCGGATGCACTGTAGGACGTTCCTAAGGGCAAAAAACTCACATGGAATGTCATGCAGATGCTATCATTACCTGCTGTGGTTTTTCTGTTTGTCATAATGCTTTTAGTATTAGGGTTACAGGGTTTTAGGCTTTCTAATTTTGTACTTCAGTGAAAAAGTACAATAGGTGCATCTGTGATACACACTTAACAAGAATGTCCTTGATTGCCCTACTGCTCCTATTGACCAGTCTCTCAAGCACTGTCTCTATGTCTGCACCTCTTTTGTCAACCTCATTATGTACTTGTTCTGTCTTCATGCTTGATTACTCTTTTATATAATTTGTTATTCCGTCTGTCCAGTTCTGCAGTGTCATCACTAGGGGCAGGGGTGTCTTAAGATAGGAGGGGGCCTGTGTGCATTCTCCGTGCATGGCCCCCTCCTCTCTCCCCGGCGGCCGGCAGCCGACTGACGCGGCTCGCTGGCCACTGCAGAAGCAGTAGACTCTGGGCACTGCTGCCATTTTCCGATGTTCTGTGCAGTGATGACACCCGACGCGGGACCACAGACAGGTGATTTTTAAATTATATGGGTGCAGGGTGTGCGGTGCGGGGCCCCTCTGGACCCAGGGGCCAGTGTGCTCTGCACACCCTGCACCCATTATAGATACACCCCTGACTAGGGGGGTGCAGGCCACACTGGATGACAGCTGCTCTGCTATTTTGATGTCACCCCTTCAGATGGTGTCCCTGAACAGTGCTTATGGAGGTGATGGATGACGCGCACATGCACACATCAGCCACACTGTGCTGGGGGCTTCCCAGCAGCTACCGGAGTGCTAGGCAAGCCCGCCAGTATGACAAGGATGGAGGTGTGACACTTAGACACACCCCCAAAATGGCACATCAGGGGCTGTGGACCTGAGGCCATGCCCCCATTTATGTGCACGATGTCTTTCCTGTGCACGAGGGGTAGATCAGTGCCATACTGGGTGTCACCACACCCGGTGATGCCTTACAGTGCTGCAGTTATGTTGCTCCATATAAGTGATTGATTAATTATTTAGAAATTTCTATTTATGTTTTTATATTTAATCTCAAATAATAATTTTCCTCATCCAAACTATATTATTTTAATTGGAAACTCTTGCCATTTAGGTCATTGATACAGCTTTTATACCTCTTATGTAGGTGACAAGGCTTATACTCAGTTATTTTAGCAAGCATTATCTTTACGGTGACTATCCCAGCAGAATAAATAGTGACACCATCCCCATGTTGATGTTTGCTAAGGGTGTCAGGATGCGGCCTGGGATCGGCCTTTACTCACCGCTGAATTGGCATCCTTGGGCTCTGAGGCATTCTGACACCAGGTGTAAGTGGTAAGTTATGGCTGAGGACTCTCCCCAGGGTCCGCTAGGACTTCCATGCGTGCGTCCTGGTTTCCGTGGTGACGGGCATGGGCGCGGCCATGTTAGTTCATCTCACCTGATCTGTCTCCTCCAGTGGCAGTCTGGGATCTCTCAGCTGATCTCACGATCCAATGACCAACTGCCTAGGGGTATTTACGTCTGACTCCTGCAACAGGAAGTTGCCTGTTCAACATCACTGTATGACTGAACGTTGGTTCCTTGTGACATCCTTCTCATATTCCAGAGACTGTATTACTTTCCTCAGTGTTCTTGGCTTCCTGTTGTCTTCTGTGACCTCCGTGTACTCACTACCTGTGTTCTTGTACCAGTCCGTGTCCGCACCTCCAGTGCGTCTCGAGCACCTTGTGTATTTATTGCCAGTGTTCTTGTATCCTCCGTGTATCCAGTATTTGTGCCTTCTTGTTCGCACTTCCCTGTGTGTCTCAAGTAGCAACCTTGTGTACTCAGTTCCTGTGTCTCAATATAAGTTCGTTCCCGCACCTCCGGTGCATCTTAAAGCACATCTTTGTGTACTCATTACACGTCCTCAGTACAAGTTCATTTTTGCACCTCCTCCAGTACGTTCCCAGAGCATCTTTGTGTACTCATTTCCCGCGTTTCAGTACAAGTCCATCCACACACTCCCGGTGCCTCCCCAGTGCATCTTTGTGTACTCATTACACGGACCTCAGTACAAATTCATATCTGCACCTCCCATGCGTCTCAAGTGTATTCCCGCATACTCACGCCCATGTACTTTTGTGTCAAGAGCTCCAGTGTGTGTCAAGTGCAACTCCAAGGTTATTCCGTGTGTTTTCCTGAGCAAGCCTATCTCTGGATCATCCTCTCTCGATGTTACTGATTAGTCGTACACTTCCTGGAGATGGCGTGTGTTAAGAAAGGAAAGTGGGCATCTTTATACCGGCGTGCGTTCGCTCTGCTGATGCTCTCTAAGACATAGAGGGCGTCCTTACACCAGACAGTGCGATCGCGGGAATTTGCATACCCGACCCGTTTTGGCTGCGAGAGAGCACAGCTTAGCGTCCGAGTCTAAATTGACCCCTTAGTGTGTCACCCCCGTCAGTTGCTTCACTATCCTAACCCCCCGGTTCTTGACCTCAACTGAGGAATTCCTAGTGCCTGGTTGCGACAAAGGGTGGCATAACTTTAAATTACATTTTCAAATTAATTTTGTTTTGTAAAATGGTGTGTAGTTTTAGTGGCAAATAAACAAAAGTGCCAGTTTGGAAGAAATTATTGCAGTGAGGTGATCAGCAACACCACAAACAAATCTCTAATTAAAGCAAGATTTTATTTAAATTAGTGTTATCCATTATTATTAGCATTAGGTGGCATATATCAGTGTCATTTAGCAATCATTTATTATGTCAGTGTAATGTAACTAATTATAAACCTGAATATAATTGTGGTTCCCTCAAAATAAATCTTCTTGTGTCACAATTAATTTTGTAGCAAAAAAATCAGTGATTCCAATTATTAAAAATTTAGGATTTAATAGGATATTTATTTGTTATAAATAGTTTTATATGAAAATTTACTTGAGACATGACATGCTTTCAATGGTACATATCAGATTGTGCATTACAAAATATATGGAATGTTCTTGAGTTATAAAAAGTGTTTTATAAACAATGTTTTCTAGAAAAAATTTAATTGATACCAGGCACCGCACACTGAAATATTCCACATATAAATATACTTAGGCACAACTTTCTTTTCTCTACTCTCCTTCAATTCCTCTTATACCCTTTTCACACTACAAGCATTGGTGGCTGAATTATACATTTTGCTCCCCCTGCAAAAAAAAAAGTTTCAAACAGTTAAAAATGCGCCCCCATCCCCCATAGACAGTTTACATTTATTTTATTGTCATTTTTCCTCCTTATAGTAATGCCCATTACACATTATGCCATAATCATTTTTGACCCTGACACCATTTTATGCCCCACAGTAAGGCTTCTAATTACTTTTAAATTACCCGCTCATTGTCCAGGGTTCCATGCTCGTTGTCAGGGGTCTCATGCTCGTTGTCAGGATTTACTACTGGGGGCACTACAAGGGGCGGGACTACTGGGAGCACTACAGGGGGGGAATACTACTGGGGGCACTGCAAGGGGGGGGAATACTACTGGGGGCACTACAAGGGGGGGAATACTACTGGGGGCACTACAAGGGGGGGAATACTACTGGGGGCACTACAAGGGGAAGAATACTACTGGGGGCACTACAAGGGGGAATACTACTGGGGGCACTACAAGGGGGGCTACTACTGGGGGCACTACAAGAGGGGGGACTATTACTAGGGGCACTATATAATGGGCACTGCATAGGGAGGTACCACTACTGGGGGCACTACATGGGGGGGAGTACTACTGGGGCACTATATAAGGGGCTTACTACTGGGGGCACAAGGGGCACTGCACTGTGGGGACCACTACCGGGGGCACTGTAAAAGGGGCACTGCATAGGGGGGGCGCCAAAAAAATACTCACTTACCAAAAAATTTGGGCTAGGGCCGGCCCTGGTTGGATCATCACCGATGCATTTCAGCTACCAAACTGTACCAGCTATTTAGCTCCAATTCATACTCACTGCTATATAACACTAAGTTACAGGTGTAGTTAATTGAACACTCAAGCCACTTAAGTATCTTCTGACTTCTGCAGCACATCTGGCACACCAGAATGGACATTGAATAGTGCTGTGGAACGCATTAGCATTCCAATTACCAGAACAAATACTGCATTCCAACATATAAATCTTCATAGGGATCTTGGCCAATGATACTATAGCGCTAATTGATGTCCATATCTTAACTTTATTATATAATGGTAAATAATAAAATCTTTTAGAGGTCATTTCCACCTGCATTTAGACAGGAAATAAATAAATGATCTGATGTACCAGGATGAACAATTACTCCCTGAGAACAGGTTTAATAAAAGCATCACACTGAATATCCTCGTTTTACTGATAAATACAGTACATTATAGTAACAGAAGGGTTTAGTATAATGCTCTGTAAAAATAAGCTTTGTCTAAAGCTGCCGGAATAGTGTTTTGAGATTCTATGATTGCTCACTTATTGGAGTAAGTGACCATAACACTTTGTAGGCTGCGGTAACAGCAAACAAAGTGGTAACATACTGTATCTGCCATTTGTGATTGGAAAATCAGAACAATTAAGATCAAGCCCCAGATTGGCAATAAATCACATAGATTTCTGTTGATTAAGAGGCCCTTTTCTAGCAGGCCTGAATCTAGAAGCTAGTGATGGTCTGGACGCTCCAGACGGGCACCCAGCACAGTATATGCAGCATTTACCAGAGGAGCCAGTCATGGTATGCAGTCAGGAAGCCAACGGTCGAAATGCCGATGGCCGGCTTCCCGACTGTGCAATCCTGACAGGGGACTAATGATAGAAATAAAATCCCAATGCCTAACATTATCACTACGCCCGGAGCCCGACGCCCGGCATACCGAACGAAGGTAAGCCGAGTAGCGGGAGAGGGCAGCCGGGGACGGGGCAGGGTTAGGTTAGGGGCTCCCAGGGGGTAATTAGGGTTAGGCACCCCCCCGGGAGGGTTATGGTTAGTCTAGGGGAAGGGGGCATTAAGGTTAGGCACCTCCAGGAGGAGGTTAGGGTGAGGTTTAGGCTGCGGGGACGGAGGGGTTAGGTTTAGGCACTCCTAAGGGAGGGTTAGAGTTAAGGGGGGAGAGGGTTCGGTTAGTTACTTTACTTATCTGTCGGGATCTTCACTGCTGCCGGTCTTCCGGCATAGGTCCGGCTATCAGTCATACCGATCCCCCGGTCATTCCCCCTTCTGTGCGACATAATGACATCATGACATTGTGCAGTCGGTGGGCACAACCGTGCCCTGTTACGGTTCTGGTGTTTCTCCCTCATTTTTACAAAGATGCTAGCTTCTCACTCTTGTTTGAAAACGGCTAGGGAACTATTGCACTTTATATATTTCATAGTTTCTTAAAGCATGAATCTCCACTGAGAGTGGTAACAAGACATAGGAATGGCCATTCAGAGATGGACATTTGCGATACCGCATAAAATTGGTCTTGGATATGCAACAATGTTTCATATCCAAGACCAATTTTTTGTTCTACATAATATATTTTGTGGCACACAGTTACTTTAGCAGTGCATTTACAGTACAAATTCAGATTTGTATCAGAAAATACCGTATTGATATACAAAATTCTGTTGGTTTTTAATTTTATTTTTTAACATTGTGTCTTTTTTATGTTTTTTTAAACACAGTTATTTGCTGCAAAAAGTTTACTGGGCAATAAATATTTTGATGTATGTCACAAAACATACTTCATATGTGACTAAACATACTTCATACGTGACTAAGGGCCTGCTTCAGATTTGGGGATAGAGTTAAGCTATGTACACAAAATACAATTATTGGGCCGATTTGCCAATAATCAGGTGATCGGCCTTATTCATTGTATAATATGTATGAGCAACTGTTTTAGCATTTCACCAATAAGACAGTTAAAAAACATCCACAAACTCATTACTTCATTTATCCGATCTGTCGGTCAAGACGAAAATCCCGGCCACAATTTCCCGATATTGTGCATGGGCGCCGAGAGGGGAGGGGGGGAGCGGGTACTGATTACCCGGGCCCGGCCATGCAAGGGGGCCTGGGCCGCAGCACACCAGTACCCATTTTGCCATTTCTTTTTTTTTTAATAAGAAGGTTAAAAAGAAAAAGCAATCACCTCTATTAAACCTCCGCGGGCGGCAAGCGGCAGTTCGGGTGGGAGGGTAGGGGGAGTGTGTGTGTGTGGGGGGGGTGTCTTGTGCACTGTACTGTGTGTCACACTCACTCACCTCTAGCCGCCTCACCACAGTGGAGCTAATGGTCACGCGAGATGATGATGTCATCATCTCGCGAGGCTCTCTTATTCTTCACTAGGCTGGGAAGTGGGCGGGAACGCACTAGGCTAAAGTGGGCGGGAACTCACTAGGCTGGGAAGTGGGCGGGAACTCACTAGGCTGGGAAGTGGGCGGGAACTCACTAGGCTGAGAAGTGGGTGGGAACTGGGAGGGACAACAGAAGGAAAAGCTGGAAGACTCCGGGGCTGGGCTCGATGTGGTGTGAGGGAGTGTGACTGAGCTGAAGAGCCGAGGAGCACGCTGCTGACTGCTGTGACTGTGAGTGTGACAGTGCTGCAGTTTCTATATTTTCAATGTATAAATATAATAAAAGCATCCATCCTTTAGTGTGTGTATATATATATATATATATAATAGATACTTATATTTAAGTAGATATAGATATACCTATGTGTGTAACCCAAACCAATGTTACAAGGGCAAAACGCGCCCTGCCCTTTTAGTGGCACCGCTCTAAAACAGCCTGCCCTGTGCTTTCCCCACCTGCGGGCCGCAGTGTCCTGTGGGTGGGAAAAGTTTTGGTGACCGATCACCGCCAGGTGAATAGACGCGTGACGGGAGATCTTGGGGGAAGCCCAGCACCTCCGTAAGTGCTGTCCACACCCCCAAGTGTGACAAATTAGGGGCGTGTCACAAGGGACATGCCCCCTCCTTGGCTGGCCATGTCCCCTTTGCGGGAGTGCGTGCGCCTTGGGCATGCGCAGAGACTCCTTGCCCACTTCAGCGCCCTGCCCCACGGTCTAGCGGAAACACTAATACGGCTGTTATGCACTGCGGCCAATAAGATCTTGCCCTTGCTCCCCCTCCAATAGAAAGAGGAATTGTCATGCGCTGCGAATGGCTCGAGGGGCCCTGTGAAGTTGCTGTACCAGGGCCCAGGATTTCTCTTGGCAGCCCTGGCAGTGTGTACATTCTTTATAGTCTCCCTCCCATTTCCTAGGCTTTTTCCTGATTACCTCATCATCTTTGTGGGCGTACATATGCTAATTCACTCTGAAATTTAAATTGTATACTTTGTAGCACAGATATCGGGACCGGCATTTTGCCCAAAAATTGTCCCAATTATCGGTATGATAAAATTACATAGTGTGTACTTAGCTTTAGATAGAGCAAGTGACTGTGTACCTGGCCAAACCATGTTGTAATGCAAGGGCTGCAAATACATACATATAATTGTTTGCAGCGTTAATATATGCACTGCACATGTGCAGCATAAAACATCCGTATCTAGATTTGTGGGTATTGTGGGCTTACATACTCTTAAGTGGATCATAAGGTAAAATTAGATGGGCAATTATAAAATGATTATAGTAAAGGTGTGTTCTTATTATTGTAGTTAGTTACCACTCATAAAATGAGCCATAATTAGATGTGGATACATTCCCATATATGCCTCTTTGGAGTGTATTTTTTTGGGTACTGGGGGGCTGGTGCAAAGATACTAAATTATGATAAAGTCCATCAGAAGCATTATTTAGCTGCTTTTGATTGGCTGCTTGCATAATTGTCATTTGATACTACTTAATTTATTAGTATATTTGTTACTTATATCAAGTTGCATTTATTTGCATTACTTATTTGTCATTAACGTTAACATGTAATAACAGAAGCTGTGATATAAGTAACATTTAAGATCATGTTAGCCAGGGCTCGTCAATGAAATGGAAGGTGGCTGACTTTATCAAAAGCACTAGATTATTTACAGAATGCTGAGCAGTGAGTGATCTATTGCTGTTGAACTGCTTGTATTAGTTCCTGGCTAGTGAACAGGTTATAGGGGCTGTCAGTGACAGCATGATTCCGGTGTGAGCAGACTCAGCAACATGCCACCTGGATTTAAACAGGAAGTAAATAAATTATCTGGCATACCAAGACGAACAATCGCTCCCTCAGAACAGATTTAATAAAAGCATCACACAGAATATCCTTGTTTTATTTAGAAATAATACTTTATGGGAAAGGATGAGGCCTAGTAAAATGTTGTGTAAAAATAAGCTTTGAATAAAGAAGGTCTAAAGGTGCCTACATACTTGGCGATGTGCTCACGATCAGATATCGTTTTCGATTTCCCCTTGAACTCTCCCCAGCAGCTCCCTGGCAGTCGTGGGCATGATTTGGTGTTAAAAACTGTCCAATGTGACACACGATCTATCATGCAGCCTAACTATTCCAGTGCATCGTGACTGATTGTCAGATCTGCACTACAGCACGGCAGATCTGAAGATGCGATGTACGACCTGCGGGGACGCACATCGTGATCGTCAGTAGACACTCACGATTTGGGCATATCTTACACGATTTGTCGTCATGATGCGTCGGAATCGGGCAAATCATGTAAAATATCGCTAAGTGTGTAGGTACCTTAAAGCTACTGGAATTGTGTTTTGAGATTACATGATTGCTCATTCACAGGGGTTCCAATGGAGTAACTGAGCATAACACTTTGTAGGCTGTGGTAACATATCTGCCATCATTCTTGATTGGAACATCAGGACAATTAAGAACAAGCCCCAGATTGGTACTTAATCACACATATTTCTGTTGATTCAGAGGCCCTTTTCCGACAGACCAGAATATAGAAACTAGTGATGGTATTCAAAGGGTTAACCATTGATGGTCTGACATTATTGGTGGAGAATCATCAATGGTTGGACTAATCAATGGTTATCCCGGCAGTAGGACATGGAGGATGAAGCGAATGGTGCAGTTCTAAGTGGTGAGCCCATCAGAGAAGGTGGAGAACTGAGTGGACACCAGGAGGTGGGGATAAGCTCCACTCCCTCTTGCACTGAAGAAAAAAAAGAAAAATGAAAAAGAAAATCATTGGTGCATCTCTGCAAGTGATGGCGGAGAACTCCCTTCATAATAAGATCAGTGAGTAATAATATACCATAATATCAAATTGGAAGTCACATCATTTAAGACTCATTACCACTTTTACATTAACAGGATCTGTGTCGCTTGTACTTTTCACATAACTTTAGAAGTTCTGTAAATCTTTACCAGCTTCTTTGAATTCACTTAAATGTCTGGTAAAAAATTGTGTGTAACATGTTACCCTGTATAGGTATGTGCCATTTTTTCCTTGGGGCCGTGGCTGCAGTCATCAAATGGCAGTTTCAAAAAGTTAACTGCTGTTAATCCACTTTATAATATATGTGATTCCAGCAAGCGTGGATCTAAAGTGACGTCACTGGGGTTGGTGTCTCCCAGGGTGAGTAGGCAACCCTGACACTTCTATCTTTGTTCATCGGGAGGCTTGCCACCTAGCAACAGCTGGTGGGGTAGGATGGCAAGAATCCCGACTGCAGCTGGAGAAGGGAAGTGAAAAGAATTTTCACTTACCTACTTCCACAGCCAGGGGAGTGGGCTGGTGCGGCTCCTGTGATGCGTGTATGCGCGTGCTCGGCGCGCGCACGCATGTCACATGCGCAGCTGCGCGCACAGGTGGGCTCATGGACACAAGTACTGATAGGCGCTTGTGAGCCAGCAGGCTGCGCGCGCACACTGGTCATGTGTGCGCGCAATGACCTGCATAGTGCAGCCCGCCCCCTGCAGATTTTGCCTCAGCACTAAAGATGGAGGATGCAGTCTCTGTGTCTGCTACAGATACTTTGCCTGTGTCCCCATCTGTCAGCCATATTAGTAAAAAAATATATAGGAGAAAGCTCTCCACTGACTCTTCCTCATCTGAGGAATTTATATTTAAAAGGAAAAGATTGCTGAGCCCTGCCAGGTCAGAAGACAGCAGGGACAGCTCTGAGGCAGGCAGTATGCCTCTGGAGGTTCACTCCCACTCCATTCCACTGTTCTCACACAAGGCTGTGAGGAAAAGTACTGCAAAAAAGAAAATTGTGAGTAATACAAGAGACACCTGTTCAGGACAAAACGTTTCATTCCCAAGTATTGCCCGTAGTTGGAATACCTCTATGGTGCGTAACAAACCACCATCTTCTGCCCATGGCCCGCATTTATCTCCAGCCAGTTCCTGGCACCAAGAGCTCCTGCGCTCCCACAAAGGGTCCGGTAAACAGCGTTCCCTGGCCCTTATTCAACATGACAATGTCAGTCACCACTCAGTAGACTGGGAGTCAGAAGAAGTCACCAGAACTTCAGCATCCTCTAAGAGAGGCGAATATAGTGACCTGCAAATGGCCATAGTGGCATTAGCAGGCATAACACCTCCTAATAAGGTTTACACCTCACACTGGGCACTGAGCGAATGCTCCCAAGTATATAATTTTGCCCAGTTAGCATTTAGAAGTGCCCTCGTAAAGGAGGATGAAATGGTTTTGCGTAATCATACAGGGATTCCAGATATTCCTGCTCTTTTTGCCCCAGAAATTGACCCAGCACTATCTTCACTCATTGGTGACAGAACCCAGAGTGACACTATTGACAAATTACTCTGAAAAATCCATCTTAAAGTGTCTGACACTGCTGTACCTCTGCTGTTCAAAGCAGAGAAAGAGGGATCCGCTAGCGGATATTAGACTCATTGATAGCCTCTAAGGCATCTCTTCTTAAAGCTATAAGCAGAGTGACCCTGATGGTAGGACAGACTTTCGATTTCATATCAAATACTCGCGGAACCTGCTGTCTAGCTAGAGCTGGTTTAACTGAGTTTGCCCCCAGGCCAGTAGAAGTCCCTAACCTTGCAGACTCTGATCTTTTCGGCCCAGAATTCATTGATGAGGTTAAATTCACTATAAAGCCCCCAAATCCTTTGTGGACCTTAAAGGCCATCAGTCCTCCAAACGGCCCTTTCGCCAGGAGGGTCGTCCTGCAGGATCCAGCAGTTTGACCCGAAACCAGCGAGGTGCCCCACGAGGACAAAGGAGGCTACAACAGGATTTGAGGTGCCAGAGGTGCATAATCCGCTAACCCCAACCCTTCCAGAAGAGACTGAGGGCATGGTAAGTCATTTTCAGATACCCTCCCACCTTGGCCTCTCTCATGCAATAGTTTTGTGGAGGGAGATTACCACAGACAAATGACTGCTAAATATCATACAAAAAGCCCTGTCTCTCCCACTTCTAAGATTCCCTTGCCAAACATTTCCCTGCTCTACAAATGCCAGCCATCGCCTGGACGTTTTGACCCTAGCATAATCTCAGGGCAAAATAGAATTGACAGACACTTCCAAGAAAGGTTGGACCAGTCACCTCTTCCCCATAAGTAAGCAAGATGGTTCTTACAGACCGTCAAATCCCTAAATCGGCACATAAGACATCGCACATTCAGAATGGAAGGTCTGGCAGAGATTCCTTAACTCCTTACTCAAAATGACTATTGCATAAAGATAGACCTCAAGGAGGCCTTCCATGCAATTCAGTTCTACCCAAACCACAGAAGGCTTCTGAGATTTCTTTGGAAAGATCTCGTCTACCTATGGACACTGATGGTCTTCGGGTTGTCCAATGCCCCTTACACATTCACCCGGCTTACAGATTCGCTGCATAATTTATTTTGAAGACCTTCTGGTAGTCCATGCAGAATGTGAGAAGCTGCTCTCTCAGTGAGACTTAATCGTATCCCTGCTGCTCAATCTGAGCTTCTTGATAAATTATGTCAAATCAATACTAACCCCTTGCCAACATATAACCTTTCTAGGTTTCCTAATAGATTCCCCTTCTTTCTCTATAGCAGTCCCATCAGAAAAACGGAAAGACATTCAGACCTTTATTTCTCGTATTCTCCACCGGCAGCTCACCATGAGAGATCTCGCCAGAATTATTGGGAAAATGAGAGCTAGATCCAGGGTTTCTACCCGCACCCCTCATTTGCAGACACTCTCAGAACCTTCTGGGATCGCTTCTCAAGAGAGGTCTCACATGGTCAGACAAAATTCTACTCATGGCTATAGCACAGCAGGAGATAGAGAATTGGCTAGTTCTTCCTCTGCCTCTTCCCAGGCCTCTCCTAGAACCCCTACCAGAGGTCATATTCTCCTCAGATGCTTCCCTCACAGGCTGGGGAGCATCCACATGAGACAAAGCCGTGAGAGGCAAGTGGCCCACTTAGGAATCTGTCGAAGCTAAGACAGAATCTGTTTAAATCAAAATCTGCACAACGCCATTTTGCGAATGGCTACTCAGCGCCATTTTGCGAATCCTACACAGTATACGACGTTATGTTATTATTTAGCATTGTGCGTTTCCTATGCAATAGAACACTGTTAAAAGTCCTTACAAAAACAATACGTACATTTATTAAGACTACACATATTTCAGTGATGACAGACATGTCTGGTGGACATGTTTGTGACAAATAATTAAGAATACACAAGGATACTGTGAGTGTTTGCTCTGCATATTGATACAGTGTGTCTATGACAATTGATGTATAACACAGACACTGATATGCTAAATGTAGATTTGGAAACAATGGTCAGACGTTTAGCCATCGTTTAACAATTGTAGGCCTTGTATCCAATGTTGATGTGGTTAAGTAGAACTAACAGTTGTATTCTGGATAAACATAGGAAAGCCTTTTGTTAAAATTATCAGATTGTTTGCCAAAGCTTGCTCCATCAATGAACAGGACAAACCCCATTGTCTGTCATTCTTTTAGTTCAGACAGAAGTAATATTAATAATAACCAGTTTGAAGCCATGTATATAAATATATATATATGAATATATATATATATATATATATATATATATATATGTATGTATACAGTATATACACTTAAACGATCACATGGGTATCCACAATGCGTGCACACATATATATACAGTTACATTTGTAGATAGAAACACACACACAGCGCATGTTTTGGGCTGTAACACAAACCCTGCACACAGCGCACCTTTTTACACTGCATGTAGACACACAACGCATACTTACATATAACCATAAATATACACGCACTCATAAAAGGTTCCTGCACATTATGGTTTATATTAAAGTTATTAATTATGATGTAAAATGTATTTATTTGATATTAATGGTACACAACATGATAGACATGGCATGTTTGGTACTAAACTGACACAGTATTTATTTCCAAATATCTGAATCTATCAGCGATGGAGTCGCATCTTGCGTTCGATGGTTATGGAATATAGGAAATTATTGGTTAGAATGAATTCTGTATGTACTGTCTATTGATTAGTTAAAACACACACAAAGAGCCATTGGAGGGCAGAACTACCATTGTACAAACTGACCTATGGGATTATGCCAACTCGTTCCTATTGTATTGCCTGCTCTCTGTAAGGGTATATATTCAGGCGCTCTGTATTCAGTAGTTAGTCATCATATTCTTTCTTTTGACGGAGGCTTCACCTTTGATGCTGGAAATCCGGATCCAGAGCGCCTGCGTAATGTATCGACTGTACCTTATTTCTGTGTAACCCTTTGCACTAATTGTATTTAGATCACAACGTGTAACTAAATGCTTTTTATGTGAATAATAACTTTTGTGCTTTGGAACCACACTCAAAGTCTGGAAAGCGATTATTTCATATGCATACGCTACGCTAAACAGCGACATTTAGGAATATAGATAATTTTTTCTGTAGGTACATAGATCACATCAACCTTTTAGAACTAAAACCGGCCAAGTTAGCCCTGGAGGCTCTAGTCCCCCCTCAGCTTCAAGACATTCTGTTTGAGATTCGCCTAGACAACAAAACCGCCGTGTCTTATATAAACAAGATGGGTGGCACTCGATCACTACTACTTTGCCGAGAATCAATAGACATCTGGCGATGGGCATTACAAAGATCTATTCAGCTGTCCGCCGTGTATGTACCATGTAAATGAGCTTGCAGACTCCCTTTCCAGGACTCGCCTCACTCTGGACAGAGTATCCCCAAAACCAAAGATTTTTCACAACATTGTGATAGCATTTGACCAACTACAGTTGGATCTATTTGCAACCCCATCTAATGCTCAGGTTCCAACCTTCGTATCCAGAATCTGGGTCCAAACTGCCTTCCACATAGATGCAATGTTGTTTCCATGGACAAATCTCATCCTCCCATATGCCTTTCCTCCCCCGGCCATGTTGTTGACAGTACTTCACAAGATGAGAACAGACAGGGTACCCCGAACATTCTGGTATACCCAGTCTGGCCATCCAGAATTTGGTTCCCCCTAATCAGTCTCCTATGCAAAGGACCCAAACTTCCCTTGGGTCTATACAAAGACTGATTCCAAGAGACTCAAGACCTACTTCGGGAGCTACCTCAATGCATGTGGATGGCGATATTGCTCGGTTATTAACAGGCTCACACCTCTCAGCCACTTCTACAGCACTTATTAATGTATCTCTCAGGCCAAGAAAGAGATCTAAATATAGCGCAATCATAAAAAAATGTCTTTCCTGGCAATCCAAACGTTCTACTTCTCACCTATCCTCTGCTGCAAACTCTGCCATAGACTTCCTAGCTTGCAGATATGAGGCTTCGGCTCTCCTCTCACACTCCTAATTCCAGGACTCTCTGAGAATAAATTATTGCTCAAAGGCATTTTCTTATCTAGGCCATCATGTCCACGTTACTCTTCCACTTGGGACATCGAACCCTTTCTGGATTTCTTGACCAGTATGTCTTCAACCTCAGATATTTCCTGTGTGTCAAGGAAACTTGCATCTCTCCTAGCTGTGGCTTTCGCAGGAAGAGGAGTGGAACTCTCCTTGATAGACATTTCAGACCCCTGGATGACACCAACCCCAGCAGGTTTCCACATAATACTCAGAGGACACAGAAAAACCACTTCATTTCAAAATCCCTTAGTGGAGTTTGACCTAGTTAAAGATGAGTCGGATTCCTCCCTTTACTTAGTGGAGTGTTTGTCTTCTTATCTTGCTATAACCGCTTCACACAGAGGCAAGATTTCCCAACTCTTTATCACTTCTCCTAAACCCTTTCACATTGCCACACCTTCCATGATATGAGGATGGATAGTATCGGTTATGCGTGATTCCGGTATTGAAACTTCACTATTTAAGGGTCATTCCCTCCGCAGCGCGGCAGTCACTCCGGCAGCTGCAAAAGGGTTGCCTTTGCAATCTATAATGCAGGTTGCATGTTTGTCCTCCACACGTATCTTTGTTAGCCACTATTGGAGACCTTCTGATCCCCAGAGGATAGAGTTTCTCAGAGCAACCACCAGGTATGTGGTAGTCTGCCCACCAGCTGTTGCTAGGTGGAAAGCTTCCCGACGAACAAACAGTAGTTTGCAGGAATCTATGACCTGCAAACTTTCTTTGTTCTAGGGAATAGGATTGCCACCTAGCAACAGCACCCACCCTACCTTCCCTGTACCTTGCTAGGTCTGTTGGTTTCTTCGTTTATCTCCAATACTGCTAATGGCTATTCTCTCCTTTGGTTTCAGGTGCTCCAAAGGGTCCAAAGAAACAGCAAGTGCAACCACCTAAACAACAGAGCTGACTTCACTCCGTTGTTCTTCGATTGCCGAAAGTCTGCTTGAAATATTCCTATAATTCCTGGTTCTAAAACTTTTCCTAAGTTTAAACAGTTCCTTCCATTTAACAGTTCTCCTTCTACTCCTGGTTGTCTACCAACACTACTATTAAATACTGTTCACTCTGCATACCTTAGTCTTCAGTCCTTATTGGTATGCGAGCACAGTTCAAGGTTACACACCTCCCACCTATTGTTCTCCTCAGGATTGCCATCCGTAAGCTTACGTAAAATCTGCAGGGGGCGGGCTGTACTACGCAGGTCATTGCGCGTGCACGTGACCAGCGTGCACATGTAGCCTGCTGGCTCATAAGCACCTACCAGCGCATGTGTCCGCATGCGCATCCATGCGCGTGGCTGTACACGTGTCACAGGAGCTGTGCCAGCCAGGTCCCCCGGCTGTGGAAGACGGTAAGTGAAAATTCTTTCCACTTCCCTTCTCTAAGGGCAGCTGTTGCTAGGTGGCAATCCTATTCCCTAGAACAAAGACAGTTTGCAGGTCATAGATTCCTGCAAACTACTGTGTGTCAGGGTGATAAGGCACTCGCAGAAGGGGGGCATGGCCTCATGCATGCAAAGCCACGACCATAGTTGTATGATGTTTTGGGGCATGACTGCACCTCACGCCCCCAATCTCGTCATGCTAGGAGCTTGCCCAGTTCTACGGGAGCAGTGTGGATACGTGTGCATGCACACGTCATCTATCACCGCTGCTTGGTGACAACATCCGAGGGGTAAACATCAAAATAGCAGAGCACCTATTGATGCCACTGTGTAGATATCACTTTCAGTGGTGCCCCCTTGATGATGCTGCATGGGACTGCTACTGCACAAGGATAATATGCACCAGAGAATGATCCAGGATGCCCAGGGCGCATGTACAGAGACTGCTGAAGAGGAGGAGACTTCACGGCAATAAGAAAGGTGGAGATCTACACAGAAGCCATAGGAAACCAGGAAGGAGGAGCTAGTAATAGCCTGGAAAAACATTGGGAGTTGTTGTTGTAGACATGCTAATGAAAAAAGGTACTTACAGTAAGAGCCAGAGAGAGACCATTTGGTAGTGGAGAAGTGTATATGTCACATTGCCAGAGCATCTATTTGCTGGAGAGGAGTGGATACGCTGCTCAGGTAGAAGACAAACCTGGGCCCTGATTCAGAGCCGGACGCTCTGACCAGAGTGCTCGCTCTGAATCAGGGCCCACCTCCATTAATATGGAGCGTCCTCCTGGACGCTCGTATAGCTGTGGGTCACCACCCACAGCATATACGAGCGTGCAGGATGATGGTCGCGATGGTCTTGACCATCGCGACCATCGCCACTGCGAGCAACAGCCTGCGGTTGAGGTTTTCAACCGCAAGGCCAGGAGTGATTTTGGCTCTATCAGAGCCAAAATCACTCCCACTGACATCACTAGTGATGTCAGTGGGGCCGGCTTCAGACGGTAGGCGTTCCCTTGGGAACGCCTCCGTCTGGCAGGTACTTCCCCAGCACGCCCACCAAAGGGGGCGTGCTGTCAGTCAACATCGACAGCACGCCCCCTTTGATGAGACACTCAGAGCGAAGGAAAGTCCTTCGCTCGTCGCGTCTCGCGCATGCGCATGACGGAGCTCCCTCCGTCGTGCGCATGCGCAGTGCAGACCATCGACCCACTTGCGAGCGGACAGCCGCTCGCGAGTGGGTCTGAATGAGGGCCCTGATGCGCAGAGCAGAAGAAGTAGCCATTTAGATGTCTGTATGTGGAATGGAAAAACCTGTTGAGAGTGAGAACCAGGGCGATGATTGTGCTGTGACTTGTGTTGTGTAAATAGTTTAAAGACCAGCTTGGAGGTAATAGCTACACTTCAAATGTAGCTCAAACTCAAGAGATATCAATAAAAAATCCTTCCAGAGTTAGCTGCTACAGAGCTTGTTAAATTTCCAGTGCTAAGCTGCACCAGCTACAGTGAGGCAAGGTACAAGAGACTACAGTGTTACTGAGATCTGTGGTGTATCAGAGAAGTTAAAGTGTTCTAGTGTAAACTGTATCCACTTTCAGAAGGGGAAGCCAAACCTCTGCTGAGTTCTGCTCTGAGATAAACCTCTGCTTGTTGTCTTTACCTTCACAAGTGGTCAATTTTTTTTTTTTTACTTTAATGGGCCAGATTAAGAGATGGTTGCTATTCCAGCAGATGCTCTCGCAATAGTGGTTGAGGGAATATGCAAATGCTAATTTTAGCCTTCCCTTTGTGTTCCACTGTGCGATGGAATGTACGAGCGATGAGACGCCCATTTTCAGACTGTGGTTCTTGCGATGGAGTCTGTAGATACACCAACATCGATGCAACATCGGTCACACCATCGACATTTGCGGTACCCTAGGGTCTACTTTTGCTACTTTCCTCTAATCCAACTAAACATGGCCACTGAAGCTGTAGATATGATTGGGAACACAGCAGCATTCCCAGACATGGCAGTGACACTCCCATAACATGCCCATGAAACTGACCCTCTTTGTGATCACTTCAGGTCACCTCCCAGTCTCCACCCTGATACGCCCAGAGATCGCCAACCTCTTCTCATGCGATAGCAATACCTATACACAATTGCAAATAGCATAACATACATTGGTTGGTACGTGCGCAGTAATGGTTTCAAGACTTTATGCGCAGTAGGAAAACATCGCTAAACTGCGCAAATATCAGCACAGCATCCATCTCTGAATCAGGCCCAATTTGTATTACTCAGTGTAATGGCACCAACTTGTGTACACGGACCCAAATGGTCAAGCCCTCCTGGAAGAGACGCTTCTTTATTAGGATTTTGGACATGTTTAGTTAGTTAGATAATACGCACTGTAGTCAGTTAATCAATGCACTTAACCCTCACTGTACACACTGTGTGATAAGACTTTAGTAATCTGATAGATGTGTAATGTGTCATTAAGCATAAAATACTTGTATTTAAATACTGTAAGAATTCTTAGTAAAATATTTTGTGGTCTATATGTTTTAGGACCTGATTCAGCATGGATTGCAATTGCAACCGCATATGCAGGTTGGCCGATGGTGCATACTGCGCATGTGTATGCACCTCAGTGCACCTTGTGATCAGACTGCGATCACGCATGCACATAGAAAGCCATCGCAGAGTGAGTGATGGGACGTCAGCCTGTGGGGATGGTGATGGGGGAGTGGTCGAAGAAACACAGGCATGCCTGTCAATTTGAACGCCGTTGCATTAGCCACTGCAACAGCATACGCAGCTTGAGTACTCAATGCTTGCGACGAGAGTTGCAATTTCTGAGACAGGTCAGAGCTGCTGTAAACGTGCGTGAGGGTCTGATGTTACCGATGTGTACGCAGGACTGCAAGGTATTATGGATGTGAGAAAGCAGTAGTGGGCTTCTCTATGCTGGCTGAGCAGTTGCAAACATTAGTATATTTTCGCAGCAGAACTGTGTGCAATTATGCAGCTGGGATCGCAATAGCGTTCCGTGCTGAATCAGTCCCTTAGTTACAAAAGTTAGCATGCCATTTAACCCTGATACTATTTGAACTGTATAGGGGTTTAAAAAATTGTAGACTTAAGTTAACAGCAATACCAATTAAATGTCTTTATTGTGATTGTGACAAATTTGTGTTTTACTAGTATTTTATACAAAATTCACAAAACCTTATCCTTAGTAATTATGTAAGCAATGTGACTCACCTTAGCTGATATGGTAGTCCTTAGTAATAAATGCTATTACTAAGGGCCTGATTCAGAGCTGAACACTCTGACTAGAGCGCTCGCTCTGAATCAGAGCCCTCCAACCTTTTTTTGGAGAGTCCTCATGGACGCTCGCATAGCTGTGGGTTACCACCCACAGCTATAGCGAGCGTCCATGATGATGGTCGCGATGGTCTTGACCATCGCGACCATCGGGCTTGCGACGGAGACCCTGCGGTAGGGTCTCGCTGCCGCAAGCCCTGGAGTGATTTTGGCTCTATCAGAGCCAAAATCACTCCAACTGACATCACTAGTGACGTCAGTGGGGCCGGCTTGAAACGGTAGGCGTTCCCATGGGAATGCCTCCGTCTGGCAGGCACGCCCCCGGCACGCCCACCAAAGGGGGTGTGCTGTCAATCAACATCGACAACACGCCCCCTTTGGTGCGAGACCCGGAGCGATGGTGAGCCCGTCAATCGCCGGGAATCGTGCATGCGCACGACGGAGCTCTCTCCGTCGTGCGCATGCGCAGTGGGGAACATTGACCCACTTGCGAGCATCCTGCCACTCGCGAGCGTGTCTGAATGACCCCCTAAGTCCTTAAGGTGCGTACACACGTAATGATTTTTTGAACGATTTAACTATAACTACATCGTTATCGTTCAATCGTTCAAAAAATCGTTCAGTTCCTGAGTTATAACAATGAATGAAAATCGTTCAAGCGTGCTCCCATTTGTAGTTTGTAGTTTGTAGTTCATTTCAGACTGACCAACATAACGATTTCCATTAAGGGAAGGAATATTTTTCGTTCATCGTTGTAAAAATTGTTCATTACACTTCAAAAAATCGTTCACTTTTCAAGGGAAAATCTGACAGATAATCATTGGTTACAAAATCGTTACGTGTGTAAGCACCTTAAAGGTGCGTACACACGTAACGATTTTTTGAACGATTTAACTATAACTTCATCGTTATCATTCAATTGTTCAAAAAATCGTTCAGTTTATAACATTGAACGAAAATTGTTCAAGCGCGCTCCCGTTTGTAGTTTGTAGTTCATTTCAGACTGTCCAACATAACGATTTTCATTAAGGGAAGGAACATTTTTTGTTCATCATTGTAAAAATCATTTATTACACTTCAAAAAATCATTAACTTTTTCAAGAGAAACTCTGACAGATAATCTGACAGATAATCGTTGGTTACAAAATCGTTACGTGTGTATGCACCTTTAGTCCTTAGTAATAAATACTCATTTATTTTTACATTAATATGACTATTGTCTGTGTTTCGGGTAGAAATCCTTGCTTCTCTAGAGGAGTGTGAAAGTGAGAAGCAATGAGAGTGCTGCTAAATAGAAGTGGGACAAGAATCACTCCTCACAGATGCACCATCAGAAAGTAACATCAGGGCCTGTGATAACTAGAGATGAGCGGTTTGGATTCTTTGGATTCCAATCTTGCCCAACATCAATCCCCGTGGAGGATTGTCTTGCCATCTGACTCGGATTCCACATCGAGGCAAAACATCAATCTTGTGGCATGATGGTGGGGGTGTTGTATGTCATGGTGTTGAGAATGTGGTGGGTGGTTGTGGTGGGTGGTGTGATACAATAAAGAAAGAGACAAAATGGATATCGTGCAAATCTTTTATTGAAGCCTGTACAATGCTACTCCTATTGGGGATGAAGGGGTCGAGATGGGGTGATGGTGGGGTGCGGGTGAAACTCTGGGTGGGGAGGTGGGTGGACCCTTTTAGGGGGCTTCTTTCTGTGTGGTTCAGTGACCGGCACGTCTCCCCTGCTGGACCTTTGGTCGACAGTCTTCAGAGTCTCTGGTGGTGTGCTTGGGGGGATGAGGGTTCCGAGTTTGTGTACCCAGGCGGCGTCTCCCCCCCTCCCCCACCACACCCACCTAAGCAGTTTTTATGTACATGTTTTATATGTCAAATTGACAAGAAATTGTAGTAAATTATATCTATTATATTTTAATAAATTATATATATATATATATATATTTACAAGAGTCCTTTTGTGCAACCATTGTTCACAGATCAAACTGTTTATAACAACGTTCAGCACCATTTTTCACTGAAATGCTGCTCCACCTTAGCCCGAATCTGTATAAAGGATAAAAACTGGGAGGTGCACAATAGTGAAGTAAGTAATAATTTTTTTTTACTTATAATATTAAGACTCACATCAGTAAGTAGAATTCAACATAATAACCGGGCTCTGGCTCAAAAGAGGTAAGTGCATATTTGTATACTGTATACAAAAGCAACAATTACATTTTACTCTGAAACTGAATAAGTATTCAACTTCTTGGCACCAAACTTTCATGTTTATGTGTCAGTTTTACCACTTTAGCTAGACAGAGGATCATTGGAATTTATCCTTTGCAGTACTATAAACTGGCGAGTCCCAATCATCCATACTGTAATTGCATGTCTAAGCTCACATGCTTTCTCTTCAACAATAGTAAAAAAATACAAAAGTTGGGTCCTTTTAACCTGTAAAAATAATTTTCACGTCGATCAAACATAGATTGTGATTTCTGAGAAGAAAGATTGAACGTTTCTTATCAGAAAAGAATAAATATATTTTGTAGCAGGGATTATTAAATAAAGAATGGAGAATGATTGACAGCATTGGAAAATGACAATAGGAATAAAAAAATAAATAGAAAAAAAAACCCCTGAAAAAGAATTGACTATACTGAACCTTTTCCCCAAGGTATGACAGGAAATTCATTTTACTTTAAAACCTGTGAAGTTACTGCTGTCTTTAAACAAAATTCATTGACAAGTGTTACAAAAACTTCTTTTGGGTTTTGGTCCCAATTTATCAAAATAATCTGTGGATTACGACCAGTAGGTTTATCTTTCGTACAGATAGTGTGGGTGTTTTTAAGCTGCACAGGAAAAGAAAGATAAGGAACCAGGAGAGTGGGAGAAAACTTGACTGGGTGACTCAGATGAATATAGTGTGCAAAAGGAAATCAAAGTGTGAAATGAAGATCGTAGACAAGTGAAATATTTTACAAGATATAGAAGTTCAATATGCATGTGAAGTATTTCTAATAAACTGGATGATGTCATGATAATCCTTACACATGCATCACCATAATATATGCAGTATTAAATAGATATTGGGAGTTGGGAGAAAATTTAAATAGAACAATTCAATGCAAGATGATAATGATGGCTAACTTGACAGGCCAATACTTGGAACACTGGAGACATGGGGTAGATTTACTAAGAACCGCCT
Source organism: Taudactylus pleione (assembly GCA_031769625.1). Taxonomy (NCBI): domain Eukaryota; kingdom Metazoa; phylum Chordata; class Amphibia; order Anura; family Myobatrachidae; genus Taudactylus; species Taudactylus pleione. The sequence goes on along the minus strand of JAUIMM010000264.1, from coordinate 52,488 downwards.
ATTGCAATCCACAGGACATCGTAGTCGGATTGCTGTATACATATAAAGTATTAACTAACTATTTGACCTGAGTGTCAATAGGAATGTGACGATGATGTCTATCGTATATTTTCTGTTTAGAACCCTATAGAATATACCTGTTTATGCTAGAATCCGCAGTCAAATAAAAGTAAAAATTTGCTGTAAATTGTGTTGTCTTGTATATTTATCTGTTGTCTTGGCTCATTTAAAAGTTTGTCATACTTTTTGTCACTTTTGTCATTATTGTTTCTGTCTTGTCATTGTTTATTTATGTGTGTATATGGTGTGTTTTGTCGAGTGTAGTGTTAGTGTAGGCTTTCTTTTTCTGTGCTTGTCTTGTGTCTTATTTGTTTTGTGTTAGTATGGAGGGAGAGAGGAGGAGTACGGTGAAGGATGGGGAGTCAGAGATAGGGGAAGAAGCATAGGTACAGTAGGCTTGCCATATCATACTTTTAATTCGGGACACATGAATTACACAGATTCTGTAGCTGGATGACTCAGTTACGTAAACTATAAATTTTGCTTCCCCCTGCTAAAAAAGTTTATGGCGCCCCCCCCTGTCACCTACAGACCCCTCTCCTCTTCTAGAGACCACTCTACATCTGTCCCTACAAATACCCCTGTTACTCAACTAGGGTGGGATGCATCCTGCCACCCTTTGCATGCATGCCGGTGTTAGCAACACTGGCATGCATGAAAAGCATTGCAAAGGACCACTCTCTTTGTAAGAGCAGCCCTTTGCAATGGAGGTACTTCTGGGTCTATGACCCAGAAGACCCTCTGGCATCCTTCTGCGTATGTGCTACAGGATGCACATGCTGCTGGGGTGCTGGGAGAGATAAGATTTGATACCTCTCACTGCACTCTCCTGATACAAGCCCATAGGCTTCAATAGGGTAACGCCATCCGGAAGATGACATTACTCACTGCAACCAAGCCCCAGAGTGCATCGCATTCTGGGGGTTGGTGCATATGAGAAATGCGGTCAAACTCGCATTATCAGGATTTGACTGCATTTCTAGCTGCACCCCACCCCTAGAGACTGATGGGAGCCCCTCCATAGACCACTGGAAGGTGCACACAGGGCAGTGGAATTGCATGAGACAGAGCCATGGTATGCAGTAGTGCCCCGGCATGTGTGTATGAGCCCATATACCCTGCTGCTGCCTTATGTGCAGTAACTGACACCTGCTGCTGGCTGAAACTATTTTAGGTGCCTGGTGCCCTTCTTCCTGCTGCCCTGAGTCATTAGCGGGTACCTTTGTATCTCTCCAGCATGTCCTTATAGGCCTGGAGGTATTCCTGCTCGTCCATGTGGTGCTGCGAGGAGGAGGCACGTAGTAAGCAGGGCCAGTCTGAGCTTAATTTCCTTGGTAAGCGAATATTGAGGGGGCATGATCTCATGGGAAAAGCCATACCCCCGAGCCACACCCCATGTTTGGCATGCTGGGGGCATGCCCAGTGCCCTAGGGGACCAAAAACAAAGGGGAGTGAGACTGTAGACAGGTGCAAGACGTTTGAAAAGAGAGAGCAAGAGACAGAGAGGGGGGGGCAGAGAGGAGAGAGAGGAGAAAGGGGAGAGATAGGAGAAAGGGGAGAGAGAGAGGCAGCAGAGCAGGGAGGGAGAGAGGCAGAGAGAGGAGAGAGAAAGACAGAGGAGAGAGAGAGGAGAAAGGGGAGAGAAAGGGGAGAGAGAGAGGAGAAAGGGGAGAGAGAGGCAGCAGAGCAGGGAGGGAGAGAGGCAATGAGAGGAGAGAGGGGAGAGGGAGAGACAGCAGAGCTGGGAGGGAGAGAGGCAATGAAGGAGATGTATGAAGCTCAGAGGCAGTATCATTGCACGTTATGAGTGCTGATACCGCTTCTCCCAGATGTATGATTGGGGGTTGAGCGATAGCTATGCGCCCCTTATGAGCACTGATACTGCTTCTCCCCGATGTATGATCAGGGGTTGAGCAATAGCTATGCGCCCCTTATGAGCACTGATACTGCTTCTCCCCGATGTATGATCAGGGGTTGAGCGATAGCTATGCGCCCCTGTCATTATCGGTGCTGCTATCTACAGGATAGCAGCACCAATAGCCTGGGCCATGTATGAATGGTCAGATCACCTGACTGTTCGGCCCGCTGTAGCTGTCTCTATCGATAACTGAGTCTGGTTTTCTATGGCAGATACATTGATGATTTGATTTTTATTTAGGATGGGGATTATGCTTCTACTTCTAAATTCACTGATTATTTAAATACTAATAATATGAATCTTCACATCACCTCCACCTTTAGTTACACCTCGGTTGATTTTCTTGATGTCATTCTCTCCACTGAGGAGAATAGGATGGTTTCTACTCTGTTCACAAAGACGGTTGACTGGTGCTCCTATCTTCATTATAGGAGTGGACACCACCGCCCTCAGATAAACAATATACCCAAAAGTCAGATTGGTCGCGTCATGAGGACTTGCACAAGAGAAGTAGACTTTGAGTCTCATGCTAATAAATTGGTAACTAGCTTCCTAGATAAAGGGTATCCATCCAACCTTGTGAATGAAGCCAAGATACATGCTTTAGGTAGAGGCAGAAATGACATGGGATCTACTCTAAACAAAGATGAAAATTTAGAGACTACTGGAGCTAAGGCTAATCCTGTCTCTGATGATCCAAATATGGGCCCTGATTCAGAGCCGGACGCTCTGACCAGAGCGCTCGCTCTGAATGAGGGCCCACATCCATAATTATGGAGCATCCTCCTGGACGCTCGTATAGCTGTGGGTCACCACCCACAGCCTATACGAGCGTGCAGGTTGATGGTCGCGATGGTCTTGACCATTGTGACCATCGCCACTGCGAGCCGGAGCCTGCGGTTGAGTTTCTCAACCGCAAGGCCCGGAGTGATTTTGGCTCTATCAGAGCCAAAATCACTCCCACTGACATCACTAGTGATGTCAGTGGGCCGGCTTCTGATGGTAGGCGTTCCCTTGGGAACACCCCCGTCTGGGAGGCACGCCCCCAGCACGCCCACCAAAGGGGGCGTGCTGTCAATCAACATCGACAGCACGCCCCCTTTGATCAGACACAACAAGCGAAGGAAAGTCCTTCGCTCGTCGCATCTCACGCATGTGCATGACAGAGCTCCCTCCGTCGTGCGCATGCTCAGTGCACACCATCGACCCACTTGCGAGCGGACAGCCGCTCGCGAGTGGGTCTGAATCAGGCCCTTAGATCCTTCTCTCTTGTTCATTTCACAATTTAATAATGAATCTAGATGAATATGATCCATTGTAAACAGGAATTATACTTTGTTACTCAATGATCCAGTCCTGTCCAAATGTATTAAACCAAAACCTAAAATTGTGTTAAAAAAGAATCGTAATCTTGGCAGCTTCCTGGTGCCTAGCATGTTGAAACATTTGACAAAACCTCATGAGGCCAACTCCACCTGGCTTCCAGCCAGACCCCTTGGCTGTTATCATTGTAACCGTCCTAGGTGTCTTACGTGTGGCTATATTCTGAATAGAGTGAAGACCATCACATCAATAATAAACAAAACAGATTATACCATAAAAATTGTTATCAACTGCCAAACAGATTACACAATATTTGTGTTGAGTTGTACGTGCCTGAAACAATATATCGGGCGTACCACCAGGCCCCTTAAAGAGAGGTTTCGAGAACATCGCACTAATATACTTAAAGGACTTATGACACATAGTGTATCTAGACATTTTGTGGAATATCATAAATGTGATCCATTAGAGGTCTCCATTCTGGGAATTGAAACCATCAAACTCACCTTAAGAGGGGGTGATCGCTTCAGAAAACTCTGTGAAGCAGAATCACAATGGATTTTTAGACTTCAAACATTGGCTCCTGGTGGGCTGAATAAAGCTCTCGGATTTGTTGATTGACACTTGAATTTGGCTGGTGGTAGCCGTCTGCCGTCCACATGTACTGTCCCCCTCCCATCTCCGTCACTCCTCAATTCCCTGATATCTACACCCTCTTCTCGCCTACACATTCCTCCAATACTTGGTATATGGGTCTGTCTGTGTGCATACATGTGTTTATTTGCACATATATGGACCTATTTATGGTTATATGTGTGTCTGTGTTTACGTGATTGGACATACATTTTTTTCATTAGGTTATCTTCCAATGTATACTTTGTATATAATACTATTATCACCAAGAGTACAAATTAATTTTTAAAAAACTGTTCCCTCAATTCTCGGTTACTCCGGACCATCATGTGTATATGTCTTTATGATCAATTATCACATTCTGATAAAATATTATATACATATATTATTACACAATATTCTCTCTTGATTTTTATTACGTCATTTTGCCTTAGATTTATTGATTTGTAGATTAATTGCTAATATTATTACATACCCAATTTTTGTCCCAATATATTACTAGTTTTTAGGATGATTTTGTTGGTTTTTTATCCTGAACCAGTCAGTTTCATTCATTTCTGTATTATTGAAATATTATGATTAAAATTACTTTGTTTTAATGTTAACACTTCATGAATGAAGATATTCCTATAATTTTCTTTTAATTATCGACTGATCAAAAAATTCAAATTATATTTTCGATGTGTTAATTTTCTGAATGTGGTCTATTAGAGATGATATATTTCTGATTACTGTATATGTGTATATGCATGTGTTTGTATATATATATATATATATACTGTATATATGTATTTCTTTGTGTATGTAGGTACATGCACCTATGGATATGGAACTCTGGGTTGTTATATGTTTCTTTTATTACATGTCACTTTTTAGTTTGTAGATTATAGTCATGTATTTTATTTTCTATTATTCCATTTTTTTGGTGCACACAGGCACTTTAAAACTGTCATTTTTACATACCCTTTTTTTTGTTCATCTAGATTTGTATCTGTATATATTATCTTTATCTTGAGATCCATTTAAATTAGTGTTTTTTTCTCATGGTTTTTATGATGGACAAACTATATGATGCTATCCATGATTGACAAATTTTCCACCAATGTCTTCTAATTAAGGATTGATTGGATCCATCATGTTGCCTATTTAAGAGAGGGACTCCAATATGGGCATTCAGCTTGAAAATGTCCCAGGAACGGGACGAAATGCGTTGCTGCCCATTGTACTACCACGCTGATCTGTGCTGTTACTGGCTTGTTGCACACTACTCCAAGAGCCTGTTGTCTCCCATCTTGGTGTGGGGAGTTCCTTGAAGTGCACTTCACTTCACGATTGGAACCTTTACCCCACACTCTATCTCCCCAGCCGGCCCTCTCATCTGCTAGCTGGACAGGGAACCACTTACCGGAACTCCTGTAACAGCCTGTTACTTCCACACTGCCAGCTTTTACCCACCTGCAAGCCAGGCAGGGAGCCACTGTACCAGAGCTCCTGCAATAGCTCGATATGTTTACGCTGATTACTAGCCGGACAGGGAGTCACTTACCGGAACTCCTGCAACAGCTTGTTACCTCAATACTGCCGGCTTCTAATTCATCTGTAAGCCAGGCAGGGAGCCACTGTACCGGAGCTCCTGCAACAGCTTGCTACCTCCACGCTTTTTAGTAACTTCTTTATACATTGTAACAAGCACTGTGGCGCCCAACGGGGCACACTTCAGCTACATATAAACACTCTAGCCTGTGTTTTCTATTTATAAGTTCCACGCTGTTCTGGACACTATGGGGTCCAGTATCCTGTGTAGAGCAATAATGTGTCCGCCATGCTGTAGCAGTTGTATCCACATATAGGGGTCTATTTACTAAGCAGTGTTAGGAGACAGAGTGAAAAGTGATAAGGTGCCAGCCAATCAGCTCCCAACTGCCATCTCACAGGCTGTGTTTGAAAAATTACAGTTAGGAGCTGATTGGCTGGCACCTTATCACTTTTCACTCTGTCTCCTAACACTGCTTAGTAAATAGACCCCTATATGTGGATACAACTGCTACAGCATGGCGGACACATTATTGCTATACACAGGATACTATTTATGAATCTGTGCTAAGTACTAACAAATGCTGCCCTTTAATTGCCTATAAACCTATTGACTGTTTCCCTATCATCTGGATCACAGCACAGTGATATTTACCACATTGGGTCATTTACTACATTAGTTTTATTTTTTGTTTGTCCCCATCATCTATTTCATTATTTAATGTTCTTTTTTTCTTTTTATTTACTTAAATGTTCTGCCAATCTATTGGATACTGTATGTGAATTTGATGCTTTTTATTTTATTTAAATTTATATCTTCTTACATTTTATTGTCCACCAGCGCGGTATTTCCTTTATTTATGCAGTATGTCTATGTTCTGTGTGCGTCTGTATCTGCATGCGAAATGCTACATTAGTGTTACAGCCACTGACATTATAACATAGTGTTTCACGTGCAAATACACCCGCAGACGCACACAGAACATAGGCATGCTGCATATCATTTTAATCAGAAGAAGCTGCTTGTGCTAACTATTCGCATCACTGTGTGAATAAGGCGCTTTGTAAAGGTAAAAAGTTGCACAAACTTATCATGGAGGAATGACTGACTGAGGATAAAGGCATTGTGGCATAAAACAGGATAGTCATTTACAACACTCACTATTTTTTGTTTTGCATCACACACCACCTGCAAATTCTGGGAATGCCTATTTACATAAATTTATCACCATATTCTTAGGTAGTTTTGACTCAATGTATATGCAGTGTATAGCTCCCAGAACATTAGGCATGACTTCAAGTCTATAAAATGCTACTCTTAGCCTGTACCACTGTGACTCCTGGATGAGGAAACATATACAGGTGTAGGAGAAGGTCTTCAGGGCTGCCATGACCTGGGTGAGATGATGTGAGAATGTTGCCTGTGATATGCCCACCACTCTATTGGACACTGACTAGAAGGAACCAGTGCAGAACTGCTAGCAGCTTGTGCAGGCCTGATATGGCATGTGACATGCAGTGACTGGCTCAAGCTGAGTCTTGACGAGGTCATATGGGTTCATTAAGTTAAGATTGAGCAGAATATCTGTAGGCCCTCACCAACACACATTACATTCAAGAACATAGGCCTGCGTAGGCTCTGTGGTACATCAGTAAACTGCTGATCCTCCTCTGTTTCTGCTTCCTGGGCCCTTTCAATCAGCTGTTGGAGTGCTGCATATTTCAGGTTAGTGGTGAGAAGTGACATACTTTCTGCTGCCATATTTTTGCAGGCACATTTCTACAGGTGGTTCTACCCCTTTTTATAGCCATCATAATGAAACTTGGATGACTAGAATGTCTTCTTAGATGCAAACTCCCCTCTGAAATGGTAGTCTATTTTATTACATTATTTAATTTATTTTATTTATTATCTTCTGTGGGTTTTTTGCGGGTAGTAATGGATTTACCAAATAGTTGGTTAGTAAATATGGGGTTTCTATTGCTGTCTATGTAAAATAATCGATAGTCAGTCTATTGCCTTGGATTTTTTTTGCAAATTTCTGTTGAATTTGTCTTTAATAAATCTCAAAAGTGTAAGTCCTATTAAAATTGCAGAAGAAACCAAAAACAGTGCTTAGTAACTTAGTAACATTGGTGGATACACCAATGGTAAGCAGGAATATCTAGATGATTCTTCAATGCTGAAGTCCCCTGTAATTCACAGCAACATCTTCTGATCATCATGAATAGAGACAGTCTCTGTCACTGCATAAAGGAAACAGCTAAACCATAAATCAACACAGAAATGAGAACAACTAAATTATTCAGTTTTTGAAATGAGAATTTCCCTAAAAGCTGGCAACTCAATTTTTTTTGACTTGGTGCATCTAGTGAATGATTCAATAGATTCTCTAACTATGTATAGTCTGAGAGGGGGAAGGGTCTCCCCCTGCCACTAGCCACGTTGGTAACTAATCTTCTGAGATGTCATTTGTTTTTGGGATTGCTATTTACTGTCATTTCTCTTGTCTTCTTCTTACCTAGGTACATATTTTTATATACTGCCACTATACCACGTCCAAATTACAGTTGTATTTTCTGCTGAAAGATCAGATGATGATTCCAGTTCTGAGAAATAAATATTGAGGTATTCTTGCAAAGCCATGAAGATTTATGCTGATGAATTCACATACTCAGTATGCAGTGAATCAGTCTTTTAATATGAGGGAATGGTGCTTAAACATTTATCTGACAAGGAGAATATGTGTTTACAGCTTTCTGAGAAAATACCTATACGGCAAGTGACAAAAATAAGAACCACACCAATGAATGTTGGGGTTGATGAAATAAATACATAATGTAATCTAGCTGTAAATCCTAGTTGGCCCTGACTCCCAAGCAAGTGTCCTTGTCTATCTTTATGGAAGTAGGTGCATGAAACTGAACTGAAGAATGTTGCTATGATTACAATGTTCCGAGTCCCAGCTTTCTCTAATTGCTGGCATAGTGTCAGAGACAGACGCCACCAGCTCTGCAGCACATTCTATCACAACACAAACACTAAATATTTATTTTGTCCAGTTACATAACCAATTATATTCTTAGCCTGAAGCCTCAGTATTCCCAGGATTATTACATTGTGTTTAGAGGTGTTATATAGTGGTTTATGAGCTCCTCTCCATGACTTATGATAATTGCTAATCAAATGAATGTGCAAAATATGAAAATAAATTCAGCAAAGCACCAGTAAAAAATTATAATAATATAGTAATAATTGTGCCAAGATGACTATTCTGAAAGTTCAGAGCTATATAATTACTTCATTATAATGATATTTTGTAATGTAATGGCCATGTGTAAGTATACTTTCTTATGTGCTAATAGTGCTAATTCATAGTTACTATATTCTGCTTAAAAGAGTTTAGGATGGGCTCATTCAGGAAGGGCCAGGGTTGGAAAGTTAAAGTGATGGAGGCTGACATTCAGTAGTACATTTAGCCACAGTGCTTATTTGTTAGCAGTCCAGCAATTACTTTCCTTTGTTGTCAGTAGTGTTCATTCTAGCACCCTGCACCTGTCATAACCCGTGCAGTTCCTCTTTTCCGCCTTTGGTGTCGCTCTCTGATCTGGTGCTTCTAGCACACTCAGCTGATGCAACAAACTGCTCAGATACAGACCAGAGTGTGCTAGAAGCACCAGAGAATAGAGCAACACCCCAGGCAGGAAAGAGGCACTGCACAGTTTGTGACAGGTGTAGGGTGCTAGAATGAACACTAGTCAGGTTACATTTCAGGAGAGCATCAGGGCAAAGGTGTTTGGTCAGCAGTCCTAAACATCTCCAACTCTTAAAACTTCTGTTAAAACAGTGTACATGAGATTAAAGGGTAAATTAGAAAGCATCAAGTTTGTATTTTCCTGTGATTTTCTGTTGAATTCTCATATAAAAAATTTACTAAAGGCAACTGCGATGGAAATTTGCCGAAAAACCCATCAACTCTACATGGCATTAGAACATCGTTTTTGTTTTTTTTCTCTTAGAAGAATAGAAACCCTGCAAAGCCGATGACAAGTCTGCAGAAATAATAAACCTGCCTCTGGCAGACTAGTTGGTGTGAAACACTGCACATAAACTATGATCTGTGCAGACTTTGTTTTATTAAAAATATTTAAAACTTGTAAAATAATAAAAAAAAAAAAACTGTGTTGGGTGTTCCCCCCCAAAATAATCAGCCTCAGGCTGAGGCTATAGCAGGGGGATACAAAGTGTGAGGTTGCCTTGCCATAATGGCAACTAGCCCCAAACTGGTCAGTCTAGGACTGGAATCCCTAGGAAAGTGGGGACCACCAAAACTGGGGTTCCCCTTACCAAGACAACCAGCAGCCCAAGGATCTTCTCTTCAGGTAATAGTGTAATGAGATAGTTAAATAATATTGTTCTTTACCGGTGAACTATAGGTCCCAGAAAGGCTGCCCGAGCATGATGGCACGTGTTGAACCACAGGTGCCAGCATGCCTGGACATCAAGGGCTTGCTGCAAAATGTAAAAAAATTAAACAAAAGACAGGAGACACATACTGAATATTATATCATTTTAATAAATAAAAACACCCTGACACAGCCCTTGTTAACCCATTCATTACTCACAAAATGTAGGGATTCATGTCCTTTTTGGACCATGCAACATTCCCAAATCTTGGCAAAAAAAAAAAACAACGCTACTGCAATAGCACAATTTATAAAAAAGATAATAGTGATAAAAAACATATATGAATATATGAATATAAGTAAAATGCAATAAAAACATAATAAAAAAATGTAAATAATCATACAAATAATAATGTCCTGCACATATAACCTCTGATTCTATATTCGTGAATCATATAAACTACAGTGTTCAGTATATAGCATCAATAAAAACTGTGACAGTCCTCCAAATCAAAATGGCAACACTTAATGGAAGTGGCTAAATTGTAGCAGTATATAATAAGGTGTTTGCTGTAAAAAAAGAAAAAAAAAAAGGCAGTATCCAAATTAAGGCGTGTAATACATCCATTATTTCCTATATGTCCATAGTAGACTATTTTCTGCAGCAAATGGTCAGAATGAATATTCCAAATAAGGTAAGTAGTCACTTTAATACACCACATATACGATAATAGACAACATATATGATAATGGTGTATCCAACTTAGGCTGTGTACACACCTGGGCGACTTGTCTGCCAACCCATGGATCCGAAGACTGAGCAGGCCGATTGGTAAACCAATACACACTTACCTGAGATCGCAGCTGAGTGGGTATTTTAAATTGTCAGCTCAGTTGAGATGTTAGTGTTGGTTGGTGCCAGCAGCCAGTGTACGGGCGGTCGGCAGGTCACCCGTAGACACAGCCAGACATGCCGATATATATCAGCATCGGCTGTGCTGCAGGGCCGATGCGATATGTCTGTGAATGATATTGTTCACAGACAAACTGTATATTCTGTACACACATATGCGATATGTCGTTTGTCAGCTGATTGGACGATATGTTGTATAGTGTGTACCAAGCATTAATTACAGCAAAAGTATTTCAATGCTGGAGCTGATGTTAAGAATATGCAGCATATATTATAATGGTGTACACTACCGTTCAAAAGTTTGGGGTCACTTAGAAATTTCCTTATTTTTGGAAGAAAAGCACTGTTCTTTTCAATGAAGATAACATTAAATTAATCAGAAATACACTCTATACATTGCTAATGTGGTAAATGACTATACTAGCTGCAAACGTCTGGTTTTTAAAGCAATATCTACATAGGTGTATAGAGGCCTATTTCCAGTAACCATTACTCCAGTGTTCTAATGGTACATTGTGTTTGCTAAGTGCTTTAGAAGACTAATGGATGATTAGAAAACCTTTGAAAACCCTTGTGCAATTATGTTAGCACAGCTGAAATGGGTTTGCTCGTTAGAGAAGCTATAAAACTGGCCTTCCTTTGAGCTACATTAAATGGTACCCGCAAAACGCCAGTGTCAACGTCTACAGTGAAGAGGCGACTCCGGGATGCTGGCCTTCTAGGCAGAGTGGCAAAGAAAAAGCCATATCTGAGACTGGCCAATAAAAGAAAAAGATTAGTATGGGCAAAAGAACACAGATATTGGACAGAGGAAGACTGGAAAAAAGTGTTATGGACAGACAAATCAAAGTTTGAGGTGTTTGGATCACACAGAAGAACATTTGTGAGATGCAGAACAAGTGAAAAGATGCTGGAAGAGTGCCTGACGCCATCTGTCAAGCATGGTGGAGGTAATGTGATGGTCTGGGGCTGCTTTAGTGCTGGTAAAGTGGGAGATTTGTACAAGGTAAAAGGGAATTTGAATAATGAAGGCTATCACTCCATTTTGCAATGCCATGCCATACCCTGTGGACTGTGCTTGATTGGCGCCAATTTCCACCTCCAACAGGACAATAACCCAAAGCACACCCCCAAATTATGCAAGAACTATTTAGGGAAGAAGCAGGCTGCTGGTATTCTGTCTGTAATGGAGGGGCCAGCGTAGTCACCAGATCTCAGCCCCGTTGAGCTGTTGTGGGAGCAGCTTGACCGTATAGTAACAAGAAGTGCCCATCAAGTCAATCCAACTTGTGGGAGGTGCTTCAGGAAGCGTGGGGTGAAATTTCTTCAGATTACCTCAACAAATTAACAGCTAGAATGCCAAAGGTCTGCACTGCTGTAATTGCTGCAAAAGGAGCATTCTTTGAAAAAAGCAAAGTTTGAAGGACAAAATTATTATTTGAAATATCATTATTTCTAACCTTGCCAATGTCTTGACTATATGTTTTATTTATCAAATGAGTTGCAAAATGAATAGAAGTCAGTTTCCATGTAAAACACAAAATAGTCTGGGTGACCCCAAACTTTTGAACGGTAGTGTATCTGGCTTAATCATACTAGCAGTGCCTTAGTTTTGGAGTCAATAATAAGAATAAGTGTCTAAAATAAAATCCATAATATATAGGTGCAGTGGGTACTCTTAGTAAATCAGCAGCAGGTATAGTTCAATAGCACTAGGTGAACATGCAGCATGGCCGTAACTAGAGGTGTGCCAGTGGCAGAGCCATAACTAGACTTTCTGGTGCCCTGTGCCAGAAAGAGCATTTGGCGCCCCCCTCATTTTTCAAAGGGACATAATGCACCCAAAAAAGGGGAATGGCCTCATTGGGAAGGGCCAGGGAAGAGATAGGGGAGGCCAGGAGATGCTGGGGATGAAATAAGGGGAAGATGCAAGTGAGAATGATAATAAACAGAAATTTGACAGGCCCAAACAGCGCCCCCTGATCTGTGGTGCCCTGTGCGATGGCACCGGCCACACTACCCAAGCTACTGCCCTGGCCAGTGGTGCCACAGCACAGAAAAAAAGGATTTTCCCTCCAGCACACTGTAGCAAAATCAAAAATACTTAAATCCTACATAATAATAGAGATTCACAGGTATTAGTTACATACATTTGCAAATATATGAATAAGCGCCAGGCCAATCGTCAAGGCTCTGCTATACCATCGTCCCTAACATTAAGGGGTTCACGTCCAAGAAGCAAGGCATCCCAAAAAATTCCAGCCAAGGGTCCATCCCCAGGGCATCACACGAAAGGGGGAAAAAAGGTGATAGTGAAGTGTAAAGGATAGATGTGTAAGGATAAATCAATAAGTGTTAATGAAGTGTGAAATAATTAAAATGACATAAATAATATACAAACAATAAGAGAAGTGATAAAAATATTCTATGTAAATTAAGTGGTGTTGTCATGAGAAAGGTCCAGCCAGAACAACCCCGGGGGCCCCACTCCAAAATGCTCACCCCAAAATAATTATTGCTACATAATAGTAGCACCCACTCTGGGTCATATAATTACAAATTGGTGTACTGCATGATAACAGCACATGTATGAGCTGAGAGCTAACTTACCTTGGAAGTACCCAAAAAAACCTCCACATGGCACTATAAGGATCAGCACCTCCTCCTAGTGCATTGCCAACCAGAACGTACTTTGGACATTCCAGACAGGCACCCTGCATTCTGAACAGTCAATCTCAGTGTCCTGTCAGTTCTGCACTTTCTGCTGCTGGCGGCCCCACCCCTGCTGCGCAACGTAATGACATAGTGTGCCCGACGTGATGGGCTCAGGGTGCAATTAAGTCTTGTTACAGCACTGACATGCAGTTACTTTAGTTATATCGTCTATACCTCTCTCCTGGCTGTTTCAGCAGTTCGGCGGTCGGGAACTGCCACCAGCTGCTGTGTACAGCATGATAGTGGGTCCTAGATATAGATACCAGCACACAAAAAAGCAGCTGTCCCCAAAAAGCAGCTGTCCCATGAGTCCTATGACCTACACCTACACCAGTAATTATTAGTAGTGAAATTTTGCATCTCTGGGCAGTGTAAGTGCTCATGCTTGAGGTCATGCATACACATGGAAAGGGTCACTGGAGGTGGACCCTTCTTTGCACTGCAGAACTCCTTCCAATAGGAAGGAGGCGGGCCACCAGAAACTTAACACCATCTGAAGATGGCATCAGTTCCTGCAAGCAAACTCCGAAAACCTTTAGTATTTGGAGTTTGCTGTGTATGGGGTGGCTACATGGCACCCCTAATAATAAATGGGCCTATTACTTGTAATGGGTCCCTAAGTGATGAATTGGCTCCCAAGAGAGCTCACAGACCACCTTTATGGTCACATTTGCAAACTCAAAATAAGGTTGGGGATGCTTTATATTATTTGCAATGAATAAAATAAAATGAACTTGCGTATATAGGAATGCATTATGCACCTCCATATTCTGTGGTTAGCAAATTATCTTTGATTTCTGAATTGAATAATATATTCACATTTGAATGTACCATCACAGTTCTGGAGAAATTATTCAAATAACAAACCTTCAAAACCTGCAACTAACTCTGGAAACAATGGACTGCTGACAACTATAGTACAGCATGTACATTCTTCTACTGTGCATTTTGAAAAATTTACTAATAACAATCTACATAAAACAGAATATGAACGCAGATTAGGTCAAATATATTTATATAAAATTTACCAATGAAAAGTAATTTCCAAGTTTACAGATTTGGGTATAGTAAAATAAAGCACTGTAATGCAGGTGTCATTTTACATGTACAAATTCCATCAAGTTAGCTCTAATCAAAGCATTGATGGTTTATTCCGAGGGACATATTCTGCAGCAGACACCACTTTAAGCTTTCATGCTGTGCTAATTATCTGTCCTTTCACTAACTTTCTGAGGAGGTGACTGGCATTTCAAAAGCTTTCCCTCTCACCCCAGAAGAGACTCTAATCAAAATACTTAGTTTGATAGTGGCTAAAGCCTAATGCTATGAAAAAGTCACAGGAATATTCCTTAATGGATTCTTCACGAGGCTGCTTGTATAAAACTCTGCAGGACATAAGTATTGTAGTTTATTTTGTTTAATGTTCCTATAATAAGCAATTAAAAGTCAGAAATCAGATTTAAAAACATTTTAAGAAAACGAAAATATTTAATATTGGTACCATTCTCTCTAAAACTAGTGGCTCTCGTTCCCCTGGAGGGAGAGGCAGGTATTTTGTAAGCTGAATCAACATTCAGCTTATAGAGGGAGATGCACTAAGCCTTGAAAAGTGATAAAGTGGAGTGATAAAATACCAACCAATCAGCTCCTTGCTGTCAGTTTACAGGTTATGTTTGAAAAATGACAGTCAGGAGCTGATTGGTTGGTATTTTATCCCTCTCCAAGGCTTAGGCCCGTATTCAATTTGGACCGAAAAGCCGCGATCGGCGAAAAAGTTTTGCCGATGACGTCAGTTGCCAGGTGGAAAAGTCAATGCAATGTAATAGGCGAAAAAGTTTCGCCTATGAATAGCAGTTTAAAAAATGTGCAGAATTGGGGTTTTGGGGTGCAACATTGCAGGAACCCGCGTGCAGACTTAAGACAGTCCCCCAAAGGTAAACTGCGTCAAAAACATCTTAAAAAAGACTTAAGAACACCCCAAAAAATGACATATTTTGGGGGTGTAAAAAACCACAGTTGGGGGACAAAGTTAAAAACTAACGAACTAGACTCCAGGGGGGTCCCCAAGTATGCCCCAGGTGTTTCTTACTTTGCAGGTGCTGGTGGTAGGTGGATTTTTCATGATTTTTAAAACTACACTTTAGCAACTTTTAAATATGCTACCCCCCATTTTCAAGTACCCCAAATTTGCTGGGACTAGTTATTTTCTTCCAAAAACACTAAAGCTAAATGGTATTCTTCACTACTTCTGCAAAAACGATATATAGCACTTATTGAGACCATTTAAAGTGGCCAAATACATTCAGCAGGGCTATTCGGGAGTACCCATAGAGATCCCCCATGTAAGTGCATCTTTTGGGGGGTGTCAGGCTGATTTCCCCAAAACTGACAGAACTTTCCGCTTGTTTAACTTTCGCCGGGTCCCTTTTTCGTGTCCTTTCAAATTAAATACGGCGATACGCGGGGACGCGTGCGATACTTTTCTGCCTGCAAAACAGGCGAAGTAGGCGGAAAGTCCGGGAGGTGAAAAAGTATTGCAGGTGCGAAACATATTGAATACGGACCAAAGTGGATCTCACCAAAATTCTTTAGAAGCTGGTGACATCAATGAGATGTCTTATAGTCTGCAATATCATGAGTTATATTTTAGCCTACAAAATGGCTGCCTTCATTGTGAGCCTCTACAGGAGGTCCAACTAAGTATGGATAAATTACAAAGCAGCAAAAACACCTGCATACATTTATTTTATTTGTGTTTGTATTTATCAGAAACCCTGTATTATTTGTATCTGGTTATAAATATGGAGGTAGTGGTGCAGCCTGCTGACTATAATAGTGGTTCCAAGTTATGCTAAAAGAAAGAAAGTGTTGTCTCTAAAGGCGCACAAACAAAAGAGGATATTACTATATATTTATAATAAAACTTGCCTTTTATTTATTTTGTTTAAAATGTCCAATAGTGGAAATATTCCAGCAAAATATTTGGTTAAAATCAAAATAATTCTCCTTGTGTGTCACCATTTCATTATTAGTTGTTATTTTTTATTCTTATTTTCATATATTTTATTTTTTAAACATTTCATAGATGCTGTGTGATTACATATTTAACTGTTTCTACTTAGCTAAACAAGCTGCTTCTTGTATGTGTTACAATGATATCTCTCAATATGCTACCCACGAGAAATGGCTGGGATGGAGCTCTATTATCTATTTGTCTATAGGTTTTGATTTGAAGATAACAGGGATCAAATATTTATACAGTATGTGCATCATCATTAAAACAATTATGTTGTCTGTAATATCATATTGAGAGATATCATTGTAATACATACAAGAAGCACACAAGTGTTGCATATCAAATTAATCAGCACAGGCTCCTAGTATGTTCCAGTCACATAGCAACAAAAAAAGTGCTAGCAGAGACTCACGGGACCAGGCGCACCAAGACGGACAGTTTGGCATGACTGCAGCAAAGACGAGTGAGAGCACATCTGTATAGTGGCCTTTTTCACTACATGGTGTCAGTGACCTTGGATAAAAATACTAGGGGGTAAATTTACTAAAGTGAGAGTTTTTAGAAGTGAGTTTTAAAAGTGATGTTGCCCATAGCAACCAATCAGATTCTAGCTATTATCTTCTAGAAGGTGCTAGTTAAATGTTAAGTAGACTCTAATTGGTTGCTATGGGCAACATCACTTCTAAAACTCACTTCTATAAACTGTCACTTTAGTAAATTTACCCCTAAGAGTTGGTTATTAATAGCGTATTAAATAAATGGATAACACGCACCCCTATAGGAGCAATAAAAGTGTTCTGGCTCTCTTTGTCTTATCTGTTTTCTGAAAAAAAAATTAGACAGCACTGGGATATTTTTCATTTCGTGAGAGCATTTACATATGTATTTAAGAGATTATTCTCTGTACTAAAAATTGATAAGTACAAGGACAGATATAACGTACAAACACAATCCCCTTCCTTCTTATTTTTTTCTTTTAACATCAAGGTATGGCAGCTGCACACAGAAGACAAAACAAGGAAGCATACCTGTCTTCTGTGAGCAGAGAGGTCTAGTCTAGATGGACAAAATCTAAAGAGAGACTGGTCCACTAGTAATGGAATTCAATGAAATGCAACAAAGTGACTTGGCATAAAGGAGGAACAGCCCCACTTCGGAGAACACTGTTGTAATCCCTTAAAGGATATACATTTCTCAATGGCACAATTACGGACTCAGATTTGGACATTTTGTTTCACAATGCCCTATAGCATGTGGGTACTGTTGATGCTTATACAACACCTCCAGGCAGAATTTGGGCACAAGCAGTAAGAGAGTTTATCCAAGTCCAGGCAGGGAGAGAGTCTACATTTTTGTTATTGGGCAATATACATTTATCTTTTTTATATATGTAACCAGGTACAATGTAGCTATTATAAGGGGGGAACCGGTTATAAAAGATTTATATTTTCTACACAGCGCCTCCAACCTTCAATGTACCGTCCCCCTTGAAGTGGACCTGGGAATGTCTCCAAGGTAAGTGAGTAGTACTCTGGCATTTTACCTTTGTGTTTTCGATCTTTCTTCTCTTATTGCAGTGAATGATACAGAAATAACTTAGAAGTACAGTAAGATTTATTATACTGGGATTTACCATACTATCCCTTCAAACTGAAACACTTATGAATTACACAGGGTTTGTGGATGATCAAAACCAGGTGAAATGCTGGCTTCAAAGTCAGCCAGCCACAGAACCTGTGTAATGCATGAGTGTCCAGGTTTAAAAGGATAGTATGGTAAGCCTCCTGCGAGCACTTTGCTGGAAATAACACAATGTAACTTTTATCAATTTTGGTTAGTTTTCAGTTCAGCATATAAATACACTGAGCAACCATGTACTGTTTGTCTCATTCAGCTGATTTACAATTACTAAACACAAGGTACACTGAATAGATAAACATTTAGCAGTTCACTGTCTTAGAAACACTTTTCCTTTAGAAAAAACTAGAAGTTTAAAATATAGTAATGCTTCCTGGATTAATACGCTATAAATCTCTGAACAAAAAGTGTGTCTTATACCACTTTCAGATATAAATTCCTGGCTTCAACCCGTCACGGACCTGGGACACCAAGCACGGGTACCCCTTTTACACTTAGGGGGATGACCCGTCACCCTTCACACCGGACGCGGGTCTAGCAGTGACATGGATCTTCCACCTTTCAGTAGGAGCTTGGAGATGATCTTATCTCCAAGAGCCACTGTCCCTGGCCAATTAATTTGTTTTAAGTGTCACCTGGGTCATCAAGACCTAGGTCGCACTTTTCACACTTGAACCGGGCTGTCGACCCGGGTTGCAAGTCACAGGAAAAGCCCTGCTAGCAAGCAAGGTCACGAACCCGGGACTGTCAACCTAAGTCGCACCTTTCAGACATACGCCAGACCCAGGTTGATGTGTGTTCAAGCGCAAATACCTGGGTTTTAGACATAAGTCTGCAAGGGGTATAAGATGGCTTTAAGATTAGACAACCTACAGTCAAAATATAATAGCCTTACAGAAATTAAGGATTTGCAGCTAACTAGGGTTTCAGGACCAGAGATATATTTGACCCTCTATTTAGTATCATAGGATAAGGATATAACCCTTACTTCTTATACTACTTACCCCAAAGCCACACATAACAATCAACCTCTCCTTAGTAACTTTTGCATCAACTCTGCAGTATATATATATATATATATATATATATATATACATATATATGAAATGGTACACAAATACAGTTATTCTGGAAGAAATGACCTTTTCAAAGACTTTTGTGTGTGTTTTGCACCTGGAACAGCTCTGTTGAGGCACAAGCAATAGTCCGCAAGCATATTCACATCCTGACAATGCTCTTCTTGGTCCTCGAGATTTGCTAGTTGCTACAGTGATAACTGGCAACTATGTACAGTGAGAAAGAGGATGGGGGATTAAGGTGTGCTGGTATATTGCTGCTCGCTGCTCCAGGTAGTCTGGGTTAAGCTCTCTGCACTTTCTCCTTTGTTTTTGAGGAATACCCTGGTTTTGATGGGGGTGAAGGAGAGAAATTGCATTGAATAAGTGCAGACTGGCTTACAATATCCAAAAAAAGGAGGATAAATTCCTCCCAAAAGATTTATACTTCTATTATTTGAATATAAAACAAATTTTCATCATTGGTATCCCAATACAGCAGCACAGAATTTCACCTTTCTTTATAGAATAATAAACGTTGCCCTGTCAAAACATTTTTAAACACCAATAAACAATATATTAGTATTGCCTATTGAAAACAGTAATTTTCCCACTGACATATTAATAAAATAGTGTTTCCCCCATTTTAATACAAAATGATTGCCCTGATTATAAGTGTATTCTGATTCCTCTCCTGATTATCCAGATAGCACAAACAGCATGCTTTTTCAGCTATCTCATCTGTCACATTCTCCTATTTTTTCCCAGGTTTATTGGCAGTTTAATGATGGGATTGGGCTGGTTTCTATACCCACAGCTTAGCAAGTCTGGGGTTTCTATACTTATAATGGTAAAAACATTGATGGTCATTTGATGTTCTTTTCTATTCTAAACTGTGGGTTTTTTCCAGTTTGCTGCAGTTTTGACTTTAGTAATCCTGCCGCTAACCTGCTGTAAAACCACTGGGTTTTTAAAGCTGACGTTTAGTAAATTTGCCCCTAAGACCAAATCATTCCTGAAAATGGTGCCTGTAACAACGAATCTCTCCACAACATAAATATTTAATAATTATAAAGTATGATTGTACAGTAGTGTTGCACAGAATTGTGCAGCACCCATGAAGAAATTATGTTAAAGGTGTACTTGTCTTTTTAAATTTGTTTACCAAAGTATAAAACATCACATTCAATAATAGATAGAAATTACCACTTAAGGTTGGTATCCACTTAGCGATTTAACCAAGCGATTGCACAATAACGACATAGTTATCGTGCAATCGCTTGCAAATCGCGCATGCATCGGGCATGTTTTGGTCGGAAGCGACCAGCGATGCGCGTGCCCGCTGGTCGCTTCCGACATCCGACATCGCCCGTACATGTTGGTCAACCTGACGATCTCATCAGGTTCAGCATGTGCGGGGATGAGGGATGTGCCTGGACTGAACGAGTGAACGTTCAGTCTAGGCACATCACTAGATATACATACGAGAGCACAACTGCAATGTCGTAATCGTGCTCTCGTTTGTATATCTGTATATATTGTAGTGGATACCCGCCTTAACTGTACTTAATTGGAAAAGAACAAATTGGATTGAAGTCCACTTTATAGTATAGTTCACCAAATTGAAATAAACATATAGTCGGATTTTTCGAAGGTCAAAATTAAATCTTTTAAACAGTAAAATGTAGCATAATAAAAAAAATTATATTTTAGATCTAGCAATACATATTTACTACGTTGTTGCTAGATAACACATAACAATATCTTAGTTTAAAAGAAATCTTATTTTCCATTTGAAAATGTAGATTTCTACTTTTCTTTTGGTTGCAGGCAAATTCATGTATGAAAACACAGTTATCAGCATTTGCTCTCACTTTTGCAAATCTGTACAGTATACTGTATAATTGATCAAATGAGAATTTGAGGTATTAGTTCCTATTTTTATCAAATGATTTAAGATTTCAGTCCACCAGATTTCTACAAATCCTACATTGACATTATGTTTAACACAACAATAAATGGGAGCTTTTGTTTCCTATCACTGAGATATTTATATTGCCATGCAGCTGGTACCATGTATGATATTGGATTAACCGAGTGCAGGTTTATTTTTTTTCTGTTTTGTTTCAAAATACTGCCTATATTGATGCCTTGGCTGCTGTATATGGAACCTATATAATGCCTTATAGGTGCGATCAGCCAGCCTTGCTGCATATCAGTCTCCATGACAGAGGTTAGTGTAATTGATTTTATCTGCAATTTAATGTTACTCTAAGCGTGATGTCAGTGTAGAACTTGCAGATATGTGAGAATACATGACGTTCTATGCAAGCTTATATTTTTCTATCAGAATATGAACTCATAACTAATTCTTTAATTTTGCTGATTATATACAGATTTGAAAAAGCGAGAACAAGACCCACAACAATAACTGTATTTTTGTTTCATATCTATATTGGGCACCTATATTGTTATGCAGTTGATGCCATGAATTATAAGGGATTAACCAAGCACAGGCTTTTCTGTGTTAAATTCATAAATTAACTCTTGGCCAAAACAAAGAAAAACTGTTTAACTTTGAGTAATTAATGACACAAATTAACTAATTTGTACACATGTACACTTGCAATGTAAGAAAGGACTACACATATGTGCATGTAAAATATAAGGCACTTTATTTAACTGTCCTGATTTACAGTAATAAGATCAAATAAAATGTAATTAAATAGACCAGCAGGTGTCTCACTTTTTTATATGGGTTGTGTGTGTTCTATTGTTTTTACATTAACTGTAATAGACAACAGAAATTTTTGGCCCGGTGCACTCATGTTTTTTGGGCCCCACATCCCCACCTGATATCTGCTATAACACTAATACTATATACTATATTGCATAAGACACTGCAATATTGTAGGTCAGAAATTGTCCCCTTTCCCTGTCCTCTATGTCTCCTCTAACTGTCATCTGTGTCTCCTCTCTCATCACCTCTTCTTATCCTCTATGTCCTCTCTCACATCAACTCTCACTGTCCTCCATGCTCCCTCTCACTGTCCTGTGTCTACTCTCATATCACCTCTCCCTATCCTCTATGTCCCATTTCACATTACCTCTCCCTATCCTCTATGTCCCCTCTCGCATCACTTCTCCCTGCCCTCCGTATCACCTCTCACTGTCCTCCATGTCCCCTCTCACATCCATCTCTCTATCCCCCATGTCGCCTCTCCCTGTCCTCCGTGTCCCCTGTTACTGTCCTCCAAGTTCACCCAGATACTACACTTTGGGGTTAACCAGGGAGGGTTAGTGAAGTTCATTCTGAATGCTATGCCAGGTTAGCATGGTATTTAATAACATTTTCCTAGACTATGGGGTCTATTTACTAAGCAGTGTTAGGAGACAGAGTGAAAAGTGATAAGAAAGTGATAAGGTGCCATCCAATCAGCTCCCAACGGTCATCTCACAGGCTGTGTTTGAAAAATGACAGTTGGAAACTGATTGGCTGGCACCTTATCACTTTCTTATCAGACCGCTATGTCTCCCTACATTGATGGGCAGTGACCCCCTGAGTGGTTGGGGCCCTGTGCAAATGTTCTCCTTGTAACCCCCAGGTTACCGCGCTGGGCTGGTTACCATTTGTGTCAATGGTACACAGTACTAAAACTAGTTTCTAGTTCTACCAAGTAATACTTTCCTATTTTTTTTTTAAGTATTAGAAACACATTGACTTAATCTGTGCTTTTTTGGTTCAGTCAATATTACATTTTCTTCTTTTCTAGCAGAGAATAATAGTTATATAGCTTACAGTACGCATTGGCAGAGTCACCTAGACTTATTATTATGATTACATCCCTGTTCTGTCTGTATTTCACAGATATAGATCAAGAAAGATATCAGCTGTCCTGATAATGAAAGAAATTATCAACACTGGTGACACATTGTAGAGCCAGCTGTCACAGTACATACTTCTTGTAATACATCACAGCAGTAGCTTTTTAGAACATATGTATATATACTCTTCTGTTGTACCGTCCATTATAACACAATGTATGCATAAGAAAAATATCTACTGTTGTATATAATATAATTATGAGGCGAAATATATGTTTTTATACACGTAGGATGGTGGTAAAGAAAACAAGACACACTTGGTAGAAAAAACATTAATTTTCTGTTAACCTTTACATAACCTTCAATGAGTTTCCGTTAAAGCCCTGACGTACCATCTTAACCTTGGGAGGAATAGCACTACATTTAATAGGTTGAGATTCCAGACTTGATTCTTTGACCATATGCTATGGACACTTTGGGTTTACTATTCCATTAAATTATAAAAGATTAATAATTACTCAGGAAGTAGAACAGACAGCATTGGACCTCAAAACAGAAAGGAGCCAAGTAACAATTCCATTTTCAGAACTGTTCATGTTCCATGGCCTATACAGGTATCTATGGGGGATCCTGAGCCATATGCATCTCAGTCACATCTCCACTTATGTCTGATTTGGTGTAATTGGGCAGTAACACTGCATTCTCACACAGTCTACATTTAGTGAGGCGTGTTAAGCGCATGTAGACAGAGTTATGGGCTATACTGAGAGGGGTTGGGTATGAAGTCCCAGCTGTGGGGATGCTGCTGGTCAGAATACTGACAGCGGAATCCCGACTGCCAGAATCCCGAGACCCATAGAGAATAGCGGTATTTATCTAACCCCTACCCTAACCCTCCCTCCTTGGTGCCTAACCCTAACCTCCCCCCTAGTGCCTAAATCTAACCTCCCCCTCCCTGCACCCTAAACCTAACACCCTCTCCCCAGTGCCTAAACCTAAACTCCCCCGCAGTGCCTAAACCTAACCTCCCCGTAACCTAATCCTAACACTCCCTCCCCAGTGCCTAACCCTAACCCTCCCCTAATGCCTAACCCTAACCCTGCTACCTAACCCTAACCTCCCCGTAACACCCTGATACTTACCTTCAG
The DNA here is from genome assembly GCA_031769625.1 of Taudactylus pleione. Lineage (NCBI taxonomy): Eukaryota > Metazoa > Chordata > Amphibia > Anura > Myobatrachidae > Taudactylus > Taudactylus pleione. The sequence continues at coordinate 28,304 of JAUIMM010000264.1, read as the reverse complement.
GATGCCGGCGGTCAGGATACTGGTGTCGGGATTCCGACTTGTCTTCTGACCGTTGGCATCCCACATGCCAGGATGCCGACTACATCCTCTGAGTTGTGCATATGACGTGATCTACAGTATCTTCGTTCGGATTCATTTCTTGCACCAAGGAAGGGGTTGATGCAAGTGTTGGCTGATATTGATGGCGGATATTTGTAGAAGAGTATGGATGGAATCGGTATGATTTATTGCCGGATTGGAATCCCGACAGCGGCTACCCGACATGGGTGAAAATTCCGATCGTCCGTAAGGTAAGTATTCACTAACCTAACCTCCCCCCCTAACCCTAACCCTCCTTAGGGGTGCCTAACCCTAACCTTCCCCCCAGTGCCTGACCCTAATCCCCCCTCAGTGCCTAAACCTAACCCCCCCTTCCCCGCCACCTAAACTTAAGTCCCCTGGGGGGGTGCCTAACCCTAACCTCCCCCCGGGGGTGCCTACCCTAACCCTTCCTCCCCCTATCCTAACCCTAGCCTCCCGGGGGGGATGCCTAACCCTAAATCCCCCCCAGGAGCCCTAAACCTAACCCAACCCCTGCAGCTGTCCGCGCTTGGCGCCCGGCATCACTTTGATCGGGATGCCGGGCGCCGGTCTCCCGGCGTCGGTAAAATGACAGGCGTCTAGATTTAGATGCCTGTCATTTAACCCTTGCCGGGATAAAGCAGTAGGGAAGCCGGCTGTCGGGATTAAGTCCGCCGGCTTCCCGACTGCATACTGTATGGATACAGGCTCTGCGGTTGCATTGCAGTGCAAGTGTAATTGTGGCCACCTTGTGTGCAACTCTGAATTGACCCCTAAGTAAATGTTTATAAAATTAGGTGACTTGTGAAACAAACTCAATATTTGCAATTAATAGGAATATACAGTGGAAATGAAAGAGCTTCTCTTGAGTAAGAGAGATATTGTACTGAACTGTAAGCAATATTTTGTGTATAACAAATGCAGATAGACTAAAAAATATTTGGCTGCAGGATGATGTTCAGAATGTGTGCGCGTGTGAGCATAGAGAATGTTTAGTATATGTTGAGATTTCAAAGCACAGCTCAAGTTTGAGGAATGCTGCAGCAGGTTACAAATATGGTATTTTCTTATGGTTATTATAAAAGAACCACACCAGACCACTAATGGAAAATGGGTCTGAACATACAAACTCACAATCAAACCCACAGCCCTAATTTTCTAAAGCAGTATAAAATAACCTTAACGTAAAGAGTATATAAGGACAAAATCAGTACAATCCAATCCAAGCACAAGCAGAGAGACAGTAGCAGATATGGTGTACTACAGCAGCTAGAATGAGTTCAAAGTAAGTAGTATGATGCACATCATACCACTTCCCTGCAGGTCCAGCTGAAACCTAGTGACTCCTACAGTATGTACATGAATAACTGGAGCTTAATGGCATGCTGTGCTTTTGCAGGCAGAATAATAACCAAAGCTCAACATTTCCTTTTGATTAATACATTGTTTCCACAAATGTGCACAAAGAAAGCTTTATAATCTTTTGAAGATATGTAATACAGTGCAGACAAGCATTTTTAATCCAGGTGTTTAGCAATTCCAGCTGATATTCCTACTGACCAGATGCGGATTTTCAATTGTAGACCATTTATATTTTTCTATTGGAGAAAGACAAGCCCAAAGACCACTGAACCAGACCAACTTTGGGCTGCATTCAATTATCTACATACATTTTTTTCACAAAACACGTTAAAAGTTATCGCACATTTTGCTTGTAAAGTATTGAAAGCACATGCACGCTTAAAGCTTAATTTAGTTCAGATTTCACTCATTAATAGGCCTATCCAGTGTAACCCATTTTTTACGCTCTGCTTAAGTGCTTTTTGTGCTTCATGTCACCATTTTGGATCAGCCTGCAGTGAAGAGAAATTATCTACTGCAGCGTGTAACAATTTGGACCCTGGATTAGTGTAACACACACACCTTTGTCACTACACATAAACATCAGTCACCCCAGCTCCCAACCACTGTAACCCAAGCATACAACCTGTAGCCCCCCAGTCACCCCACCTCCTGCCCACTAGAACACCAGCACCCACCCAGTAGCACCAAATTCACCCCAGCTTCCAAACACTAAAACCAAGCACCCACTCTGTAGCCCCCAAGTCACCCCAGCACCTACCTGCAAGCACTCCAGCAACCACCCTCTAGCCCCCCAGAACCAAGGACTGAGGAATAAGAGACCACAGATAAAAAAATACCTGCCTCTGGTTGACCCAAAAAGAGTTCAGCAGCTGGAACATGGTCAACCCTTGTTCAGTGATCAGGAGAATTGTGTTCTTATCGATATGGTCCACAAGTACTATGATCATATTGTTGATTTTAGGGCACAAACCACCTCATCCAAGTAAAAGCATGATGTTTAGCAGTAGATTGCACGTGCTGTCAGTGCCTGTAGTACCAAGCTGCGTGATGCTGAGATGTGCAAAAAATGGTACACAGACTGCAGGTGCTGCATGAAGAAGATGGTCTAGGTTGCATCCCATGCACATGCTACAGGTGGTGGACCTCCTCTTAATGTCTGATGGTTGAACTGGGAGGAAAAATGTGTGATCACATGAACCCTATCATGGTGGTAGAAGCAGGGGTGTAGCGAGGGTGGTTTCAGTGGAGCATGAGTTCCGGGCACCAAAATGGACAGAGCGTGCCATCCAGAGTTCTGGAATTCATGGGGCGCTGCACAGTATGTTGTCTGCAATGTTAGTTGTATCTCATTTGGTTTGCTCTATATCCTAAATAAGTTACGGATCTGAGATCCGACTCTACATATCATGCTCCCTCAAGCTGCCCAGATTGCTTCCCCTCTAGACCTCCCTACTCTGTGATCATCTTCTGTCACCTCTCTTTTCCTGTCAGATTGATTACATTCACTTCTCACCTCTACCCTGTGATCGGCTCTTTGCCCCTGTCCATTCCTTTCTTATTGGCTTCTGTAACCACCCCTCTCTGATCGACTCTTTGCCCCTCCCCTCTCCTTTATTATTGGCTTCTGACACTGCCTCTCTCCTCTCCTTTTCTTATTGGCTTCTGTCACCACCCCTCTCTGATCGGCTATTTGCCCCTCCTCTCTTTCTTATTGGCTTTTGTCATTACCCCTCTCCTCTCCTTTTCTTATTGGCTTCTTTCACTGCCCAACTCTGATTGGCATTGCCCCTCCCCTCTCCTTTCTTATTGGCTTCTGTCACCTTCCTGCTCTGATTGGCACATTCCTCTCCCCTTCCCTCTTTGATCCTCCCTCCTTTTCTCCTCATTCATTCATTGTGCTTCAATGGACTTAATAGTGACATATCTGAGGTAAAGTCCTAAACTTCAATTATAAGGTATGAGATTAAAAAAAGTAACTGCGTTGCTATGAGGTGTTCCCAGGCATGACTACAAAGTTTTATTTGAAAGGTCTTTTCATAAATATTAGGAGACCTGAAATAATAATAATGGTGGTAGACAGAACATGTCATGGTTAGTTGTACTTACATTAATATATTGTAGGTACAATGTATGTTTGCTAAGTAGGAGCATTGATGAGAAGGGAGCTTCCCATAGGTGTTCCCACTCCAGTGAAAGCTGCTTGGGGCAGTAATTGCAGTAATATGGTGTGCACCCTGTGGAATCTCACTCTAGCACATGTATTCTGTCAATTTAAGTTAAATGATCAGAATATATAATACAATCTCTTCTATTGACTAATAACAATGATTCAAAGGAGATAAAAGTCAGATACTAGGTGCTATACATAAACAAAGCAGTGCCAAACAGCTACCCCTTAATGTCAGATAGTACATCACTGAAGCATTTCGTACCCCCAATGGTACCTCCATGCCCCAGCATTATATTGCCACTGTTTGCTGTTTCTCTCTTAACTTGAGTATTCCCCTGCAGGCTAGCCAAACCCCACTGGCACAGTTCAGTACAGGGGGGGTGCAATGACATGACCTTTCTCCAGGTTCCATGGTTCCTCACTACTCCTCTTAGTAGAAGTAGAACGGATGCTTGACATCCATGATCCCCTTACTATTCAACGACCAGGTAAGTATTTATATTTTTTTTACAATTGGTTTACAGTAATAGTAAAGCTTTCTTTATGTTTTACTTTAATTTAAAACCTGAAGACCAGTCTGCATCAATGCAACCGAGACATACTGCTTTACAGTAGAACAAGAATCGTGGTGCATATTCATATGATAGCTGATTATTTACATGCTGCCAACATGCATGTCATATATGTATGAAAATGAATGTCATTATTTTGCAGATGAATCCAGGAAAAAGAAGACTTCTGAAGCAGAGGGAAATGTCTCAAGACATAATTGGTTTAAGTGTTATAATTCACATGTCTATAAACCAAACTGCTACATGCAGCAGAGGTCTACCTATCTTAAAACATTCGTAGAACATCCCCTGAGGATAACAGTGTAGCTCTACAACCCCGATATCCATTCTTACTGAAAACACCAGTGCATGTTTTGGTCAAAAAGGAGAACTAAAGCATACAATGGTTGGGTAATAAAATTTTGGAGTGAATATGAGTAGAATTTGCCCATATCAACCTTCATCTAGAAATGCAACCAGATTGATGATCAACTTGTCCACCGGTCCATGTCTCTACTCTATTAGCATGCATTGTACTTTTCATATAATTTGGTGAAATTATATTATGTTTTTTTGTTTTTAAATTTCGGTTAAAAGCCTGTGAATCAGATTAAAGAAAAAATAACATTGCAAACAGGTACAAAATACTAGAAATGTTACCAAATTTCTAAAATCATGATAATTGGGCCTTGAAAAGTAAAATGTATTTTTTTTGTTAAAATAATTAAAAGGTCTAGTAGGAAAAAGTGCTCCTGTCATTCCAGTAACCTATACCTAGTATTTTTTACAATCTATGTTTAGATTTGTATGTATATATGTATCCCTTTTTTACCATCCATCTCATTACACTTTCAGACTTATTGACTCAATCCACTTTATTTGAATTCATGGATTTGACAAAAGGAACTCTCTCTCTCTCTCTCTCTCTCTCTCTCTCTCTCTCTCTCTCTCCCCTTTCTCTCTCTCTTTCTCTCTCATTCTTTCTCTCTCTCTCTCTTTCTCTCTCTCTTTCTCTCTCTTTCTCTCTCCCCTTTCTCTGTTTCTCTCTCTCTCTCTGTGCCCTTTCTCTGTTTCTCTCTCTCATTTCTCTCTCTCTCTGTTGTTTCTTTCTTTCTCTATAACCCCTCTCTATCCATCTCTCTCCCTCTCTTCCACTGTTTACCTCTGTCTCTCTTGCTGTCTTTTTCTCTCTCTCTCTCTCTCTCTCTCTCTCTCTCTCTCTCTCTTTGTTCTTCTCTCTGTCCTTGTTTGTCTTTCCTTCTTTGTCTCTCTCTCTCTCTTCTCTCTCTTGCTCTGTCTCCTTGGGCATCGAGCATCGCATTTTGGATATGATGCATCCTGCCAATGATTGCATGCATACCCCCACATGCTTGATGATTTAAGCAAAGGACGGCGCTCCCGGTAAGAGCTGTCTTTTGCTCTGTTGAGACTTTTAAGACCAGAGAGATGTTTGCGCAAGGCGGTGGGGGGGTGGGGGGGCGGTTGGTGAATATTGGATCCCTCTCCAGAAAAGCTCAGAAAAAAGCCCAAAGGCTGTTATTTGGAAACCTCATCTAAAGATGGCTTCGCCCATCAGGACCAAGCTCTGGAAAGTTTCGCTCTCAGGAGTCTGGTGCATGCAAAAAATATGGTCAAACTACCTGTTTGGAGTTTTGACCTAATTATTTGCATAGTGCATCCCACCCCTTGTCTCTCTCTCTCTCTCTCTCCCATCTCTATTCAAAATTCACTTCCTTGCATTCTTTTTATTAGATTCATCTATATTCATTTGTCTTTGTTTTCTATGATGTTGTATTAATAAAATCAAACTATATTTTTAATATAGAGGACAAAGCTACTGAAATTGACCCATCTATGATACCACCAAGACAAACTAATACACGTGACTTTATTTATATGTATTTATGTTCATTCATTAGTACAATTAAACTTTATAAAATTTCTAAATAATTTCTGTTCTCATACAGTTACTTGTTTCCCTGAATTAAAAGAAAGATTTCAAGGTCTGGGAATGCAAGCAACAGAAGATTTACTGCCTCTGCAATCACCAAGCCCCATCTTACCCAATCGCCAAGGTGTTCAAAGAAGCTCAGCAGGGCCACCCAGTCTATTTCAACGAATTACCAAAAATGCTCAAGAGATGGACAAAAGGCAAGAACAATTTTGATAAACTGTGGACAAACAAATGGACCAGATGAACTGTATGCTACAACATGTTTTGGATACAGTCAGAGAGGATCAGAATTTATCTAGCTACAGCTGTTTTATATTTCTACTTACCAAATAGCCAGCCAGATGTGATTTTCACTGGCTCAAAAACCCAAGCAAGAATACATTGGCTCAAAATAAAGAATTGTGTGTCAACACACGGAAACCCACATGGGCATTTGTGAATTTTTGTGTGTCATCACAAACAATCAGAACATGCAGCGAATGGAAGTGTTTTCGATTGCGACAAAACAATCTTCCGATTGCCGTGGTGGATTGAGTGTCACATATCATCATTCATACTGTGCCGGTATAGTGTGCCCAACATCATGCAAACCACAAACTGATTGTCAGCATTGTTAATGTCAGAGACTTAACTACCTACATTAAGTCTGGTCACCTTTTCACTGTATATGATTGCACACTGCATGGCGGTAATATTGCTTTCTTATTGACTGTATACATAGTAGCTTACTTATTGACTATAGGGCTGATGCAAAGTTGATCACAGAAGGAGTAGAATTTACTACAAAAAAGCCTAGTATATTTCTGCCCATTTGCAGAGTCATACACATTTCTAGACGCTAGATGCGTCTGGCTCTGCATCGCCTATGTTACACATGCATTATATTTAATTAATTAAAAGTTAAGTTTTATACTTAAATCTTGTGTTCTGTGACTGTCCTTGTCTTTTCATTGCTACTAAAACTGGCATAAGTTCAACAGAGTATCAGGCGGCAGCCCATTATAACTGCTCACTGAATGACTGTTCATTGTCTAGTTGTATTTGTAATTGGCAGCTTATTGGCTGTATCAATGTTTGCATCAATGCTTGCCTTACTAATTGGTTGTGTTTGTATGCTAGCTGATTGTCTGTATCTATGTGTGTTTACTGATTGGTTGTTTTTTTGTGTTCATTGATTGACTAACACAACAAGTAATCACCATTTGAATGTGCATGTTGATTGACCGTCTGCAGATTTTACTAGTGCCATACAGATAACATTGATTGATTGATTGCAGACTGACTGTTCCAACGTTACCTATGGGCCTGATTTAGAGATGGTTGGTAATGCAGCCGCTCTAGCAATAGCGGTTGTGGGAATATGCAAATGCTAATTTCCGTTTTCATTTTGAGTGGGATGGTGCAATGGAGTGTACGAGTAAGTTGCCAACTTTTAGGCTGCATTTCTGATGGAGATAGTAAACTCACCAACATCGACGGAACATCGATCACACCATCGATATTTGTGGTAGCCTAGAGTCTACTTGAGTTACTCTCCTCAAAGCTGACTAAACATGGCCTATGAATTATTGTATTTGGGATTGGAAACAGAGCAGCATTCCCAGACATGCTCATGACACTCCCATTACGCCCATGAAACGGACCCTTTTTGTGATCACTTCCCAGTCTCCACCTTGTTTTTGAACAGGAATCACAAACCCTGTCTCAAGTGTTAGTGATTCCATACGCAATTGCAAACGGCATCGTTCACATTGGTTCACGAGTGCGCAGTAAGAGTTTTCAAGACCTTTTGCGCATGCCCAGTAGTAAAAAATCACTTAACTACCGTGTTTCCCCGATAATAAGACACTGTCTTATTTTTTTTTTGGCTCCAAAAAACACCATATTGCTTATTTTCGGGGTAGGTCTTATTTTAACTAACATTGACAGCCCCTTATGCAGGCCCCCTTGTAGCAGTGCCCCTTATGCAAGCCCCCCCATGTAGCAGTGCCCCTTATGCAGGCCCCCTTGTAGCAGTGCCCCTTATGCAAGCCCCCCCATGTAGCAGTGCCCCTTATGCAGGCCCCCCCTGTAGCAGTGCCCCTTATGCAGCCTCCCTTGTGTAGCAGTGCCCCTTATGCAGGCCCCCCCTGTAGCAGTGCCCCTTATGCAGCCTCCCTTGTGTAGCAGTGCCCCTTATGCAGGCCCCCCCCTGTAGCAGTGCCCCTTATGCAGCCTCCCTTGTGTAGCAGTGCCCCTTATGCAGGCCCCCCTGTAGCAGTGCCCCTTATGCAGCCTCCCTTGTGTAGCAGTGCCCCTTATGCAGGCCCCCCCCTGTAGCAGTGTCCTTTATGCAGGCCCCCTTATTGCAGTGCAAGTACGGTACTTACCTGAGTCACCGCCGTCCGGGATGTCCCTTTCACTTGCGCGCTGACTGGATCTAATATGATCCAGCAGGCGCGGCCGCACAGGATCCTCAGCGCGCGGGTGACATCATGACGTCACCCGCGCACTGCATGACTGGGAACGCTGGTCTCTGCAGCGTTCCCAGCTCAAAAAGAAAAAAGGTAGGTCTTATTTTCGGGGTAGGGCTTATTTTAGACCGGGCTTCACAAGTAAGGGTAGGGCTTATTTTCAGGGTAGGTCTTATTATCGGGGAAACACGGTACATAAATATCGGTACTGCGTTCATCTCTGAATGAGGCTCTTTGTTTACATACAATTTTTGTTATTTGCCATCACAGTACAATACAAATGAAACAGGTAGGGTCTTCTTCGGTCCATGTAGAAGTCCATGATCATCATAAAACAAAAAATCAAACATCTGAGCCAGCATGGCCAGCACTGTACACACTATCTGTACACTGCCTAACGTGAAATTACCTGGTCAGTCCTGGTCATTCCCATTGATGTCAATGGAGAAGCGCTAATTGGCTGAGAGGGTCATGAAACCCTGATTTTGCATTAAGCACTTTACAGATAGCGTATAGCGTATAGTGCTGTGCATGCTGGATCGGGTGTTCAGTTTTTGTTTTCTGGACATGGACTTCTACATGTACAGAAGAGGACCCGATCCAAGGGTTGGTGAGTATGACATTTTTTTTCTTTTAAATAATAGACTTCCCCATTCGGTGTCTATCTCCTGTCATTATTTTAACACTTGTACTACAGGTGACAGTGGGCACTTAGGGGTCTATTTACTAAGCAGTGTTAGGAGACAGAGTGAAAAGTGATAAGAAAGTGATAAGGTGCCAGCCAATCAGCTCCCAACTGTCATTTTTCAAACACAGCCTGTGAGATGACAGTTGGGAGCTGATTGGTGGCACCTTATCACTTTCTTATCACATTTCACTCTGTCTCCTAACACTGCTTAGTAAATAGACCCCTTAATATCTAGGCATGCTAGCACAAGTGCCTGCATCCTGCATGCCATGGCAGGCTTTCTGGGACCTCTAGTTACACTGTAAAGAACAATATTATTTTCACATTAACCCCCTCCCCCCGCACCAATCAGCCCTAGGCTGACTAATTTGGGACTGGTTTTAAATTATGGCAGGGGGATTCCGCACTGTATGTCTCTCTGCTATACTGTAGGCCCCCTGTCTGATTCAGCCTGGTGCTGGTTATAGGAAAATAGGAGGAACCCCACATTGGTTTTCCCCCCTATTTTCCTGTACCAGACCAGGCCGTAAGGTCCAGGGCTGGTTATTAATATGGGGTATCCCCATGCTGTTTTTTTTAACACTTTCTTTACCTATAGCCCTAAGACACCTGAACATATCATAGTGATCTGTGCAGTGCTTCTCTCAAACTCACCTGCCACAGGCAGGTATATTATATGGACATGTTTTTTTGGTCGGTTTTGGTCAGTTTACAATATTGTCAAATCCAGCCTTTAGTACCCCTAAGAGTCTCCTATCTCACCACACAGTACCAGAGCTCTGTCCAGGCGCTGCACTGTAATGACAGGTAGCCAATCTGATTCACTGATTGGCTGACTGACATACATAACTTCTGCTGGTCCATGGTGACTATAGTGACTGTGGACAGTTGCTCCAACACTCCCCCTCCTGCCGCTAGTTGAGTACAGAAACTGTCTACAGCTCTTTCACCTTCCTCTTGGTGTTTCTGTCACTGTCTCCACATTTACATATATCTATCAGCCTATGGTTTAGTATATTTATCTCTCTTTATATTCCCCTATTCACATGCGTCTCCACTCCTAAATCTGCCCCTGCTTGTACCCCTATGTGTGTCTCTGCCTGTCCCTCATATCTGCCTCTCCTGACCCTGCGATGTCTGCCTCTGCTTGTTCTCCGCGTTTGCCTTGCCTGTCCCCCATATATGCCTTTACCCTCCCCATGTCTTCCTCTGCTGGTCGCCCATGTGTAACTTTGGTATACACTCTGTCAGACATAACAAAACTTATAATTATGATCCTTTCTTACTTCACTAGCTCTCTTTGATTATTGTGTTGCGCAGGTGACCTTCACTGGGGAACATGTATTGGATACATGCTACAGGAGGCATGAAGTTTATAAATCTCTTACAGGCAAGTGGAAAATAGCATTGATAAAATAAATCACAGGGACAGTATCACTGCTTTTATGTACTCTGCTTTAATCACTATCTGAACAAAAGAACATTTAACGCTTTTGGAATTAAGGAAAACGGCGGCCAAGCCTAAGAGAGATGATTGCTGTCATACGTAACTTTAACGTGGCTTAGCAGACAATAATTCCTTTGTTCACACTGAATTGCTAGAACCCATAAATGAACTGTGATCATTTATCAACCTTCGTCCTTAAAGTGAACCTAGATGAACAGGTCTTATTCATTGAGATAGCAGCTCACCTGGAGTGGAGTTATTTATGAAAAGAGCAGTATAGATCCACTGTTTGAATCAGCACTTTTCACTCCAATTCTGCATTTGAAAATGAAAAACTGACAACAAACTGACAACAAAGTTTTTTATATATATAAAACCTGGGAGATTTAAAGAAACCTTTACAGGAATTTACCTCATTTGTTACATGTAAGCATACATGTGAGTTTATTTGAACTGGAATTTAAGGCACATGGTGTCCTACTTAGAATATACGAAAGCATGGGAATAAAGATACCTTTATATGCATGGAATATCGTGATAGATGTAAGCACTGATGTGAGCATTAATCTACATTTGGTCACAGTACACACTGTGGGTGAATTTTCAGCTATTTGAGAACACCGAAGGCACTTGCTACATTCAGCGGCGTCACAAGGGGGGTGTGGGTGTGCGGCCCGCACTCGGGTGTCACCCGTCGAGGGGAGACACCAAGGTGCAGACTCCCCCTCAGTGATAGGAGCCGGGTGCTGCACTGTAATATTAAGTGCAGCACTCGGCTCCTGTCACAGTGATGGAGCTGGCACTGCCCGTGCCCGCACCTACTGCACCTCCCACCGTCACCATCCCATTGTTAAGAATGTTGGCTACGGGCCAGAGACCAGAACCGGGCCGTGAAGCCACACCCCTTCCTGAGGCCACGCCCTTTTTCCAGCGGGCGCCGTGCGCATTGCGTCCCCCCCGCACCGGGTGTCACCATGGGGAGGGACGCCACTGGCTACATTAAAGTGAATTTGAGATTTTCCTTTCTCTGTGATAAACGAAAAAGAATTTGAACTTACTATACTGTTTTGTGTCTATTTATTTTTTATGTCCCTGGAGAATATTTCCAGAAAGAACTGGGAGATCGGGATAGAAGTTTTGATTTAAGAAAAAAAAGGAGGGTCATTTGTAAGATAACATATTCTTATTATGACTCTGCTTCTTCTCAATATAACCCCTCAGTGGAGCATGGAAATTTTCTGTTTTATTTGTATTTAGGTATGTCCAGTTTATCATAACACTGGTATTATTTCACGCTGCTCCTCTCGAGCGCTAAGTTTGACATATTGTTTTAGGTCTTATTCAGTTTCAATTACCCACATTGTCTGTACCAGAATATAAGTCTGCCTATTTTATCAAAATGGTAAATGGGATAAGAACATTTATTTGTCTTGCAATAAATAAACATGCAAAAGAGAAATAAAAATATAGCCTTCTCTGGGGGTTCTTTATTTTTACGCTTCATATTCCAGTCCATTCCTAACTTGTCACACTTTATCTTGTATTGCATTTCAGCACAAGGAACAAAGAAAGATAACAGACGACATTCCAAACACAAAGGACTGAAGGGAAATTTTGAAGGCCGTCTGTGTCACTTGTCAATCCTGACCCTTCAAAATATGCCCTTCCCATCCTTTATCTAATGCTGCTTTATATCTCAGCCCTTGTACTGCCAGACCCATGCTCCCCAGTTTCCATAAGTATGGCAGACTTATAAAAAGGCAAACAATATGGGCTGTCAGCTTTCATTAAGCATTCAAGGAAATCCTGTGCTATTCCAGGTGATTGTATACATTCATCCAAACACCTCATTTACCAAGGTCTTGATTTTATTTGCTAAGCCCTACTGTCTTTTTCTGCATGTTTCCAGTCTGCCAGACAGACCCCAGGTTTCAGTCACTGTTGTTTATCATTTTTTTATTTTCAGAATTGCGGCATAGCAAAAAGGCTTATAATGGGGAACGGGAAGATTGTCAAGTTTCATAAAGAAGCCTAGGAATCTCTGCTGCTTTATATGACAATGTCAGCTCTGCTCGGAGTTCAATAAGCAGGTTAACAAGCTTTCACAAGGATATCCTGCTTAAATATTTGCAACATAAACAGCATGTTTTGGAGAATGAAACACTGGTGTCTTTCCCCTTCTCCTTCAATTTCAGTTTCAGTTATTGAAATTTCACCAAAGAATCATAAAAGACGGAAAAAGCCAATTCTACTGCTACGGCTTTCAGTCTCAATAGCTGGTAGATGAAATAATATAAACAGGGAGGAATGAAATGCACAAGCTGTGCTACCTACGATTGGAATAACATGTTAATGTGGAGATGGATGGCATGTTAATAAGAGCTATTAAGCATTAAAATACTTGCACATGTATGTTTGTGCATGTCTTTGTGATTTTGTATCAAAAATCTAAACGGATGTTATTGTAATGTGATACAATACAAAGAAAAGGACAAGAATAATGCAATTTACAAATAGGGGAACACTGAAATTAATTGGTTTAAACTAACATCGATTGGGAGGAATAAAATCGAATACAGGAATACATAAGTAAACAGATAATTTTACTGTAAAGAACTACTCTCACATCACATAAATAAATTTTTTTATTTGTTTTATTTTGAGTGTAGTTCGACTAGTAATAGTACACTTAGGGGTATGACCAAATGAATGCAGGATTTTTGGAAAAAAATTATTTGCGCACCGTGCGCCCAATTTTGGATTACCGCGGGCAAGTACACTCCTGATACCAGCGGTATCCAAAAACAAACAATGGTTGCGAAATTCTTTGCCTGCAAAATCCCACGAAGGAGAAAATAAAAGATGCGGCATGGAACAACTGGCACTCACCAATGAGTTCCAGCCATTCCTGGAGGTATATTTACTAAAGTGAGAGTTTTTAGAAGTGGAGATGTTGCCCCTAGCAACCAATCAGATTCTAGCCATTATCTTCTAGAATGTGCTAGTTAAATGTTAAGTAGAATCTGATTGGTTGCTATGGACAACATCTCCACTTCTAAAATTCTCACTCTACTAAATATACCCTCTGGTCTCTCACCCTCCCTGTCAGCCCCCCTCTTGTTGATCCAGTTGCTGAGGAAGATGCTGGGAGAAGGACGGGGCTTATGGGATTTGTAGTTCCTTGCTGCTGCAGTCCTGACACCGACAAACACTCACATGATCTCACCAGCATGTCGGGGAAGCGGAGGACAGCGCTGCAGAAGGTAAGTAATTATGGACTTATTAAGCTAATTGGAAACTTCCAATATCTTAATTAGTCATTAGGGGGTGTCCAAGGGCTCCAAATGCAAGTCGCGATCATTTTTCCTTAAAATATCAATTTAAGGTACAATTGGACGTGCTCTGGAGATGCTCAAAAATTGTACGCTCAAAAAAACCCAAAAACTCACACCCAATTGAATACCAAAAATCTTGCACCATATTTTGGTAAACTCACTCACAATTCTAAAATGATGCAAAGAATACAATAGATATACAAAGCAAAGTAGAAAATAATATCAGCAGTGTAAATGTATTAAACATATGTATAAAACTAGATTCAATGCATTATCTATTCATACAGACAGAAGATATAAAAAGCACCATTGAAAAGAAAGCAGAGATATTGTATATCCAATAAGCTGTAATGATGTGAGTGAAGCCAAAGTATATTTGCCAGCAGTGGGTAGTAGGTAATGTTCTCATTTCTGTAGACAGCCAATCATGACCGGACTAAGGGCCAAGGTCAGTGGCTGAAAATAATCAAGGGCCTATACTGAGTAGTGGAGGAGGGGATGTAGTTATGTTACTGATGCACGGGATGCTGGCGGTCGAAATCTTGGTGCCAAAATGCCGACCCGCAGCCAGAACATCGGCACCAAAATCTCGACACCAGTTGAGATGCTGACGCTGGAACCCCGACAGCCGGCAACCTGAATGTAAGCACAGCGGGCCGAGTTAGCTTGTAGCCGCGGGGGGGGGGGGTTGGAGGTTTAGGCACCACGTAGGGTTTAGGGTTAGACTGCGTGAGTAGGAAGGTTAGGGTTAGGCTGCGCGCAGGGGGGGTTAGGTTTAAGCACCACCTTAGGGTTAGGCACTAGGGATGGGGGTTAGGTTTAGGCACTAAAGGGGGTGGGTTAGGTTTAGGCACTAACTGGGAGGGATAGGATGCGGGGGGGGGCGTTAGGGTTAGGATTCAGGAAGGGAAGGTTAGGGTGTGAAGGAGGGATAGTATACTTACTAAGCCCCTGTTGGGATTCTCAGCATCGGGATGCCGCTGTTGGTCTTTTGACAGCCGACATTCTGACTGCCGGTCTCCCATGTGACAAATGCTGTGTTTATGTGACCAGTGCTGTGTGGGCATGTACATACCCAGCTAGATTGTCTCCCTGAAGCATAAAAATAGCAACATTTATTGGAAATAAAATAGAAATATAATTTTCATTCTCATTATCAATGGCCAACTGTGTGACCAGCTAGTGGTTGGTCATCATCGTGCTGCCATGATCGTGGGCCTATTTTTAAGTGAAGGCCTGGAGCTGGAGCTCCATCCGCCCAATTGCCAATCATTCGCCCTGCAGGAAAGTGAAATATTTTAGAGGTTGGCGAATGTTTGATTTACACAGATTCTACAATAAATACCCAGTGAGACTGGCAAACAAATTTTAGGGTCTGCAAAACAAGGCACATAAAACACAAAGGCTGATGTGTGACACTGATAATACCTGTACGTACTTCTAAAGGATAATAGTGAGTGAGATAAAAATCCACAGAGCATTGAATATTTACTGCTCGGCTCTGCATTAGTGCAATGACATCATAACAGCACGCCCAAACCACATGGGACTGAAACAATAACATAGAAGAGAAATATCAATACTTTCTTTCATCTAAAGCTTTTGACACTTCACTAGCAGTTCATCCTCAAAATCCCCTTGTATCCTAAAGATTAATTGATATTGGCCACTCAACTGAATTTCAAACCCCTTCTGTCTGTGTTTAAAGCCTTCTGATTTATTTTTTTCCCTAAAGCTGATGTGGCTTTTATGAAATCTCACATGATTGTCCGGCGTGACAAATTGGTTTCTTAAAGCGGATTCTTTAAAGAAAGGGATGCAGTTTGACAAGACAAGAAACAGCTCATCTTCAAGACAGGAGGATAAATAAAGAAAAAAAATCCTCTTTTTTATCCCCTAACTCTGCTGTTGCTCAATGGGTGTCTTGGTTGTCACTGATAATCTTATCTTTGTATGATAGGTAGGGAACAGGACAATGGAGACCTAACCGTGCTGTAGGTCTGATAGGGTTCTGATTAATAGATCTGTCCAATAGGCTCCTAGCACTGAGGAAGATGATTAATGACATTCCTTATGAACTTTGAACTCCCTGTAACAACATATTAAGAAGACAGAAGAGCACAAATACATGCCATATTATTACAACTGTGATTGATTCCAGCATCATTTCTGTTGTCACAAATTGTGTTCACAAGAAAGCAAATTCAGCACAGTCAGAGTTGAAAACCCCTGATCCTACATACATATCTGACAGTCCAGGGTGTAAATGACCAAAACAGCTAAAGATATTGTAACATATACTGTACTGAACCTATAGCAAATACATTAACTGAGTTTACATTTTTTACAGTTTTGTAATTAAACTCTTCAGATTTTCATGACTTTTTTTCTATTTTTTAGGAAGTTACATTTCAAAGGTACAGTAGCTCAAGTCACCTTGTAGCAATTAAAACAGGTTGGTTTTAGAATATTTGGTGATCTTTTTATTTAATTTGGACTCTTAGGGGCAGAGCCGGATTTAGACCTCATGGGGCCCTAGGCAAGATACCGGTATGGGGCCCCCACCCTCAAACAAACCTGAGCATATATTACAGTAGGTGTCGTAGGAGCAAGACACACACATCAAATTATATTCACACATCATAGTTATATAATTATATATATATATTATGATGTGTTTACCGTGCTCTAATCAATGACACTACTGTAATATATGAAGTTATTATAGTAGGTGTAATCAAGCACACACTAATTAGTTCAAGCACTAATTTAGAAAACATGTACATAAAGGCCCCCATACACCTACCATACACCTACTGACGGATTGCCAGATCCTGCGATGGGATCGGAAACACCGATCTGCCGGTCATTGATATTTTGTGATCCGTCGGAGGATTGGTGACATTATACATGTTAAATTTCACCAATTTGCAAATCATTATCATATTTTGATCGTGATAGGCAAATCAGTGAAATGCAACATGTTGGATTTCCCTGATCCTGAGATGCCGGGTTCCAGGATTGCAGGAACTCGGCAGTATGTTGGACAGACAGAGAGAGACAGGAGGAGAGGGTACAAAGAGACAGGAGCAGAGGGGACAAAGAGAGAGAGATGGGAGGAGAGGGATCGAAGAGAGAGACAGGAGAGGGGGACAAACAGAGGGAGACGGAAGGAGAGGGGGACAAACAGTGAGAGATAGGAGGAGAGGGGGACAAACAGTGAGAGATGGGAGGAGAGGGGGACCAACAGAGAGAGATGGGAGGAATGGAGGAAAAGGATGTGAGGATGGGGGGAATGGAGGTAAAGGATGTGTAATGGAGAGGGAAGATTGCGTTTGGGGGTGCTGTCGGAGGTGAGGTGGTCACAGCAGGATGAAGGAGGCTGGTTGCTATACTGTGAGAGAGAGATGGGAGGAATGGAGGTCAAACACGGGGAGACGGGAGGATTGAGGGACAAACAGAGGGAGACGGAAGGAGACGGGGACAAACAGTGAGAGATGGGAGGAGAGGGGGACAAACAGTGAGAGATGGGAGGAGAGGGGGACAAACAGTGAGAGATGGGAGGAGAGGGGGACAAACAGTGAGAGATGGGAGGAGGGGGGGACAAACAGAGAGAGATGGGAGGAGAGGGGAGAGAGAGATGGGAGGAGAGGGGGACAACCAGAGAGACGGGAGGAGAGGGGGACAAACAGGGGGAAACGGAAGGAGAGGGGGACAAACAGTGAGAGATGGGAGGAGAGGGGGACAAACAGTGAGAGATGGGAGGAGGGGGGGACAAACAGAGAGAGATGGGAGGAGAGGGGAGAGAGATGGGAGGAGAGGGGGACAAACAGAGAGACGGGAGGAGAGGGGGGCAAACAGGGGGAGACGGGAGGAATGAGGGACAAACAGAGGGAGACGGGAGGGGAGGGGGACAATCAGAGGGAGACGGGAGGAGAGGGGGACAAACAGAGGGAGATGGGAGGATAGGGGGACAAACAGAGGGAGATGGGAGGAGAGGGGGATAAACAGAGGGAGATGGGAGGAGAGGGGTACAAACAGAGGGAGATGGGAGGAGAGGGGGACAAAAAGAGGAGATGGGAGGAGAGGGGGACAAACAGAGGGAGATGGGTGGAGAGGGAACAAACAGAGGGAGATGGGAGGAGAGGGAACAAACAGAGGGAGATGGGAGGAGAGGGGGACAAACATAGGGAGATGGGAGGAGAGGGGGACAAATAGAGGGAGATGGGTGGAGAGGGGGACAAACAGAGGGAGATTTGAGGAAAAGAGGGAAGGGGGAAAAAGGGGAAGAAGAACATTGTGAGAAGGAAGGAAAGGAGGAAAAACTAAGAACTCAGCATATATGACAGTATATAGACACACATACAATATATATACACAGACAATGTATAGATACACACATCATATATAAAAACACAAGTAGGGTGAGCTATAAGGTTTTTCAGTTAAACTTACCAAAATGGCCATCTTTGTATCAGGGGAATGGAAGTCTCTGCGGTTCCCACGACCATGGGGAGGTAGAGTTGGAGGCTGACAACACCCCCAACCGCAATCTTCCCTCTCCATTACAGCCCCCTCCCTCTGGCTTCGACCACCTACCTCCGGCAGTGTAGAGAGCAGCATCCTCCAGCTCCACCTCCCCTCTACCGCATAGTGTAGAATACTGCTTCCTCCATCCTGCTCTGACCACCTCTCTCCCCCCCTAAGTTCGGTATGCAGCATCCTCCTGCTCTGACCACCTGCTCCTCCCCCCACAATGTAGCAAACAGCCTCCAACTCTACCTCCCCATGGTTCTGGGACCGCAGAGACTTCCATTCCCCTGAAACAAAGATGGCCATTTTGGTAAGTTTAACTTAAAAACCTTATAGCTCACCCTACTTGTGTTTTTATATATGATGTGTGTATCTATACATTGTCTGTGTATATATATTGTATGTGTGTCTATAAACTGTCATATATGCTGAGTTCTTAGTTTTTCCTCCTTTCCTTCCTTCTCACAATGTTCTTCTTCCCCTTTTTCCCCCTTCCCTCTTTTCCTCCCATCTCCCTCTGTTTGTCCCCCTCTCCTCCCATCTCTCACTGTTTGTCTCCCTCTCCTCCTGTCTCCCCCTGTTTGTCCCTCATTCCTCCCGTCTCCCCCTGTTTGACCTCCATTCCTCCCATCTACCTCTGTTTGTCCCCCTCTCCTCCCATCTCTCTCTGTTTGTCCCCATCTCCTCCCATCTCTCTCTGTTTGTCCCCTCTCTTCCCACATCCCTCTGTTTGTCCCCCTCTCCTCCCATCTCCCTCTGTTTGTCCCCCTCTCCTCCCTTCTCCCTCTGTTTGTCCCCCTCTCCTCCCATCTTCCTCTGTTTGTCCCCCTCTCCTCCCATCTCCCTTTGTTTGTCCCCCTCTCCTCCCGTCTCCCTCTGTTTGTCCCTCATTCCTCCCAGCTCCCCCTATTTGTCCCCCTCTCCTCCCATCTCTCACTGTTTGTCCCCCTCTCCTCCCATCTCTCACTGTTTGTCCCCCTCTCCTCCCATCTCTCACTGTTTGTCCCCCTCTCCTCCCATCTCTCACTGTTTGTCCCCCTCTCCTTCTGTCTCCCTCTGTTTGTCCCTCATTCCTCCCGTTTCCCCCTGTTCGACCTCCATTCCTCCCATCTCTCTCTGTTTGTCCCCCTCTCCTCCCATCTCTCTCTCACAGTATAGCAACCAGCCTCCTTCATCCTGCTGTGACCACCACACCTCCCCCCACAATGTTGCAAACAACCTCCAACTCTACCTCCCCATGGTTGTGGAAACCGCAGAGACTTCCATTCCCCCGATACAAAGACGGCCATTATGGTAAGTTTAACTGAAAATCCTTATAGCTCACCCTACTTGTGTTTTTATATATGATGTGTGTATCTATACATTGTCTGTGTATATATATTGTATGTGTGTCTATATACTGTCATATAAGCTGAGTTCTTAGTTTTTCCTCCTTTCCTTCCTTCTCACAATGTTCTTCTTCCCCTTTTTCCCCCTTCCCTCTTTTCCTCCGATCTCCCTCTGTTTGACTCCCTCTCCTCCCATCTCTCACTGTTTGTCCCCCTCTCCTCCCGTCTCCCCCTGTTTGTCCCTCATTCCTCTTGTCTCCCTCTGTTTGTCCCCATCTCCTCCTGTCTCTCTCTGTTTGTCCCCTCTCCACCCATCTCCCTCTTTTTGTCCCCCTCTCCTCCCATCTCCCTCTGTTTGTCCCCCTCTCTACCCATCTCCCTATGTTTCTCCCCCTCTCCTCCCATCTCCCTCTTTGTCCCCTCTCCACCCATCTCCCTCTGTTTGTCCCCCTCTCCTCCCATCTCCCTCTGTTTGTCCCCCTCTCCTCCCATCTCCCTCTGTTTGTTCCCCTCTCCTCCCATCTTCCTCTGTTTGTCCCCCTCTCCTCCCATCTCCCTCTGTTTGTCCCCCTCTCCTCCCGTCTCCCTCTGTTTGTCCCTCATTCCTCCCATCTCTCACTGTTTGTCCCCCTCTCCTCCCATCTCTCACTGTTTGTCCCCCTCTCCTCCCATCTCTCACTGTTTGTCCCCCTCTCCTCCCATCTCTCACTGTTTGTCCCCCTCTCCTCCTGTCTCCCCCTGTTTGACCCTCATTCCTCCTGTCTCCCCGTTTGACCTCCATTCCTCCAATCTCTCTCTGTTTGTCCCCCTCTCCTCCCATCTCTCTCTCACAGTATAGCAACCAGCCTCCTTCATCCTGCTGTGACCACCTCACCACCGACAGCACCCCCAACCGCAATCTTCCCTCTCCCTTACACATCCTTTTCCTCCATTCCTCCCATCCTCACATCCTTTTCCTCCATTCCTCCCATCTCTCTCTGTTTGTCCCCCTCTCCTCCCATCTCTCACTGTTTGTCCCCCCCTCCTCCCATCTCTCACTGTTTGTCCCCCCCTCCTCCCATCTCTCACTGTTTGTCCCCCTCTCCTCCCATCTCTCACTGTTTGCCCCCCTCTCCTCCCATCTCTCACTGTTTGTCCCCCTCTCCTTCCGTCTCCCTCTGTTTGTCCCTCATTCCTCCCGTCTCCACCTGTTTGACCTCCATTCCTCCCATCTCTCTCACAGTGTAGCAACCAGCCTCCTTCATCCTGCTGTGACCACCTCACCCCCAACCACAGTCTTCCATCTCCATTACAGCCCCCTCCCTCTGGCTCCGACCACCTACCTCCGGCAGTGTAGAGAGCAGCATCCTCCAGCTCCACCTCCCCTCTAACACACAGTGTAGAATACTGCTTCCTCCATCCTGCTCTGACCACCTCTCTCCCCCCCTAAGTTCGGTAAGCAGCATCCTCCTGCTCTGACCACCTGCTCCTCCCCCCACAATGTAGCAAACAGCCTCCAACTCTACCTCCCCATGGTTGTGGGACCGCAGAGACTTCCATTCCCCTGATACAAAGATGGCCATTTTGGTAAGTTTAACTGAAAAACCTTATAGCTCACCCTACTTGTGTTTTTATATATGATGTGTGTATCTATACATTGTCTGTGTATATATATTGTATGTGTGTCTATAAACTGTCATATATGCTGAGTTCTTAGTTTTTCCTCCTTTCCTTCCTTCTCACAATGTTCTTCTTCCCCTTTTCCCCCCTTCCCTCTTTTCCTCCCATCTCCCTCTGTTTGTCCCCCTCTCCTCCCATCTCTCACTGTTTGTCTCCCTCTCCTCCTGTCTCCCCCTGTTTGTCCCTCATTCCTCCCGTCTCCCCCTGTTTGACCTCCATTCATCCCATCTCCCTCTGTTTGTCCCCCTCTCCTCCCATCTCTCTCTGTTTGTCCCCATCTCCTCCCATCTCTCTCTGTTTGTCCCCTCTCCTCCCATCTCCCTCTGTTTGTCCCCCTCTCCTCCCATCTCCCTCTGTTTGTCCCCCTCTCCTCCCATCTCCCTCTGTTTGTCCCCCTCTCCTCCCATCTTCCTCTGTTTGTCCCCCTCTCCTCCCATCTCCCTCTGTTTGTCCCCCTCTCCTCCCTTCTCCCTCTGTTTGTCCCTCATTCCTCCCATCTCCCCCTATTTGTCCCCCTCTCCTCCCATCTCTCACTGTTTGTCCCCCTCTCCTCCCATCTCTCACTGTTTGTCCCCCTCTCCTCCCATCTCTCACTGTTTGTCCCCCTCTCCTCCCATCTCTCACTGTTTGTCCCCCCTCTCCTTCTGTCTCCCTCTGTTTGTCCCTCATTCCTCCCGTCTCCCCCTGTTTGACCTCCATTCCTCCCATCTCTCTCTGTTTGTCCCCCTCTCCTCCCATCTCTCTCTCACAGTATAGCAACCAGCCTCCTTCATCCTGCTGTGACCACCTCACCTCCGACAGCACCCCCAACCGCAATCTTCCCTCTCCCTTACACATCCTTTTCCTCCATTCCTCCCATCCTTTTCCTCCATTCCTCCCATCTCTCTCTGTTTGTCCCCCTCTCCTCCCATCTCTCAGTCTTTGTCCCCCCCTCCTCCCATGTCTCTCTGTTTGTCCCCCTCTCCTCCCATCTCTCTCTGTTTGTCCCCATCTCCTCCCATCTCTCTCTGTTTGTCCCCCTCTCCTCCCATCTCTCTCTATTTGTCCCCCTCTCCTCCCATCTCTCACTGTTTGTCCCCCTCTCCTCCCATCTCTCACTGTTTGCCCCCCTCTCCTCCCATCTCTCACTGTTTGTCCCCCTCTCCTTCCGTCTCCCTCTGTTTGTCCCTCATTCCTCCCGTCTCCCCCTGTTTGACCTCCTTTCCTCCCATCTCTCTCACAGTATAGCAACCAGCCTCCTTCATCCTGCTGTGACCACCTCACCTCCAACAGCACCCCCAACCGATATCTTCCCTCTCCATTCCAGCCCCCTCCCTCTGGCTCCGACCACCTACCTCTGGCAGTGTAGAGAGCTGCATCCTCCAGCTCCACCTCCCCTCTACCGCACAGTGTTGAATACTGCTTCCTCCATCCTGCTCTGACCACCTCTCTCCCCCCCTAAGTTCGGTAAGCAGCATGCTCCTGCTCTGACCACCTGCTCCTCCCCCCACAATGCAGCAAACAGCCTCCAACTCTACCTCCCCATGGTTGTGGGACCGCAGAGACTACCATTCCCCTGATACAAAGATGGCCATTTTGGTAAGATTAACTGAAAAACCTTATAGCTCACCCTACTTGTGTTTTTATATATGATGTGTGTATCTATACATTGTCTGTGTATATATATTGTATGTGTGTCTATATACTGTCATATATGCTGAGTTCTTAGTTTTTCCTCCTTTCCTTCCTTCTCACAATGTTCTTCTTCCCCTTTTTCCCCCTTCCCTCTTTTCCTCCCATCTCCCTCTGTTTGTCCCCCTCTCCTCCCATCTCCCTCTCCTCCCATGTCTCACTGTTTGTCTCCCTCTCCTCCTGTCTCCCCCTGTTTGTCCCTCGTTCCTCCCGTCTCCCCCTGTTTGACCTCCATTCCTCCAATCTCCCTCTGTTTGTCCCCCTCTCCTCCCTTCTCTCTCTGTTTGTCCCCCTCTCCTCCCATCTCTCTCTGTTTGTCCCCATCTCCTCCCATCTCTCTCTGTTTGTCCCCCTCTCCTCCCATCTCTCTCTATTTGTCCCCCTCTCCTCCCATCTCTCACTGTTTGTTCCCCTCTCCTCCCATCTCTCTCTGTTTGTCCCCCTCTCCTACCATCTCTCACTGTTTGTCCCCCTCTCCTCCCGTCTCCCTCTGTTTGTCCCCCTCTCCTCCCTTCTCCCTCTGTTTGTCCCCCTCTCCTCCCGTCTCTCTCTGTTTGTCCCCTCTCCACCCATCTCCCTCTGTTTGTCCCCCTCTCCTCCATCTCTCACTGTTTGTCCCCCTCTCCTCCGTCTCTCTCTGTTTGTCCCTCTCCACCCATCTCCCTCTGTTTGTCCCCCTCTCCTCCCATCTCTCACTGTTTGTCCCCCTCTCCTTCCGTCTCCCTCTGTTTGTCCCCATCTCCTTCTGTCTCCCTCTGTTTGTCCCCTCTACTCCCGTATCTCTCTGTTTGTCCCCGTCTCCTCCCGTCTCTCTCTGTTTGTCCCCCTCTCCTCCCATCTCTCACTGTTTGTCCCCCTCTCCTCCCATCTCTCACTGTTTGTCCCCCTCTCCTCCAATCTCTCACTGTTTGTCCCCCTCTCCTCCCATCTCTCACTGTTTGTCCCCCTCTCCTTCCGTCTCCCTCTGTTTGTCCCTCATTCCTCCCGCCTCCCCTGTTTGACCTCCATTCCTCCCATCTCTCTGTGTTTGTCCCCCTCTCCTCCTATCTCTCTCTCACAGTTTAGCAACCAGCCTCCTTCATCCTGCTGTGACCACCTCACCTCCGACAGCACCCCCAACCGCAATCTTCCCTCTCCATTACAGCCCCCTCCCTCTGGCTCTGACCACCTACCTCCGGCAGTGTAGAGAGCAGCATCCTCCGGCTCCACCCCCACTCTACCACACTGTGTAGAATACTGCTTCCTCCATCCTGCTCTGACCACCTCTCTCCCCCCCCTAAGGGCGGTAAGCAGCATCCTCCTGCTCTGACCACCTGCTCCTCCCCCCACAATGTAGCAAACAGCCTCCAACTCTACCTCCCCATGGTTGTGGGAACGCAGAGACTTCCATTCCCCTGATACAAAGATGGCCATTTTGGTAAGTTTAACTGAAAATCCTTATAGCTCACCCTACTTGTGTTTTAATATATGATGTGTGTATCTATACATTGTCTGTGTATATATATTGTATGTGTGTCTATATACTGTCATATAAGCTGAGTTCTTAGTTTTTCCTCCTTTCCATCCTTCTCACAATGTTCTTCTTCCCTTTTTTCCCCCCTTCCCTCTTTTCCTCCCATTTCCCTATGTTTGTCCCCCTCTCCTCCCATCTCCCTCTGTTTGTCCCCCTCTCCTCCCATGTCTCACTGTTTGTCTCCCTCTCCTCCTGTCTCCCTCTGTTTGTCCTCATTCCTCCCGTCTCCCCCTGTTTGACCTCCATTCCTCCCATCTCCCTCTGTTTGTCCCCCTCTCCTCCCATCTCCATCTGTTTGTCCCCCTCTCCTCCCATCTCCCTCTGTTTGTCGCCTATCCTCCCATCTCCCTCTGTTTGTCCCCCTCTCCTCCCATCTCCCTCTGTTTGTCCCCCTCTCCTCCCGTCTCCCTCTGTTTGTCCCCCTCTCCTCCCGTCTCCCTCTGTTTGTCCCTCATTCCTCCCGTCTCCCCCTGTTTGTCCCCCCTCTCCTCCCATCTCTCTCTATTTGTCCCCCTCTCCTCCCATCTCTCACTGTTTGTTCCCCTCTCCTCCCATCTCTCACAGTTTGTCCCCCTCTCCTCCCATCTCTCACTGTTTGTCTCCCTCTCCTTCTGTCTCCATCTGTTTGTCCCCTCTCGTCCCGTCTCTCTCTGTTTGTCCCCTCTCCACCCATCTCCCTCTGTTTGTCCCCCTCTCCTCCCATCTCCCTCAGTTTGTCCCCCTCTCCTCCCATCTCCCTCAGTTTGTCCCCCTCTCCTCCCATCTCCCTCTGTTTGTCCCTCATTCCTTCCGTCTCCCCCTGTTTGACCTCCTTTCCTCCCATCTCTCTCACAGTATAGCAACCAGCCTCCTTCATCCTGCTGTGACCACCTCACCTCCAACAGCACCCCCAACCGCAATCTTCCCTCTCCATTCCAGCCCCCTCCCTCTGGCTCTGACCACCTACCTCTGGCAGTGTAGAGAGCTGCGTCCTCCAGCTCCACCTCCCCTCTACCGCACAGTGTAGAATACTGCTTCCTCCATCCTGCTCTGACAACCTCTCTCCCCCCCTAAGTTCGGTAAGCAGCATCCTCCTGCTCTGACCACCTGCTCCTCCCCCCACAATGTAGCAAACAGCCTCCAACTCTACCTCCCCATGGTTGTGGGACCGCAGAGACTTCCATTCCCCTGATACAAAGATGGCCATTTTGGTAAGTTTAACTGAAAAACCTTATAGCTCACCCTACTTGTGTTTTTATATATGATGTGTGTATCTATACATTGTCTGTGTATATATATTGTATGTGTGTCTATATACTGTCATATATGCTGAGTTCTTAGTTTTTCCTCCTTTCCTTCCTTCTCACAATGTTCTTCTTCCCCTTTTTCCCCCTTCCCTCTTTTCCTCCCATCTCCCTCTGTTTGTCCCCCTCTCCTCCCATCTCCCTCTGTTTGTCCCCCTCTCCTCCCATGTCTCACTGTTTGTCTCCCTCTCCTCCCTTCTCCCCCTGTTTGTCCCTCGTTCCTCCCGTCTCCCCCTGTTTGACCTCCATTCCTCCAATCTCCCTCTGTTTGTCCCCCTCTCCTCCCATCTCTCTCTGTTTGTCCCCCTCTCCTCCCATCTCTCTCTGTTTGTCCCCATCCTCCCATCTCTCTCTGTTTGTCCCCCTCTCCTCCCATCTCTCTCTATTTGTCCCCCTCTCCTCCCATCTCTCACTGTTTGTTCCCCTCTCCTCCATCTCTCTCTGTTTGTCCCCTCTCCTACCATCTCTCACTGTTTGTCCCCCTCTCCTTCTGTCTCCCTCTGTTTGTCCCCTCTCCTCCGTCTCTCTGTTTGTCCCCGTCTCCTCCCGTCTCTCTCTGTTTGTCCCCTCTCCACCCATCTCCCTCTGTTTGTCCCCCTCTCCACCCATCTCCCTCTATTTGTCCCCCTCTCCTCCCATCTCCCTCTGTTTGTCCCCCTCTCCTCCCATCTCCCTCTGTTTGTCCCCCTCTCCTCCCATCTCCCTCTGTTTGACGCCTATCCTCCCACCTCCCTCTGTTTGTCCCCCTCTCCTCCCGTCTCCCTCTGTTTGTCCCCCTCTCCTCCCGTCTCCCTCTGTTGTCCCCTCTCCTCCCGTCTCTCTCTGTTTGTCCCCTCTCCACCCATCTCCCTCTGTTTGTCCCCCTCTCCTCCCATTTCTCACTGTTTGTCCCCCTCTCCTCCCGTCTCTCTCTGTTTGTCCCCTCTCCACCATCTCCCTCTGTTTGTCCCCTTCTCCTCCCATCTCTCACTGTTTGTCCCCCTCTCCTTCCGTCTCCCTCTGTTTGTCCCTCATTCCTCCCGCCTCCCCCTGTTTGACCACATTCCTCCCATCTCTCTGTGTTTGTCCCCCTCTCCTCCTTTCTCTCTCTCACAGTTTAGCAACCAGCCTCCTTCATCCTGCTGTGACCACCTCACCTCCGACAGCACCCCAACCGCAATCTTCCCTCTCCATTATAGCCCCCTCCCTCTGGCTCTGACCACCTACCTCCGGCAGTGTAGAGAGCAGCATCCTCCGGCTCCACCCCACTCTACCTCACTGTGTAGAATACTGCTTCCTCCATCCTGCTCTGACCACCTCTCTCCCCCCCTAAGGGCGGTAAGCAGCATCCTCCTGCTCTGACCACCTGCTCCTCCCCCCACAATGTAGCAAACATCTCCAACTCTACCTCCCCATGGTTGTGGGGACCGCAGAGACTTCCATTCGCCTGATACAAAGATGGCCATTTTGGTAAGTTTAACTGAAAATCCTTATAGCTCACCCTACTTGTGTTTTTATATATACTTGTGTTTTTATATATGATGTGTGTATCTATACATTGTCTGTGTATATATATTGTATGTGTGTCTATATACTGTCATATAAGCTGAGTTCTTAGTTTTTCCTCCTTTCCTTCCGTCTCACAATGTTCTTCTTCCCTTTTTTCCCCCTTCCCTCTTTTCCTCCCATCTCCCTCTGTTTGTCCCCCTCTCCTCCCATCTCCCTCTGTTTGTCCCCCTCTCCTCCCATCTCCCTCTGTTTGTCCCCCTCTCCTCCCATGTCTCACTGTTTGTCTCCCTCTCCTCCTGTCTCCCTCTGTTTGTCCCTCATTCCTCCCGTCTCCCCCTGTTTGACCTCCATTCCTCCCATCTCCCTCTGTTTGTCCCCCTCTCCTCCCATCTCTCTCTGATTGTCCCCATCTCCTCCCATCTCTCTCTGTTTGTCCCCTCTCCTCCCATCTCCCTCTGTTTGTCCCCCTCTCCTCCCATCTCCATCTGTTTGTCCCCTCTCCTCCCATCTACCTCTGTTTGTCCCTCATTCCTCCCGTCTCCCCCTGTTTGTCCCCCTCTCCTCCCATCTCTCTCTATTTGTCCCCCTCTCCTCCCATCTATCACTGTTTGTTCCCCTCTCCTCCCATCTCTCACTGTTTGTCCCCCTCTCCTCCCATCTCTCACTGTTTGTCCCCCTCTCCTTCTGTCTCCCTCTGTTTGTCCCCTCTCCTCCCGTCTCTCTCTGTTTGTCCCCTCTCCACCCATCTCCCTCTGTTTGTCCCCCTCTCCTCCCATCTCCCTCAGTTTGTCCCCCTCTCCTCCCAT